>JANSLV010000065.1:0-196179 GCA_029298845.1 Ophiostoma perfectum
AGACCTAGGCTAGCTAATCTGCGAGATGGCAGTCTAGTACTACTGCCACCCCGCTATTCGGGATGACTAATTTGCCCCTCAGAAGCGGTGCTTCTGACAGCAAGCCGACGGGTGTAAGCCGCTGTTGGAGCTGCTGTCCAGATAAGGAAGGAGCAGTCGGAGCTCCATGTAAGACGGAGCATTAGGAGGCATCGCTGACACAGCAAGCCGGTGATGTCATCCGGCGAATATTTTCTTATAAAAGGGACTGTTGTGAAACTGTAGGGTGTTGCCAATGCGTCTAAGCTGCATAGAACAATCGAGTCCCGAAGCACCATGGCAGAAACCAGTACAGAAAGACGCCGGTTGCGGGATGTTGTCCCGGACATCCATCTCGGCGTGTGGCCGACGGGTCCGAAGAACGGGCTGACTGATGTCCCGGGCGTACTGGTGAACACGCAGGAAATACACGATGACAAAAACGGCGTGCACACGGGTGTTACAACCATTCTACCGCGCCGCACGTGGTACAAGACCGGGTGCTACGCGGGCCTCTTCCGCTTCAACGGCGCCGGTGACCTCACAGGCAGCCATTTCCTGAAAGAGGCCGGAAAGCTGGCATCACCCATTGTGTTGACAAACACCTTGGCTGTGGGTGCCGCATACCAGGGAATACTTGAGTATGTGACCCAAAACCACGGCGACCCGGAGCTAGGCATTGGCTGTTTCATGGTGCCTGTGGTGGCCGAGACATTTGACGGGCACCTGAACAACCTCGCCGCGTTTGCTGTCCAGCCGTCACATATCATTAAAGGAATTGAGGGCGCAACGTCGGCCGCGTTCAAGGAAGGGAACAGCGGCGGCGGCACGGGCATGATCTGCCAGGGATTCAAAGGCGGCACAGGCACCAGCAGCCGTGTCGTCCAGGGGCTTCCCAGCGGCACAACAGACACAAAGTATACCGTGGCCGCTCTGGTACAGGCAAACTTTGGCAGCCTGCGCAACCTCACCGTAACAGGTGTGCCGTTTGGCCGCATCGTGGCCGACGAGCGCGCGGCCGCCGGCCAGCCACCGCCCGAGGCCGACCGTGCCAAGGAAAAGCGCGACGGCAGTATTATTGTCGTGCTGGCAACCGATGCGCCGCTGCACGCAAGCCAGTGCGAGCGTCTGGCCAAGCGTGCGACCGTCGGCCTTGCGCGCACAGGCGGCTACGGCCAGAACCCATCGGGCGATATATTTATCGCGTTTTCAACGGCGAACCACGTGCCGATCCAGCAATTCGATGACGATCCTGCAAAGAAGATTGACCCGTTCAAGCCGCGCGTGCACGACATACAGGTGGTGGACGACGAGTCGATCAACGGGCTGTTTGAGGCGGCGGCCGACGCGACCGAGGAGGCGATCTACAATGCGCTGTGCATGGCGGAGACGATTACAGGATTTCACGAGCACACGGTCGAGGCGCTACCGCTGGACAAGCTCAAGGCAGCACTCGATAGATACTCATATAGATGAAATAAAACACTCATTGGATACGACTATAGATGATTTATACTTATACTATGAGTCAATTCTTATTAGAGTCAAATATATAATGTTACTCTAAGAAACGTTCTGCCTCGAGCACCCGGGGATGATTGACACTACCCACTTTCAGTCTGACCAGGTCCGCCTCGTAGCCCTCCTCGATATGTGGAAACGGCCCCATGGGCGTGATGCCGCGCGGGTTAATGTCGTTGTGCGACTTTGTGTAGTTGTCCTTGATGTGGCCAAAGTCGGTCGTGTCGCGGAATCCGGGCACGTTCCAGTACAGATTCTTGAGCCAGTTGTTGATCTGCGGGTAGTCGTGGCGCAGCGTGCCGAGGTTGCACTTGAAGTGCTGCACATAAACCGTGTCGAAGCGGATGAGCGTCGCGTACGCGCGGATGTCTAGCTCCGTAAGGTCGGTGCCCAGAATGTACGGCCCCTTGTTCTCGGCAATCATCCGCTCCAGTTTGTTTAGGGCCGCAAACACGCGCGGTACGGCTGCATCGTACTCGTCCTGCGTTGTCGCAAAACCCGCTCGGTAGACGCCAGCGTTCAGCTCCGTCTGCATCCACGTCGCGTTCGTGTCGATCTGCTTCTGCAGCGACGCGGGATACAATGTCACGCCATTTTTGTCGGGCACGATACTGTCAAACGCCGTCTGTAGGTCGCGCATGATCTCGGCCGACTCGTTGTTGACAATCGTGCCCAGCTTTGTGTCCCAGAGCACAGGCACGGAGTAGCGGCCGGGGTACGCCGCATCGGCCTTGAAGTAGATCTCGTGCAGATACGACGCGCCAAACAGCGGGTCGGGTGTCGCACCCGGGTACTCGTCAGCCGTCTTAGGGAACTGCCAGCCGGGCCAGCCGCGGTCATCGCCTTTCGGATACGGCTTCACGACGGTGACGGGCAGAATGTCTTGCAGGCCCTTGAGGTGGCGCACGAGGTTGGCGCGGTGGGCAAACGGACAAAAGAGGCCAATATATAGGCGGTAGCGTCCGGCTTCAGGCTCGTGGGGTCCATCGGGTGTGATCTTGCCGTGCCACGACTTAGGTGCGCCGGCCAAGTGCTCGGCCACCGTCGATGGCGTCGGGCGTGTAGCTGTCATTGTCGAGGTCTTAAAGAGGTGCGCTATGCATGCCTAGTATGAAAGGTAATTGAGAAAGTGTACATGGGCATAAAGAGAGAAATCTGCACACTGGCAAGAAACCATATTGGTTAAGAAGGCATTGCTTCGTAGAGCGTGAGCTGTCGTTGACGTCACGAAATGTATCATTAGTCAGCATATCGGAAATACGGCATGCGGTCTAGATGTCAATCGGTCGCCGGACGGACGAAGATGGCATGCAAAAGTGCAGACAAATACTTTAAAATAACTACTTAACTCGAGCAGCATCTATGACAATAACGACCATAAGTAGTTCGATGCAGATCAATATAGGTCGTTCGGCGACTGATTAGATGAAAAGGATCTTATCTCTTGCCCTAGAAACGGAGACCGTCAGCCTGCTAAGCTTGCAGAAGTAACATCAGAACGGGTTCAAAAGAGCGATACTCTGAATTGTATGGTGCCAGCTTTGCCAAAACAAGGAGCGAGCAGCTGTCAAGTACTACGTATAAGACAGTAAGGCGACAAGACGACAGTACGACACGACGGAAAGCGGATGAAGAGGAGGAAGAGAGCGATTCTCGGAGGATGGTTCCTTGTCCAGGGCGAGGTACAAAGCGTTCTAGAGCTATTATAGTCGTTTAGTTGAAGATTTGAACAGCCGTATGTGGTATGTCGTAAAGACGTGGGTGTTCGCAGACCGAGCCAGTCAAGTTCAATGTCCACATTTGTTCACAAGTGAAATCGACAGAATATTGTCTCCAGAAAACAAAACGAGATACGGGAATACAACAGTGACTAATTTTAAGATCATAAAGCTTAGGAATAGTCATCAGATGAGGTTTGTGCAGCCCGGTGATGTCTGGCAGCTAGGACTTGGTGAGAGTGTCTTCGTATGTGAATGGGCTCGGAGAGTTTGATGAATATATTAACGAAGAGACTACAAACAAATTTAAGAACAAACGTATGAAAGAATAATCACACAATTATACGACTAAGCAAGCTGAACGTCTGACATGGATATATAAGTAAGCTTGCACGCCCTATTCACGATCGTAATATCACCATACTCATCACAGCTCAAACACCAAGTCTAGTTCCAACAAGGACATTAAAGTGGCCGTTGTCGGTGCCAGCGCGCTGGGCCTCGTGGTACTCAAGAACCTCCATGGGGAAGGCTTCAATGCCACAGCCTATGAGCGCAAAAGCTATGTCGGCGGGCTCTAGGAGTACACCACCGACGAGGTGACAACTTCCCGGCCGCTCCATTGACCACGGCCTCACCTACAAGCTCATGACCGTGCAGTCATACTTTGAGCGGTTCGTCCCCAGAGTCTCCGGCAAGATCTTGAATCGTGTGGCAGCCAAGATGCAGGACACAGCGTTCCCGGCTGTGCACGCCCCTCCTAAATGGCGCATCTGGCTGGCGTCCTCGCGCGATAAGTTCTTCCCGACCGTCTCGGACAGCCTCGTGCCGGCCTTGGAGAGCGGCGACATCAAGTCTGTTCCCGGGCTAAACGGGGTGACCAGGCCATGTTCGGTTGCGCTCGACGACATTGACGTCGTCATCTTCTACACCGGCTATAAGAACAAACTTGGCATGTCCCTACTAGACCAGGACGTGAACCCGGCGCACAATACACACCCCGAGCTCACTGCACTCGCATCATAGACGCGTGGCAAGCCGTTCCCGCGTCTTCACCGCCTCGCTCGATCTCCCCGCGTTAATTGGTACCGCCACGTTTCTGATGACCTCGCGTCTATGGCCGCCGCGCTGCTCTGGAGTGTCGAGGCGCGTAATGCGTCGCCGCATTTGTATCGTGTCTTTGCCAGCGACAAGCGCAAGATGTGGCCAGAAGCGCGCGCGGTCATTAGGCGGATGAATGCGCAGCTGGCCGAGCAGGATGCAGAGGATAAGACGGTGTAGTTAGTCGATTTTCGTGTCGAATTTTTAGATCAGTTCGTCTTTTTGTAATCTTTATTCTTCTTTATCAATATTTTTATTTATTCTATGCATTTATGAATTTCGTTATTGCCTACTCTTTTACCACTAATTCCGTATTTTTCTTATTTTTGATTTAGTTAGCTTCCATTATCAAATACCGGGCAAAGCAAAATGAAGTCCTGTATTATGTAAATTGCCGTTCGATGATTATCTACAGATTGCTTGCTTGCTTGCTGCTTGCTTACTTATCACTGGTTTAGCCTCCACTACACTTATCCGGCACCCTACTCACATCAAGTAACAAACTAGCAGAAAACAACACACACCAACATAATAAACAAAATGATAACCGACCTTGTATACCAGGTCGACGCAAAGCAGACGACGCTCGATACCGTCGTCGAGGCTGTTGTCCCCTACAGCGAGCTGCCGTCGGCCAACCGCGCCCTGTACAAGCTCCCGCCCGATGCCGGCGATGATGCTGCCAAGAACCTCTATGCCGTCGCAACGCACGCTACCATCTTCCATCCCCAGGGCGGCGGCCAGCCTTCTGATGTTGGCACCATGGCCGTCGGCGACATTGCCTTTGACGTGCTGTCGGCTCGCATGGACGCCGTCCAAGCCGGGCGTGTTCTCCATTTCGGCCGGCCGGTAGACGTCTCCAACACCACCGACTTCGCAGACATCTTCAATGTCGGGTCGACTGTGACGCAGTCCGTCGATGTCGAGAAGCGCCTGCTCTACTCGCGCCTGCACACCGCCGGCCACGTCCTCGGCGCCGCCGTGCGCCACACTGTCGAGAAAGAAGTGCCCGGCTTTGACGAGCTCAAGGCCTCACACTTTCCCGATGCCGCGTCGTGCGAGTTCCGCGGCAAGATTGAGGGCTCATGGAAAGAGCCGATTCAGGAGCGCGTCAACAAGTATGTATCTGACAGCATGCCCGTCGAGATTGACTGGTGGGACGCGGCCGAGTTCCGGCGCCAGGGCCTGGAGCGACTGATCCCGCAGATGCCGGCCGGCGTGACGCCGACGGGTGTCGACAACGAAAAGTGGCGCGTTGTGCGCATCGTCGGCGCCGAGGTGTACCCGTGCGGTGGCACGCACGTGGACACGACGGCAGAATGCGGCGCGACCACCGTTACGAAGATCTCGCGGTCCAAAGGCATCTCTCGAGTCTCGTATGCATTGAAGTAGGAGTGAGGTGGTGCAGTTGGTACCAGATACATTGATATAGACAGCAGATAATGGGTAATAGATAGTATATATTAGACTGGATTATTAGACTGGATTATCATTATTCATTCTTTAACGCCGACTCTACGTCTTGACTCTACGTCCGACTGCTTGGTGCTAGCGGGTCGTACGACTTGGACTCGGCGTCTTGCACGGGCTGCTCGTGGTATCGCCGGAAGCCGTCCGAGACCGAGCCTGCCGCAAACTCGGCCGCACCCACAGACAAAGAAGCATTATTTCCTTGGCTCCCTCCTGCCACGCGCCTATGGCCCTCCGTTTCTTCGTAAGAAGGCGGGTCCTCGTCGGTGAGGGACCGTGCCGGTACAGTGTTGCTCGCCTTGGCAAACGCCACGGTCTCGTCGTCGCTGCCGGCCTGCATGTGCATCTGGTGGCGCTGCCGGAACGGTGACGGCAGCCGGGATGGTCCATTTGCGGCATGAGCAACATGAGCAATATGGGTAGCATGAGCAACATGAGCAATGTGGGTAGCAACAGCAGCATGGGCAGCATCGCCGTGGGCAGACGGGCCGACCGGGCCTGCCATTGGAGCTTGCGGCGCTAGTCCACCCATATTTTCAGGATATGGATGGGGAGGAGGGCTGTGAGGACTGTGAGGACTGTGTGGCTCTGCATGGTCAACCTCTTCAACTTCGCCGTCTTTGAATGGCTGCTGGCGGCCGCGTAGGCAGAACCACACTAACAGAGCACCTAGCACACTCAAGCCGAGCACAGACCCGACAGCAATGCCAGCAATCGCAGACGACCCGAGCCCGCTCGAGTGATCGTCTGGGTGGTCGTTTTGACTGCTGCCGCGGTCGTAGGCACCAGTGGTCGTGGCTCCTGCGTTAGCACCAGTGACGGTCATCGTGGCCGTGACAGTCGGTGTCAGCGCCCCCGGCGTGGTGGCATGGTGATAATATTCGGAGTACTCGCTGTAGTATTTGGAGTAGCCCGACTGGTAGACCTCGGCCCAGTCAGTCGCTGGTGAGTCTGTTTCATCGTCGTCTGTGTCTATCTCTGTTGGTGTTGGCGTCGGTGCTGGCGTTGTTGATGTCGATGTGGTTGTGTAGTAGCTGCGAAAGGGGTTGACCTGGCGGACGGCGACGGCAAGGCCCTCGGCCGCAGCAGCGGGCCGGAATCCTCGTGGAGACATTGCGGCTGTAGAGGTCGCGAGGTCTCGAGGTCTAGAGGTCTTGTGTGAAGTTGTGATGATATATGCCGAGCTAATCAATAACTAAACTAGGAATAAATCTCTTGACTAATATGAGTACAATAATGAAGACGAAATCAATGTCAAAAAATAAAGAAATAAAGAGAGCAAAGAAAAAAAAATAGAAATAGAAAAAGAAAAACAGGAAAAGAAATTAGAAGACGAAGGAGAAAGGCGGAATGCGAAGAGGGAACACCGACCTTATAGCCAGCTCACGCTCACGCTCACGCCCAACCTCAGCTTACCCTCTTACCTCGACACACATGTTGGCTATTCTCGTTCTGGCTCTGTCGCGAGACACAGAGCTGCGGTGTGGAGGCTGAGCAACAGAAACAAGGTTGTGCAACACACTCGCTGCAGACTCGCTGCACTCTGCAGACATCTCCCATTCGCATGTACATGCACTGGCATAACGGCACTGAATGCACATCATGGTTGTAATATTGTCTTGTTGTCTCTTGTATCGTCTGGCGTACTGTCTTTCGTCGTATCGGGTCATGCTCTCGGCAATAGTGACAGTCAGCCATGCAATGCATCTCCTCTTTCTATCCTTATATTTCTTCCGTCCTTTCCCTTTCTCTTTTCTGCTTTCTTTTGGCTTTCTTTTTTTGTCTTGCTTTCTTTTCCTTTATCTTTGACTTGGACACTTGCCCATCTTTCCTTTTCTTCGACTCGACCGCTTGAATAGATTTACGGTTGCCAGCCACCATGCTGACCTGCAGCTCCAGCCGCACGTTGATCTCTTTCTCTTTATTTCATTTAATTTGATTTATCCTTTTGTTTCTATCCTTCCTTTCGCCCTTATTTCCTCTCCTTTGACAACCATTGTCTACAAGTACCCGACTGCCCGTACTTTAAACATTTAAGCATATCAATAAAACTAATAGAATAGAAATAGACTATTGATTAACAAAGCGCCTGGATAGTTAGACCAACCCAACCCGAGGCGTGCATGGCCCGTTGTCACCTTGTGGAAATAGTGACTGCGTTGGACTGCCGGGCTGCCCCATCTCGGGCCCGACAGGAAATACCTACTGATCAGAATGGCACATAATCACGGCTTGTCTGTTTGTGTCAAGAGAGCCGTCTTTCCGTCTTTCCGTCAGGACTAGTCTGAGCGAATGGCTTAGCTGCATGCAGGCCTGTTGTCAGACCACACCGCAACTCAGCCAAGTTGACCAGAGCAAAACGGCCTGCCAAGATTAGGTCAACCGAGAAATGCACAATACACAATGGCAGCCATGTAAGCTAGACTGTTTCATCAAGTCTGACTATGAATAAACGACTTGAATTGTGCATATTATGTACTCGACATTGTCGAGATGATTATGTAATCGGGTTATATTGTGACGCAGACTTGTCGACGACAAGCTCTGATCATATTGCTTGAAAAATATAATTAACAGAGAATCGTCTTTACGGACTGGTTGCACCGTTGCTAGTCTGATAGCATGGGTATTGGTAGATGCTTGTTATTGACTATCTCACCACCTTGCTCTCATCATTTCTCTTCCCGGCTACACTATTCTAATTTATTACTAGCCAGCTTGATACTCCATGATTAGGAAGGACTCACTCTACTTCCAGGTAATACAATTTGATCTATTATGAGTATAACTAATATATGAATGCATTTTGATCACAATTTGTAAACGTCACTTAGCAAGTCAGGCTTCTTTCATCATCTCATGACTCGAGTCCCACTAACTAGAATCATACAACGATAGCACAGTAACAACCGTCAACCAGACTGAATCACTGGCACAGACGCCGACGCCGAGACCTCGTCTCGTTGACCTCGTCTAGGTTGTCTGGCTGTCTAGGTGACCTCCGTGCTTACATAATAGATACCTGATAGCTTACATAATACTCATACATGATAGCTTACATAACAGTCCCTGACTAAATTGCAATTACCCTACCCCGCCAGTAGTGGGGCACGGGTGGAGCCGCGCGTTGGCGTCGCTGCCGCGTGGTTGGCCGGAGCACCTTATCTTATCGCAACTGGTAGTAATTTCAGATTTTTCCTCGCCGCCAGTTGGCCAGTTGCTCCTTCCTTTCTATTTTATCTGCTCTTTGCTCCTTCCTCTTCCGCCGTTCCTCACGTTTTTCCTCTTTTCCCTCTTTTCTCTTATTTCCTAATTAAAATCGACATTTTTGCATTTAATGTTTTGCACGGCAGAATCTCCCATGGCAAAACTTTTTTTTTCGCTGCCCCCCATGGCTTGACCCTCCAAGATGAGGAGGGACTACTTCTTCCTCTCCTCTGCATCTCTCTCTTCCTTTTCTTTTCTTCTTCTCTTCTCCTCTCCTTTCCTTCTTTTCTCTCCATTCCTGTTGATATACCCCCAATAGACACAAGATGGACAGCCAAAAGCTTGCTGCCCTGCTCCAGGAGAGCCTGATCCGTGAGTCTTTGCCTCTATCTGCAGCACTATCACAGCACCATCACAGCACCGGCACCTCTGCATCTGCATCTTCTGCATCGTCTTCACCATGTACACTTCCCCAAGGCCTGCACTGCTGGATACTGTCTCGCAGCCTCGCAGCGATGGCTAGTTTCCTGCATCGGGCCTTGAGACGCGCTGTCTCCGAAACGCGAATCTCGTGATGCCTCACTTTGGAAGGCACCACCGGATTGTCTCGGTGAACGCGTGTCTCAGTGTCCTGGTCACTACCCCTCCTGATTCACACGGATTCACCCCTCCTGACAAAAACCATACCCCTCAACACCTATTCACCTGCTAACACAACCAGCCGATACCACCCGTATCAAGGCCATTACTGCCGAGCTCCAGAAGAGCTACGCGCACGCCGAGTCGCTGCTCACCCTCATCGAGATCATCTGCACCCACAGCGATGTGACCGTCCGCCAGCAGGCTGCCGTCCAGGCCGCCCGTCTCGTGCCGCGCCACTGGAAGGCCCCGACTGCCGAGCAGAAGACTGCCGTCCGCCAGCACCTGCTCGAGGCAACCCTCAAGGAGCAGAACGCAAAGTGCCGTCACTCCGATGCCCACCTTGTCGCCGCCATTGCCACCTTTGACTTTGACGACGGCGAGTGGCCCGACCTGCTGCCCACCCTCTTCACCCTTGCCACCAGCGCCGATGCCCACCAGCGCGAGATCGGCTCCTACATAATATACTCCACCCTCGAGGCCAACCCCGTGTGCTACAAGGACCACGTCCCCAAGCTCATCGAGCTGTTCGGCCAGCTCATCAAGGACCCTGCGAGCGCCGAGGTCCAGATCAACACCGTCATGTCCATCGGTGCTCTGCTCGTGCTCGTCGAGGGCGAGGATGAGGAGGATGAGGCTGCTATTGCTGCCGTGCGCGAGCTCGTGCCACTCATGGGCATTGTTCTCAAGAACGCCGTCGACGGCGGTGACGACGAGAAGGTCCAGCAGGTCTTTGACGTGCTGCAGCAGTTCCTCGTCTTCAGCCACGCCTTCATTGGCAACCACCTCAAGAGCCTCGTGCAGTTCATGATTGACCTGTCCGTCAACACCGAGACCGAGGAGGATGTCCGTGTTCAGGCCATGTCCTTCCTCACCCAGGTTGTCCACTACCGCCGCCTCAAGATCCAGGCCATGAAGGACATGCCTGCTCAGCTCGCCGTCAAGTCCCTCCAGATCCTCGTTGAGATCGGCGACGACGAGTCCATTGATGAGGAGACCCCCGGCCACCTCGCCCTGAGCCTGCTCGACGCCCTCGCCAGCAACCTGCCCCCGCGCCAGGTCATGGTGCCCCTGCTGGACGAGTTCCCCAAGTACGCCTCGTCGCCCAACCCTGCGCTGCGCAAGGCCGGTATCCTTGCTCTCGGCAACTGCGCCGAGGGCGCCCCCGACTTTGTCAACACCCAGATCAAGAGCATCCTGCCCATTGTCATCCAGCTGCTCAACGACGCCGATGGTGTTGTGCGTCACGCTGCCCTTGTGGGTCTCACCGGCCTTGCCGAGCAGATGCCCGAGTCTGTCGCCCAGGAGCACGCCGCCATCATGACTGCCCTCGTCAACAACTTGCAGGCCGCCATGGTCACCTCGGCCGACGAGGAGGTCACTAAGAAGAACAGCCAGGTCATCCGCGCTGTCTGCGCCGCCTTCGATTCCATCTCGGACGGCCTCAAGGCCGAAGCCATGAAGCAGTACGCTCTGCAGATGATTGAGCCCATCGGCCAGCTGTTTGGCCACCCCGACCTGCGCGTCAAGACTGCCGGTGCTGGTGCTCTCGGTGCCATTGCCGAGTCCCTCGAGAAGGACTTTGCCCCCTACTTTGACAAGAGCATGCAGGCCCTGGGTGTCTACGCCACCATCAAGGGCGACGAGCCCGAGCTCCAGCTACGCAGCGCTGTCCTCGACTCCATTGCCCGCATTGCCGTTGCTGTCGGCGGCCAGATGTTCCAGCCCTACGTCACGGACCTCATGAACGCCAGCGAGGAGGGCCTGAGCCTCGACGACGAGCGTCTCAAGGAGAGCTCGTTCATCTTCTGGTCTGCCCTGTCCAAGGTCTACAAGACCGAGTTCAAGCCCTTCCTGCCCGGTGTGCTCAAGGCACTGCTGGCTGCCATTGAGGAGAACGACGACGACGCTGTCATCAACCTCACTGACGAGGAGAAGGCCATGCTCGCCGCTGGCGGCATCACTGGCAACGTTGTTGTCGGTGGCAAGAAGATGCGCATCGAAGACCTCGATGCCGCTGCTCCCGGCGGTGGCAGCAGCGACGACGACGACGACGACCTGCTGGCTGACCTCATGGCCGAGGACGACGACGACGACTGGGCTGGCATGGACAGCGAGGCTCAGGAGAAGGAGGTCGCCATCGAGGCTCTCGGCGACGTCATTGCCAACGCCTGTGGCGAGGAGGAGATGCAGGAGTACCTCGACAAGGCCCTCGAGGCTGCTGTCGACCTGACCGAGCACCACTACGGCGGTGTCCGCAAGGCTGCCGTTAGCATGCTGTGGCGCTCATACTCGCGCGTTTGGCAGCTGACCGAGGAGTCCACTGGTTCCAAGTGGGAGCCCGGCTTCCCCCCCAAGGCCGCCCCTACGCCTCTGCTCGCCAAGATGGCCGAGCAGATTATCCGTCCTACCCTCGACCTGTGGACCGACGAAAACGAGCGGTATGTTACTTTGCTTTTTGTTATTTTTTTCGTTTCTTTGATCTCCTGCTTCTGTTTTCCCTATTTCACTCCCGATATGATGACATCTACACGACACCCAGCTCACTCAGACGCTATGCGCATGCTGCGAAACCGTACTATCTACCTGTCTGATCGACTTTGCTATTTATCTCTTCTTTTGTCGTTTAATCCGCCATTCAAGACACTGGACTAACAAAATAGTGACGTTGTTACCGACGTCAACCGCAACATTGCCGCCACCCTCGACGTCACCGGCTCTACCGTGATTGCCCAGGAGGGTGCCGTCCAGGAGATCGTCAGCGTTCTCGGCCAGATCATCACCCGCTCGCACCCCTCGCAGAGCGACGGCATTGACGAGGACGGTGATGCCCAGGTCGCCGAGGAGAGCTCCGAGTACGACTGGCTGGTTGTTGAGACCGCCCTTGACGTCGTCGTGTCCCTCGCTGCCGCCCTCGGCCCCGCCTTTGGCGAGCTGTGGAAGATCTTTGAGAAGCCCATTGTCAAGATTGCCAGCTCCAACGAGTCCTACGAGCGTTCTTCTGCCATTGGCACCATTGCCGGCTGCGCCAACAGCATGGGTGCCACCGTGTCGCCGTACACCACCAACCTGCTGAAGCTGATCTTACACCGCCTGAGCGACGAGGACCTCGAGACCAAGAGCAACGCCGCGTTCGCCGTCGGCCAGCTCATCGTCGCGTCCACCGACAGCAAGACCTACCTGCAGGCCTACCCCGCCATCCTCGAGAAGCTCGAGCGCATGCTCGCCGTCGAGGACGAGGGCCACCGCCTGTACGACAACGCCGCCGGTGCCATTGCCCGCATGATCACGGCCCACCCCGACCAGGTGCCCATTGGTGACATCCTGCCCTCGGTCGTTGCCCGCCTGCCCCTCAAGGAGGACTTTGACGAGAACAAGCCGATCTTCACGTGCCTCTACCACCTGTACCAGCACAACGAGCCCACCGTCCAGGCCCTGACACCCAAGCTGGTGCCCGTCTTCCAGGCTGTCCTGGGCGAGCCCGAGGCTCAGCTGGACAAGGACACCCGTGCCCTTGTGCAGGAGATCACCTCGAAGCTGTAAGCTGTGTCAACCAGCTTGCACGGTAATCTGCGCACGGTCGTCAGATGAGCTGGCACTCCGACCGGCCAGCAGATGAATCTGAATGGTTCTTTTGTTTTCGAAACCAGCGAACAACAAAAGAAACCCACGACAAACGACGATCTAATGAAGGGGATATGGGTACAGAAAAGTTTTGGTTCCGGTTTATGATTTTTCTTTTTTGGTTTTTGGTTTCTTCTGTTTTCTTTCCTCTTTTGATTCTCTCTTTGGTTTCTTCTCTTTCATTCCTCCATTAAAAGGGGAGGACCCTCTCTGCCAGCGACGTCACATCGGCTTTGTTACTTTCACGAAAGGTTACTCTTTTAATTTTTACATCCCCTTTGCATGTTCTGATGTTATGTTCACACTTCATGTCTACACCTTTCCTTTGTTTTGATATACCAGCACAAGCCTTTAGATCACACTTGTCACCCTTTCCCTTTACCTCTTCCCACACGTCTACCTCTCCCTGTCACATCACATCACACTGCACCTTTGAAAGAAGAGCTGCCCGTGTCACCCTGTAAAATTGAAAATCCAATCTTTTTGATAAATGATATTTTCATTCTTGCTATTATGATAATGTTGTTCTTTTTGATGCTCTTACTAGAAACTGTAATATGTCGTGAGCGCATAAACTCGTCGTCATGCAAACTACTCATCTCACTCATCAGCATCAGACCCATCGTCCCCATACCCATCGTCGTCATATCCATCACCGCCATCAAACCACCCGCCGTGCTCCTCGGACATGTGCTTGTAGATCCCCGTCGACGACACAGCCTCGCCGCAGAAAAAGCACCAATGCGCACCGCAGCCGGGCACCACACAGGCAATGTGGTCACACCCACCCGTTTTCTCCGTCGGCGTCTTGCACTGGGGACACGCCTTGATCCGCGCTTCGACACCTCCCCCACCCGACGCGCTGGTTCGTCGCGCTGCACACTCCTCGCAGCGCCAGTTCTGCAGGTGCTCCGCGGCACCGTCGACCTGCTGCGCGCAGACGCGCTCCGCATACGCTTTGGCCGTGCCACAGTCCTCGCACCACCCGTACACCCACGTGCCCGCGTTGGCCACAGCCTCGCGCAGATTGCCCAGCGTCTGCATGTTGTTGCCCACGGACGCGATGGCCGCCGGCGCTGGCTGCCGCCGGCAGAACGGGCACGACAGCGCCGCAAGGTTCAGCAGCCGGCCGCGGCTGTTGATGCCGTACCAGCCCCTGAAGCAGTCCCCGCACACGCGCTGTGCACACCCCGTGCGGCCACAGGCGCGCCGCAGCTTCTGGTTCCGGCTGCGCGCGCCGTAAAACGTCGAGAAACACAGGCTGCACGACTCGCCCTGGGCGCGGCGGCCCGACACCCACGCGCGCAGCTCGTCCACGAGGGCCGGCGTGTTGCGCACCAGCTTGCCGTCTAGCGTCAGCTGCAGCTCGGCATACGCCTCCGTTGCCAGAGGGAACACTTCGACAGAATCGGTCAACCCGTCGATGCCGGCGGTCTTGGCCGTGTGAAACTCGCTGCGGTCGGTAAACGGCTTGGCAATCTTGTTGTCGTCGTTGCGCAGCAGCCAGGCCAGGCCGTTCTCAGCCTCGAGCGCGCGAGCAGTGACGTCGGTATCGACGACCGTCTTGAAGGCACCGGACACGCAGGCGGGGCACTCGTAGCTGGAGGTAGAAAATCCCTCCGGGCGGTACGCCTCGGGCCAGAGGATGCGGGACAGACATGTGGTGCACTCGACCGTCAGCGCCGAGCTGGGCTTGGACTGGGACGAAGCCTTGACGACACCCGCAGACAGGCCGTCGCGGCGGCAGTACCAGCACTTGGGGCGTGCATTAAGTAGGTCCGGGTTGTAGACGACATACTGGGCGCGGCACTGGCGCACGCCGCACTCGACCCACCAGAGGCGCGTGGTATCTGAGTCGGTGGCGGAAACGTTGGCGCGAACCATTTGGGCGGCCTCATCCGGCTTGCGCGTCGTCGTCTTCTTGGCCGGGTCGTCGCCGTCATACATGCAACACAGGCCACACACATTGTCGGCGGCCATCATGGTGACGGAGCGAGGGAACGTGCATACACGGCACACCGCTGTAGGTCCCATGAGCGCCTTGGTCTTGGTCGGGGTCCAGCCGACACGGGCGGTCAGCGTCGACACGAGGTTGGACTCAAGGTGCTTGTAGTCGACGAGCGTCGCAAACAGCTTACGGTCCACATCAGACAGTACGACACCTTCCACAGCAACGCGAACGCCATCGGTCTCCGTTGCAACCTCCACTGTCTTGGACGTGCCTGCAGCAACGCGTGCTGTGTAGTCGCGGTCAGCGGCGAGCAACAAGTTGAGGCAGCTAGCATTCCATGTTTCGGGAATGTCGAGGTTGTTCCATACGTTGCTTGAGAGCACAAGCTCGTAGTCGGCAACGTCCCGCAGCGGCGCGATGCCCATACGTAGTGAAAGCGCAGCAACAAGAGCTGCCGGGCGCGCTGACACAAGCGTGCCGGGGACGATGGTGTGCAGCAGAATCCTCCAAAAGTTGCGGCCGCGCTCCTTGGTAGCGAGAGCGAGGGGCACAAGCGACAAGAAGCCGGGCTCTGCGGGGTCGCGGACGTTGGCGGCGACGGCCGTCTTGATATGCTGGGGCAGGTCGGCCGCGGACGCGGCATATGTGAGGCGCGTAAGCACACGACCAATGCGGCGTAGGATGCGGCCGTCACAGGAGCGAGCTATTTCGAGCAAGTCCTCACGCGTCAGAGCGGCCGGCGCAGAAGAGATGGCATCGCCGTCGTCGTCCTCCGCGTCTGCGCTAATCGAAAAGTCCTGCGTGGGGTCGAGGTAGACGCAGGGAAACCGGTCGTGTTCCGGCACGGTATCGAGAATGGCAAGGATGTCGCCAACATAGTCGTACGAGTTTGCGAGCCACGTCTTGGCCATTTCGTTCTCATACCTGTTCTGAATCCGGTCAATGCCGGAGCTAAAGAGGTCGAGTAGACGCGCGCGGGCGTCATTTTGGCGGTCGCTGCAGACGGCGCGCCAGAGGGCACCAAACACAGGGTTGCGGGTAACGGCGGCGGCGTTGTCCTTGAGAATTTCCTCGAGCTTTCTGGTGACAAAGGAACGGTAGATGGCATCGGCTTTGTAGCGCTTGGCCGGGTCGGTTATGGCCGGATCCAAGGCCAGCGACGTCATGGCCGATGTCACGGGCAGGTGCTTGTAAAGGTCAGCCACGCTCGGCTCGTCTTCGAGCGAGTCCAGGCGCAGGTTGTCCTTGGTGAACAGATACTGGTCGGAACGCTTGTCGGCCTCGTCCGCGAGAACGTCAATACCGGCAGTGTCGTGGTAGGACAAGAGGGCCCAGCCCTTTGTGATGCCAGAAGCGAGTGCCCAGGTCTGAAAGCTACGCCAGCCAGCGGCTCCCAGCTTTTCAAGTTCGGTATGGCCACCATTCCCCTTGCTCTCGCTCTCGCTCTTGGTGACACCCATGACGGCGAGCACGAGAGCTACGCTGAACGCCGTGATTTCTGCGGGCTTGGAGCCGCTGGCGACCTGGAAACTGGCGCCGCCCGTGCGTGCAGAGAGATACGTGTACATGGACATGGTCTCGTCGTATGCAACATTTTCAGCCATGCAGAATACGCGCGCCCTCGGTTGGAGCGTGTTGGCCGCCGAGACCCAGTCGGCAAACTTGAAATCGCTGACACCATAGGGCGGCAGCAGCGCCGCGGCCCGGTTGCGCATTTCGTTCTTAATCCAGCCTGCGTCAATGCCCGTGGCCAGCACCGTGCTGTCGTCTTCCGTGCCGTCGAAGGTGAGCATGAGCTTCTCGCGCAGGTAGTGGCTGCCGCCAGAGCGTGCCGTATGAGGCGGCGCATCGGTGTAGAGCAAGACGATTGTCTCGGCGTCGGCACGCAGCTTGCTGTAGGCGAGAGCGAGACCGGACTTGGTGGCCTCGGGGTAGTCGCCACCACCGGTGGGGCGCAGGCCGTTGACAGACTTGAGCAGGCCGGCGAGTGACGTGGTGTCGTGGTTGGCGCCGGCGAACGCGTCATTGGCCTCGCCCTCGCCGTCCAGAAAGAGCGCGTGCTGTCCGATCTGCTTGGTGTGGTACCAGCCGGACCACTCGTTGACGACCCCATGGCTATCGTAGTCGTGGTAGGCGATGACGGCGATGCGCTCAAAGCAGCCGGTGAGCTCGGAGATGTGGATGATCTCGGGGATGGAGTCGCGGAGGCTCTGGAGATAGTAGCTCATGGAACCCGTAGCATCGGTCACGATGAGCAGGTCAGTGGGACGAGCCATTTTGTTGAGGAGGTAGCAAGACAAGACAGGGGTATAAACGGTAGAGGGGAGAGGATGGGGGCGTAGTCCTTGTTGTTGTTGTCGTTGTCGTTACTGTCCACAACTATCAAGGTCGGCTTGATATCGATGCTGAAAAGGTGTGAGACGATGAGAAGATAAGATTATGAGATGGCGATGAGAAGATGAGACAAGAGAAGAGAGCAACATCTTCATATAGACACTCAGCATGCAATGAGAAACGCAAGACGATGCTCCAGAACAGTCAACGTATGAGGCCAGCCTTGTACTGGCAAGCGCAAGGCTCACCGGGGAAGCAAGAGTGAGCCTGGCGTGTTGCTCAGCCGCCTCGAGGACTCGACGTCTGGCCTCAATCCACTTGTGGGAATTTGTTAATAGAGGTTGCTCCCCGTTGAGTCACTGGCATGGTGGCCAGTCTTGACGATGTTTCGAAAGTGAGCCCTTCGATTACACCTGACGGACTTTGATGATGTGGTTGATGAATTCATTAGATATTATGTATTAATGTCTGATTTATTTAACGTTTTCATATGGTATTTTGATTAAAGAGTTGCATATCTCGACCTTAGCCTGTACCAAATATACTTGGTGACTCAGACTCCACCGAGGCCAACCACAATGATAATACAGAATACCACGATACACAGACCGACGACAGCAATAGAGAATGAACAACAATGCGCGTGCTGCTTTGTCGGCAACCGGCGTGAATGAAGAGTCGACTTTACCTCGACTCGGTGTCCGAAATACAAAAGACACCGGCTTCATTGATTGTTCCTCATCCTTCCTATTCTTCGGGTCGACTCATCCTAGTCGGCTTGTTTGATTTTCGTCTGTGTTCTTCTGCTCGTGAGCGTTGCCAAGGTCGCCGACGTACGTGCAATGTCCCATCATGGTTTCTTTTTTCTTTTCTTTTCTTTTCTCTTTCTTTTCGAGGCTTTCCCCTCCCCTCATTGCTCGATCTTTCTCTCTCATATTCTCTACATAGTTAATCCATTAGACCTCAGCTGCAAGTATTCAAAGACGAACTTCCTTTTTGAGACGGCCGAGCGCTCACGGAATTACTATTCCGTAGTCATGTCGAGTCGTTTTGTGATGATGGGCAACGGCCCCGAAAAAGGAACAAGGCATGGTCGAGTTTGTTGGGAGAGAATACGAGAGACAGTGTATCCATTTATGAAGGCAGCTGAGCGAACTTTTGACTTTCTGGTCTTAATCATTGAAAATAGGACGTCGGAAATACAGAAAGGAAAAAAGTCAGGAACAAAAGAACAATCGGAACGGAAAGAGAAGGAGAGGAACAAAATAAGGAAAGGAGAAAAAAAGAAAAGAAGCAAGAAGAGAACAAAAGAGGAGGCATCGGAATGCAAGGATGGACATTGTTCAAGATTAGGTCGGCGACGTCCTTTGGATGCTTGGAGACAAACCCTGAAAGAGACAGAAGAAGAAGTAAGAAAAGAGAGAAAAAAGAAAAGGAAGCAAACGAAACAAAAGAAACAAAAGAAAACACGAGCAAACGTCTCAACCCAAATTATGCTCCTTCTACGCTCATCCTACACGCGGCCTCTACCGTTGAAGAACCGATGCCAGCACGGACAGTGGCATGATCTCGCGAACTTTAATAACCTGTACGCCATCAAAGTAAACAAGCCACCCCAAACAAACGAACCTAAACCCTGCTCTACGCGATATTGCCACCACGCGGCGAAGATCTCCTTTTCTCTCTTGTTTTGGTCTCTCTACTGGATGGTTTCCTGTAAAGCCATCGACGCCACACATGCCGGACTCGGTCTTTAATTATATGAATATCACGAGGTGCTGTAACCGTGGCGTCGCCGACGCCGACTCGTGGCTGTCGTTATGAAGAGGCGGACAATCAAGAATAAATAAAGGAATAAAATAATAAGGTACGAATCCAAAAGAATGAATGAGAGACAAAACCCGGAAGAGACCCGGATCACGAAGCAAGGGATAGCAGCTTACCAACCATAACCTGTACGACGTATTCGAGCACACCAACCCAACAGCAGTGCCGATCTCTCACTCCTTTTATCCACGTCGTACGCATCTGCATTCTCGTACAAGGTCTCAACTCACCGTTCTCCCATGCCAGCCATGCACTGCAATGCAAGGCAGCCACGACAACACGAGGTTGATCAAGGAGCCGCGTCCACGAGACGAGAGCGAGTGTAGCGAATAACTATGCTACATGCAGCCCGCTTGATAGAACGCAGGATCTCTAAACGACGCTGCTTGTCTCGCGGAGGATTACGACTGTTTGGGGTTTGGTTTTAGTTTGATTTCTGGGTTTATGTCAGTGTCAGATGAATCAATCAAGCAGTCCCGAGAAAGAAGAGAGACAGCAGGCAATCGGCGGCCTACGCAGAGAACCGAACAAAAAGACTGGGCATGAACTATGCACTCCTTGCAAAAGCGACGGTTGACGGAGGACACTGCACCATGCGGGGTCTCCCTTGCGTCGTGCCTGTGGCCTGTCGCCGCAAGACAAGTGCATGGCAGTGCGGCACACGTACGGAGTAGCTAATAGCCTGCGCAAGGGAGGCGGGGCGAGTGAGGCCGGTGCACTGCGCTCCAGTCTCCAGTCTCCAGTCTCACGCGGAAAGCAAGGGGTATGTAAGATATATTTACGATAGTGCAGTTTTGTCTACTAGGCTCGTAGTTTAGTCGTCTTAGCCCGACAGGAAGAGAGACAGCAAGAGAACGTGTGGACGAGACGTGATCGGACGGGAGCTTGGCCGGACCGCTATCGTGGTGCAAGTAGAAATATAAGATACAAGTAGGTGTGGCAGCAGCAGCAGCCGCAGGCAAGGGACGACTCCAAGCTAGAGCTGCTACGACGCAAGGGCAGCGAAACATCAATCAGTCACCAGTCAAGTCAAGTCAAACCAGTCAAACTAGTCTGAATAGTCGAGAATCACACAACGGTTGTCTCGTTGATCGTCTTGCTGTCTCTGCCATGTTTCTGATTCACTTGCGCGCTCTTTATTGCCGTTTTGACTGATGTTCGATCTATGCTTCGATTGCGTCTTCGTTCTTCGATTTTCCATTAACCACTCTTCCATTCTCTCCCTTGACACAATGCTTGGGAGTGACATTGTCTGAGACTGAGAATAATATGAACACTTATCATGGTTTGCTCTGTATTCCGCGAGCCCGGTAGTCTGGCACGGCTGAAGTCCCCTGTCGTACTTTTCTTGCCCTTGAATGCGACGGTAGTGTCGCCTGCTACATACATGGGAACTATGTAAGATAAAGTCTTACGTCGCAATAGTACTAATCACGTAGGTAGTAGCAATGTACAGCCAGATAGCCGGTTGTTGATGCAGTGGATCACGTCGCACAGGCTCAGCGTCGAAATAGAGATTAGGAGAGACCGAACAGGAATACAACCAATACTAAGGGTATCACGCAGGCTGGCAGGATAGACAGAGAAGGGTCTTAGGCACAGGCATCAGTGAGCAAGTCAATAGACCATTGATCGTCGTAATAGACAGCAGCAATTGGCGCGCATGATGAGGTAGGAAGGATAAGTGTCAAAAATACTAATGAGTACCGATAAAAAAGAAAAAGAAAAGAAAAGTACAACGCATGACCACGGATAAACGAGCGGATAACGGCGGAACGGAGCCCTATGGCAATCGTTACAAGTAGAACAATACCTGTATTTTACGAGACGATCAATGTGACGAGCAGTGGTGTTGATGTGCCACTACGACGTGGACGGAGCATGGCGGTGCTCCTATTCAATTTAACACAGGTCATCTCTCTATTTTCCCTTTATGACAGGGTTGGGTCGTATTCTAGTCTCGTTTTTTTGGTCTTCTTTTTATATTTTCTATGATCGACCTAAGCGAAGTACGACGCAGGAGTTCGGAGTCAAAGTCGATTATCAAAGTACGAGACGACTACGGGAAGAATACGTTGTACAGGCCGTGCCGTTGCGGTCCCTAGTTTTAACTCTAGATTTCGTAAGAGAAATATGATAAGAGTCGAGGAAGAGTAGAGGAGGAGGAGTGCCGGAAATGCGAGGTGTTTAGCGTTGCTTGACGACACCCGGACTCTATGGTAATCACGCTCTCTGTTGATGGGCAAACATCATGAGGTGATCGAGTCCACGAGGGCGATGGCCATGAAGATGGCCATGATTGCCATGGCTGATAGCCATGCTGCGTACGGAGTATTGCCAATGGTCGTGCTGAGAGATGACTAATACTGATCGTCATACTGATCTTGTTATTTGCGGATTCTCATCACGAGGCACTGTCATCTCAGCCACTCGGCGTGGTGTCGTGGAGTCGCTGTCGTGTTACAGTCGATGTGGGTGTGGGTATTAGAGGATTGATCATTGCGATGCTACGAGCTGGAGTAGGCTATCAGTAGTGTACGGAGTACTACGTAAATTCTAGAAATCCAAATCTAAAGACGGGCCGTGAGCTATGGCCGACGCCCATGCTGCTACTCCCTGCACGGCAGCTCATATTAGCCACTCTTATTGCTCTGCAAATGGAAGGGATAGGCACGCGTGAAGTGCTGAGCACAGGTCATTTCACTTCCCTGTCTGTATGATGTACGGAGTTGTTGTACGATACTCCTTATTGTGGTTTGTGTGATGCTATTTGTAAAGATCGGCCGGCGAGGATTGATATATGAAATATTAGATAATACAGGATTAGATTACGGGATTAGATCCTGGGTAGACAACAAGGCAGATAACACCGAATAGAAGCTGTATGACGTCTGTCTTTCATTGGTGTAGACTCGACACTGACAGCATCCATATTGTTCTTTCTATTTATTTTAATTACATTCTTCTTTTTTCTGCTATCTTCTTTCTCTGCCGATATTCATCGTTCGAGTCCGTGTGTCCCGCAGAGAGACACTCGTATGTTCCGATCTGAGAGACCGTCTGTTCAGCTGTATTGCTTCCTACTTGGATGCCCTGTTCTGACTGGCCCGGAATATTAGCCCAACTTCTATCCACCCATTCGGTGTGTTTTCTTTTCCACCTTCGGAGGACCCAGTAGCTGCAATACGTATTTTCAAGTACTCCGTAGGGGCTGACTAGGAAGCAGGGGTATTCAGGCACGCTCTGTTCACAACAGCCTCTACTTCTAGCCATTGCTAGCTCAGCTTGGCCTGGCCTCGTAGTAGGAGTCCACAAGTACAGACGAGGTGGCCGACCAGATCGAGTAGATCTTTCCCATCTCCGATTTAGCGTGGACCCGTAGGGAGGGCGGCGAGGTCGCGGCGTCGAGGAGTTGAAGCTTCCTACTGGCTGCTGCTGTGATGGGTTGAGCGCAAAAGGAAAGAAGTGGCACATTTTGCATTTGATTTTGAGAAGAAAAAAGGAAAGATAAAAAAAGCAAAAGGAAAACTACGACGTAAGATAACCACTGTACTGCAAAGTGAGAAGGCGATCTCGTTGCTGTACTCCGTAGTTCATGTACGGAGTATGAAGAGTGATATTACTGAGCTGGGATCAGCGGCTGGGCGGCTGGCAAGTGGTAGGTAGAGTGGCAGAGTGGCACAGTAGCAGAAAGTCGTGGCAATCCTGTGCATTGCCGAGCGGCATGGCAGAGGGGATCAACACGAGCAAGTGTAAGCAGTGGGTGATCAGCTATTATTGATGATGGGCATGGTAGTGATGGGCACAAGCAGGGCACGAGAGGGCACGAGCAGGGCATGAGCAGCAGTGGAAAAGAATCAGATACTAGTAGAAGAAGGATGGCAAAATGAGGAGAGGAAAACGAGGCGGGTAACGGGAAACGAGATGGCGAAGCGAGACTGGCGTGCGGTAGGTGGCTGATCAGATGGCTCTTAATGAGATGCTACGGAGATATTTTAGTATGAAGAAGATAGCATGTGCAGTCCGGTGTTCATGCCGAGTACTGTAAAAGAGAAGAAAAGACGAAAATTAAAATGAAAACAATGGAAAACAGAGGATAAGAAGAATAAAAAGAATAAAAACGAACAGAAGACCGAAGACGGAAGAAGAAAACCTGCGGCCGTGATTTTGTCCTACCACATGTAGGTTGCCATCTCCCTTCTATTCCGTATCCATGTAACTATCGTACAGATAGATTGGCCATGCATGTTTTATATACAGTTGCTATATTGCTTTGTGACACATATCGTCTGTGCTGTCTTGTTCTGTGTCTTGTTCTCGCTGAGTTATCTTGTGCCACTAGAAACAACGCAGTCAAAGTCAAACAACAGACTGACATACAGAGACAATAGAACAGCTCAAACAGACAGAGACAGAAGAAAGACAGACAACCGGCAGACTGTCGACCCCGTCCCATAGACAGCGTTACCGTGGAAGACATAGGAGCACGACAGGCGACAGAGAGACACAAACACATACACAACACAGACATCGACAGGGAACCTGCCTGCTTGCCACACGTCTGGTGGAGGCCTGGTCACACGCAACTGAGACATGCATATTCTTTCCTTTTGATTTAGTATGTTTGATTTCTTTACTCTTCCGCTTTTATTTTCTTCCTCTCTTTCTCTCTTCCTGTCTTCCGCTCGCTTCTCTTCGTCGAAACCCTCCCGCTGTGCTGTCCACTGCTCTTTTATTTTCCGACGACTATTTTCGTCGTTCTGTCGAGTTCGCAACTCTTCTTTCCGTCTCCATCTTCATCTTTTTTCATCCTTATTATCGACATGTACGACGGTGCACAGCATACAGACAGCGTACCCTTATTACCGGTGTACAACATTGGAAGACAAAGACAGGAACAACACAAACCAGACGAGACGCGATAGCAGGCAAACGAACGCATGCAATATATAGTGTGCCTGTAAATGAAAATATGCCGTGTTCCCACGTTATGTACAGTCCTTTTTAGTATGGAGATGTACCGTTCTTTGCTCTTGGGCCGGCGTGTAACTTCGAATGCAGCAACACAGGGTCGTGTTTTTCTTACTATTTTCTTTCTAGTGTTTCTTATCAATTCTTTTCCATATCATTTCTTAGTGTCTGTTTCCGTTTTCCTCTCCTCGCCTCTCCTCTTTGCCCACCACCATTGACTCCTCTGATCTCCATGTCTTACTCGTGCGCCTTGCGTCGTCCCTCCCTGGCGGTCGATGATCACTGATCTGATGTGTGTTTCTCGTTTATCCGTACTAGTCGCCTTCCTCTTCTAGTTTTCATTATTATTTCCCATTACTCAGTAGCACCTAGCTACCCCTACCCGTGGCAGTCCTCCGAATCCTGCGCACTCTCTCTCATCTCATATGCGAAGAAACGATGGATGAGCTAAGAGATAAAATGGAAAGAAATAGACATAGAGTGGACCTGCCTAGCAAGGAGGACGTCTGAGCGTCGGCAAAGCAAAGGAAGGAAAGAAATAGAAAAAGAAAAAGGGAAAGACGAGCTAGGACGTACAAAGTAGGACAACAGTCGGAAATACTCGAGAAAACTTGAGAATGGAGGTAAACCCAGCGGATGATAATTGGAATAGCATCTCGAGGCAAGAGCAAAATGTAGTAAATATCGTTGGCTATCACTAGATATTATGTGTGACTGATGTGACTGGCTATCACTGTTCTTGCAGGAGATAGATGGGTGTGAAGGATTCAACCCATGCGGCAGTTGTTGGGTTGGAAGTAAGAGTGAGTTGGAGTTGGAGTTGGACTTGGACTTGTAAATTA
This sequence comes from Ophiostoma perfectum, assembly GCA_029298845.1. Lineage (NCBI taxonomy): Eukaryota > Fungi > Ascomycota > Sordariomycetes > Ophiostomatales > Ophiostomataceae > Ophiostoma > Ophiostoma perfectum. Next base: position 25,224 of record JANSLV010000065.1, read on the forward strand.
CATACCTATACGAAGGATGAAGTTAGAAGTTAAACGAGGATCTAAAGGGACGCCGGCTACTCGCACTCGCATATCTATGGCGTAGACGAGACTGCAACTCGCCTCAACAATAACACAACGGTAGACGAGCAGAATAGAAATGTAGTATCATATATGAACTAAATACAGATTAAACAAAATGCAAAATATAAAATACACTTGAAATACAAATCATGGGCAGGTTCGACCTGCAATGGATTCGGGTGGGCGTGCTGTACAGGGGGGTATGGATAGACAGACCGGGGGAGGGGTGTGGGTGACAGTCTGGTCTGTCCCTCTCTCTTTGATTATGTATTCCTTTTTATTGTTTTTTCTTTGCCTTTCTTTTTTGATTCCTTTCTCTTTTCTTTCGTCTATATTTCTTCTTTCCGCTCACCTGCTCAACGTATTAATACTATCCTCCTCCCAGCTTTGTCTGATTCAGTTTCCTTTTTTTGTCCCAATTCAACGTTGTTGTCTCTCTTTATATCATCTCATTTTATACGACTCATCCCCTCATCTCAGTCAAGTCAAGTGAAGTCAACTCACGCACTCACGAATTCAACTTACTCCTCACCCAACACACATCAACACACAACACACATCACAACCATGTGGCTTCCCGGCTGGCTCGACTGGTACAAGAAACCAGAATACCGTGATATCAAGGAATATTCCAATGCCATCATCTCCGGCAAGCGGCCTGCCAGTCCCGATGGCCGCGGCCGCGCCAGTGTCCCGGCCCGGCTCCGTCTCGAGCGTGTCCTCGACAACAAGACATGTACGTTAATACACTCTCTAGACATTTTATAGACTCTCTAGGTGTTTAATAGACGTCCTCTGGATGCCTCCTCGTCTCTGCCCTTCTAACAAAACAGGCAGCCCCATGTCCCTATATGACTTCTACATGTACCTGAAGTACATTGAGTTCTCGCCCGAGAACCTCGAGTTCTTTGTCTGGTTTAAGAGCTACGAGGACCAGTACAAGCGTGCCCTCGCCGGCCACGGCGACGCCCACTCCATCAACAGCGCCACCGAGAGCACCGCGTCGCTCACTAAGAACAACGACTCGCCCTCCGACGCCTACTCCACCGACCCCGAGATTGCAGAGACCCTCGCACGCATCACCGAGATGATCAGCACCCAGGCGATGTGCGAGGGCGACGTCTGCAAGCCCACCTTTGACCTGCCCAAGGCCCCGAAGATCAAGAAGTCTGCCGACAACGCCAGCAAGCTCAACCGCGCCGTGTCCACGCTCAACCTTATCGACGCCAACGAGGGCCGCCGCGCCGAGCTCAATGCCGTCATAAAGACCTTTTTGCAGCCTGGCTCCGAGAAGGAGCTCAACATCCCCGCGCCCATGCGCGACACGGCACTCGAGGCGCTGTCGCACTCGTCCGACCCCGCCCATCTCAAGCCCATTGCCGACCACGTGTACCTGCTGCTGCGCAACTGCTCGCACCGCAACTTTGTGCGCCTCGGCGTTTCCAACGGCACCTTTGAGACGCTATGCGTAGCCACGGCGCTCGGCATCGCACTCACAATTGCCGGCGTGCTGTGTGTGCTGCTGCGTGCGTTCACGCCGCACATTGGCGCGCACTCGCGCTTCGACGTGTTTGCGGCGTGGCCCATGTGGTGGCTCGGACTGTCGCTCATCCTGTCGGGCATGCGCGGCTCGTGCTTCTTCCTGCTGCTCTTCACGCGCCGCCAGCCGCTGCCGTGGGAGCGGTTCGACGACAGCGCGTCCATGATCTCGCAGCGGTCTGGCATTGTGCGTGCGCTGTCGCGGCTCATGATCTTCGACCGCAAGCTGCGTGTCAAGGATGCCCACCTGCGCCGTCTGCAGCACCGCATCGTGATGCAGAGCCTGCTCTTCGGCGCGTTCTTCTCGTGTGTCGGTGTCTGCATCTTCATCTTCCTCCCCATCTGGAAAGAGACGCGTCCTCTGAACAACTAGTCGTCTCTCGCTTTACTATCATAGCACTCGTTATAAATGTTTCGGTTTACTTTATTTTCTTGATCTTCTTATATCATACCCTTTTGCTCCCTTCTCTTCTCTTCTGTTTTGTTCTCTTCGTTGTGCGGCCCTTCTCTTTATACTTTTATTCACTCTTTCGCTACCTATATTATGACTGGGGTGGACATTTACTCTCCGTTGATGCGCTCGACATCCAATATTATGATACTCATCTATGACTATGATACACTTTCTCGCATATATTGACTGTAGACTACCCTCAAATTGGTAGACTTTATCTCACTTGTGCTAAGGTATAAACTTGGTCTGTGTTTGCCTGCCGAACCAGAATCCAGGATGGAGTATCACAAGCAGGACCGACATGACAACCATTGGGATGCTGTCAAGGGCGATAAAGACGCCCTCCTTTGATTCCAACGGGCCGTTGAACCCGCCACTAAGCTCTGCCGCACGCCAGCATGAACGAACAAACAGGCACGCCGCCGCAACACCTAGCAGCACGCAGTACCAGTACACTTTTGCGTTCTGTGTGTCCGTGCCAAGCCGCCTGGACAACACAACAAGGACAACACAAAATATGGACGTGACCAAGATCTGTGTGCCGAGGCCGGAGATCATCAGGTCGACACCCACCGGGCTCTCAGCAAAGATTGCCGCTAGAGACCCGCCGACGCCGATAAAGCACAGACACACAAAGTCGCCGAGCACAAAGAGAGCCGAGAACGCGCGCGGGCCAATGCGTAGACACTGCACCGAGGGGTTCACGCGCAGCAGAGCACTGATGGAGAGGTAGAGCGCCGACGACAGGAACGTCGGGCCCAGGGTGAGCCCAATGATGTAGAGGATGTAGCCGTTCTTGTTGTGGCGGTCGCGCGCGAGCATTGTTTTGGCGACGTAGCCTAGCAGCTCGAGTAGAAGGCCAGACAGCATTCCGATGGCGTTCCCGTAGTAGCGCCAGAATCTGAGAGCGACGATGCTCTGTACTGCAAGTAGCAGGGTGAACACAGCGACAAAGACAACGGCGGGCACGAGCAGGGGAGTGAAGGGAAGCTCTCCAACGCCGTTGGGCGGGATGTCTGTGGTGGTGTTGGTCATGGTGTTAGTCGAAGTGGTATTAATCATAGTAATATCGTTGAAGTTTGGTTTAGTCTGGATATAATATTGCCATAGCTACGCAGCCTCGTCTTATATGTGCTATGTCGTCGATTGCCGAGTCGAGTGTCGAGTCATCGAGTCGAGGATGGAAGCAGCCGTCAAACAATCTTTGCTGCCTGTTGCTGGATGGATTGTCCTTTGTCTTTGCCTGTACAACGTAAAACGCAGACTCGACTCGCACAATATGTCCTGATCTAGAGTCAAGTTGACTCCGTGTCTATTACGTATTTTGCCTGCTATATCAATCGGTTGTCGTGGATGTCGTCCTTTTGTCGGCGTCTCTGTGAGGACGGATATTTCATGTAACATGATTGGCTAGCTTTCTGCGAAAGCGCTGACATAATATCAATACGAATAGGCCCACTTTATCAACCAATAAAAGTATCCACAACTCCCGCGCTGACGAGAATCTCCGTCTCGATGCCGTCTGCGCCGCCGCTTTTCTCCCGCTTATAACTCCATCCCAGTCCTTGCTCTCCGTCAACACTGGCCGACATCACTTTCAACCGCGGACGTCTTGTCTTGTTTGTTTCGTCAACGCTGTCTCTCCAACGTGCGTATACGAGTACGTCTGTTTGCTAATCCGCTGCTGTCTTAATCCACTTCATATTGGCTCCCCAGTGCCGTTGAGCCGTTGAGGGTCGAGCAGCGGCATCCCCTGTCGACTGTCGTCCTACTCTGCTCCTTACTGGACTGATCTACTCCCGGGTAGATTGCTCACCCAATACACACTACACCCTACATTCTCACTTACAATGCGTCTCCGCCGTGGCATGGTGCGCGAGTCGTGCGACTTTTGCCACCGGCGGAAGATCAAGTGCGACCGCCTCACGCGCAACGACCTCGGGCACACGTCGTGCTCGCAGTGTTCGCTACGCAATGTGCCGTGCCGCATGGAGGACTCGGACGACATCCGCCTGCGCGGACGCTGTCGGCCGGGCGAGGCTGTAACGACTGTAGCTGCTGGCCCACCTGGGTCGACTGGATCGACTGTTGGTGCAGCTCCTCTCGCCAAGCGGGAGAGCTTTGGCAGCGATGACGCAGGTACGGCCGAGTCTCACCAGCAGCAGCATCCACAGCCACAGTCTCAGTCCCAGTCTCAGTCACAGCTACCCCCGGCCCCATCGTCGTCGCGGGGACTGTCCATCTCGACTGCTTCAGTCCCCCCCCTCACCACGCACATGAACACTCACTCGCACTCTCACTCTCACTCTCAAGCACATCCTCATGCCCATGCCCATGCCCATACCCATTCTCATCCCGTCGCTCCACCTCCGCCTCAGCCATCTCATCCACTCGCTACCCCAGCGTCAATCTCCGGCCTCGATGTCCACCTCATGACCCCATCGTCACATACCAATATCACTACCCACCCACAGCATGTTCTCCCTCACCATCAGCAGCAACATCAACAGTCACACCAGCAGTCTCATCAGCAACACCAACCCCAATTATATACACCCTCGCCGTCAACTGCCACGTCGGCTATCTCTGCCTATGGCAACCCGGCATCGTCTCTCACCGACGACCTCTTCATGGAAGACCCCTTCCAGCTCAATGCCGACAGCATCTTCTTCCTCGACAAGATTTTCATGGGCGTCCCGGAAACAGCGGGATGGCCCGGCCAGGCTCCGTCATCATCACCGCCACAGCCCATAGCCACGTCTAATGGCCTTATGACAGCCGGCTACCCGCAGTCTCTCATGGTGACTCAGCCCGACCATGACTTTGTCCAGCAGCAGCAGCAGCAGAATCTACAAGACTACCAGCTTCACCAACAACATCAGCAACACCAGCAGCAGACACAACAGGCCCAGCAGCAGTATCAACAGTATCAAGCCCTCTCACAGCCCCAGACACAGACGCAGTCCCAGCCTCAGTCTCAACAGTCTCAGTCTACAACACAACCACAGAGCCTACCACCACTTCCACAACGCGAAGTCCAGGATGGTGGCTACGACCCGGCGCCCTGGGTGCGCTGCAACATCTCACAGGACATATTCATTGCCGCCCTCCATGCCTACTTTGAGCACACCACCATCTACATGCCTGTCTTGCTTGAGGACGCCTTTTGGCAGGACTACCATGCTGGCCGCTGCAGCCTGAGCATCATCTATGCACTTGCGTGCCGCGGCCTGCCCTTTACCGCCGGCATCGAGCGCAACGAGGACAAGTGGGCGATGCAGCAGCGCGTCGGCACGCAGTTCCGCGAGACCTTTTTCGAGACCCAGCTCGCTGCTAATAACAACCGCGGCCGTGTACGGCTGGACGATCTCGAGGCGCTCGCCCTCATGGTCCAGTTCAAGTATCACAAACACCAGGGTGGTGATAAGTCGCAGAGCCAGCAGCAACAGCAGCAGGCGTCGGGCGGTCAACAAGCATCGCCGACGCCATCGACCGTGTCTTCGCCGTCTGCCACGGCACTGGCTCAGCTGCACGCGCACCTCGCTGGCCTCTACCTGACACACGACTCGCTGGTCTTGATGACGATGCAGTCCGGCATCAATGGCAGCGGCGGTGCCGGCAGCGGTGGCGTAGATGTCGGGCCGGGTGGCAGCAGTAGCAACAGCAATAGTACAAGCAGTAGCGACACCGAGTCGGACTTGAAAGCACCGCTTTCCCGGATCAACGACCGCCGCATTCTCTTGTTCTGGCATGTCTACGGCCTCGACTCGTTCCAGTGCCTCGATAAGAAGACGCTCAGCCGCATCCCTGACTTCAACATTGACACGGTGCGCAATTTGCCGCGCGAGAACAAGGTGCAGCACAGCACGGCAATGGCGGCGCCAACAACAACATCCGCCCGCGGCTATCTCGACGCCGTGCTCGACCTATCCGTTATCGCGCGCAAGGCCCTAAATACACTCAGCAATGCAACAGCGCGGCGGCGCGGCGTACGGGCCGAAGACGCGCTGCACATCTACCACCTGCTCGACACGTGGCTGCACACCGAGTGTCCGCCGCACCTGCGGCACCAGCGCGACGCAAACGGGCGTCTGTGCCTGACCGGCGACGGCACTGCCAGTACGAGTGGCAGCGGCACCAATACACCAGGCAACAATCCGTATGTGCAGCTGCACCGCGCCGTCGTGTGGATCCTCGCCATCAACTGCTATATGCAAATCGAGGACTGCGTATCCGAGTACGGCATCTACCAGCCGCCTAAAGATGACACGTTGCCGTCCGCAGTGCCGTCTGCGTCGTCGTCGGGCGGTGGCAGCACGCTCGACACGGAAATCCTGTACCTGCGAATCATGTCGGAGACGGTGCGGCACCTGCGCGACGGCGTAGACATTGCGCGGTCCATCAAGACGCCACGCTGGGACGGGTCGCCGTCATCGAAACGCGAGTACTCACTCGCCGACCTGGGCACATCGGTTGTGCGCGACTGCTGCCAGGGCATGGGCGTGTGGGCTTGCGTGCGCGGCATCAGCTGGCTGAAGCGACCGCTGCCGAGGGTGCTACAGAGCCAGTCGTCTGCGCGGCAGCAGGCGCAGATGCAAATGCAATATCAACATCAATATCAACAACAGCAGCAGCGTCAACAACAAGCGGTGCCGCCCCCGACACCGCAGACGCTGCAGGAGCAGAAGATGAGAGAGGATGCCGACAGGCGCAAGCATGCGGAGACGTACCTAGAGTCGGCGACGATCTTGCGGGCCGCGGTGGCGACGGCGTCGTCGCATGCGGACACGATGCCGAGTCTGCGGAAGCTGGACGACCTGGTCGTGGAATTAACCGAGGGCATCCAGCAGATTGGGAAATAGTAGCCGTATTTATATATAGTGACAGGAAAGGTCTGCTGGTGTATATAGTGATAGGAAACGGTACCAATGTTTGGTCGGACCTAGGAATAGGCGGACAGAGGACACACGGGCAGACAAGCACACGGATGTCTGGGTATAGTTTGGTTTCATCGGGGGTATATGTATTCTACTTGGCGTTTGATTTGGGTACGGCCACGGTTATGGCTATAGTCGTTGGCTATGTATCATATTCATTCTATCCGACCACAAGGCCCGTCTACGAACGGTCTCGTGTACTTGTTTGTTCCGCTGCTAGAAGTGATATGTCCGTCTCGTATCAAGTCGCCGCCAATACATCCATCCACACTCTTAATTTGTCCGACATATTCGGCCTAACGTCTTACACATAGCACCTTGTGTCTCCATTCTATTCCTGTTTAAACTGGCAGACGGAGGGCTATGTCTTTCTGTGTAGTCTTGTTTCGTTTCACGTTTTCGTGTTCGGAGCAAACAAGGTGCTTCTGCGGAGGATGATCAAGAGCAGCCAATTAATGAGCAATATGATTAATCTCCATCTTCTAATGTTCGTGATATTTGCGATTCTTAGAATAGAAAATAAATCAATGAAGAATGAACTGTATTGTAAAGTGAATAGCAGCACAGCTGTCCGCACATGATGACTAATCTCAGCGTCGAGTCTGCCACGGGCTCCACTACTTAAGCGTGTCAAAGAGCCATGCTATCATAACAAGCCTACGAGCCCTCAAAGCCCGTATAGCTCAGTGGTAGAGCGCGGCACTCGTAATGCCGAGGTCCATGGTTCGATCCCATGTGCGGGCAATTCAACAATCATCCGATTATCTTTTTGAGATTCTTTAGTTCGCTCTTGATTTCTTTTGCAACTTATAAAGTCGGGAGGATCGCTTCACTTTTTGATTATTAATATTGTCGGCCGCGCCTTCCTTTTTTTCCTGTCGCGACTTACTCTCTGACCTCGCTTGTGCTTGATTACGTAAGTGTCAATCAAGCTCACATGACTTTAGATTATCATTCTGATATTGATATATTTGATTTGTATTCAGTCATCTATATAATAATGCTATACCCATATTGTACCGTGTCATACCCGTCGTAAACTTGTCGTAAAAGAAGAAGGAGAAGAAAAAGAGAGTAAAGACGCCTAAAACCAATGCTATCCATATGCAATGGAATGAAATAAAAAACGAAACAACAAGGTTTTGAAGAAGGAGAAGAAAAGAGGGAGAGGTAGAGGTAGAAAGTTTAAAAAGAGACCAGAAGAAAAGAGAGGGAAGGAGGATATTACAATGGTATGGAGAGTGGTGGGGTGAAGGAAGAGAAAGAAGATGAGAGAAAACGAGAAGAGAGAAAAAGAAGAAATGATAAGAAACAGAAAGAGTTGAGACGGCAACGTCTATACGAACAAGCCGAGATTCTGCCCTTGGTTGACACGAAACCGCGCGTACACATTGACAGGCTCCTGCGTGTCGCTGTCCGAGTACGGCCGCACGATCCAGACTGACCGTCGCTTGCGCGTGTTGTTAACCACGCCGTCGTTACCCATGGCACTGCGCGATGGCGGCGGCGGTGCAGAGGACTTGGCTGTCGGTGTCCGTGAGGGTGTGGGTGTGCCGTCGGATGTTCGGCCGTCGCCATCTTGTTGTGGTTGTTGTTGGGCTTCTTCATCGTCTTCTCCTTCTTGCCTCTCTTCGGACGGTCGTTCGGGGTTCGCGGTGATAGGCGACAGCAGACCCGTGAGATCATCGTTGGCCATTGTGTAAAAGGACTCGGGGTTGTTATCGAGAATGGTATCATGGAGGGTGTTCTCGTCGTGTGATTGCTGGGAATGGGAATGGGAATGAGAATGAGAATGGGGCTGGTAGTACTGGTGATCTTCATCGTCGAGGCTCGTCATCGAGGGCATGCACTGGAGGTCGGCCAGATCGGGGTACGTCACAGCCACGAGCGGCAGTGAAGAGGAAGATGCCAAGGTGGACGTCAAAGCAGCTGATGTGGACGGCAGGGTTTGCACGGGTGGTGTGCCATCGACCGATGCAGCTGGGATATTACTAATGGTGCGCGGTGTTTGCGACGTCGGCGGCCCCGATAGGTCCTGCAGCGTGCTAAAGTCTTCGATGCCGCGCAGGCCAAAGACGCGCGAGATCAGGGCAATCTCGTTGTGGCGCTCGACGTTGGCACTGCGCTCCATGCTGCCCTTGTCGGCCCAGAGGCTGCGCTCTGGTTTGTTCCAGCGATTAACGGCCGTCTCGATAATGGTCTTCTCAGACGCCGTGTCGAGCTTGATGCCGAGCATCGACCCCAAGAAAATCAAGTGGTGTGCGAGCATCTGTGCGAGGTGCTCTTTGAGGGCAAGCCAGAGCGTCGGGCTGTGACGCATCTCGAGGCCCAGCAGGTCGTGGGGAAACGACGGTGACGTTGTGAGCCGCGTTGAGTAGCTGACGCCGAGGATAAGACCGAAGATGAGCAGCAGCAGCGCGCGGTGGGTATCTTTGTCGCACTTGGCAAGAAATTGGGGCGTCAGGATGCGGTCGAGGCGCTGCACGATGCGCGAGCCGCAGACGTGGCCGGCGATGCAGAGGTCGCGGTGAGACACGGCGCCCTGCCAGCCGGTATGGACTAGTGACGTGGTGAAGAGGAAGGTCTGGAAGTCCGAGGGCAGGTGGGCATCGACGGCACGGCGCAGGCTGTCGGATTGGCCGACAAGGGTGTAGAGCATCGCGACAATGCTGCCGCTGGTGGGCGTGTACTCGTCGGACGAGCTAGTGAGCCATCGTAGCAGCGTGTCTTCAAACACGTTCTCCTCCATCACGGGCAGCGTTGGCGGCTCGATCTGGTCCATGAGGCGGCGGATGGACGGCGGGATCTGCTCGGTGCGGCGGCTGCCAAACGTCGGCGTGCTGCCGCTGCCGCTGCCGATGCTCACAGAGTCGCTGCTATGGAAGATGTCGACGTCGGCAAAGCGCGTGCGCACGCAGTAGCAAAAGGACAAGACCTTGCGCTCGTAGCCGCGCACGGCGGACGACAGGCACGGCTTGCACGGGTTGTCGCGCGAGCACTGGATCTTGAGCATTTTGCAGCGCAGACAGGCACGCTGGCGGCGAATTTCGAGGACCTTGGCGCGTTCTTCGGTCGATAGTTTGGTGCGTTTGTTGCGGGCGTTCTGGAGCTGCGTGGACGCAGGCCGGCGGTTATTGCTGTTGGTGTTGTTGATGTTGTTGGTGCCTGAGGCTGACGAAGCAGACGAGGGTGCAGTAAAGTTAAAGTCGTTGTAGTCAAAGCTACGACCATGCTGGTCTGAGACGGCGAGCGAGAGGGTGAGGGGCAGCGACGAGGGAAGAGATGACGACGGCAGGATTGGAGCAGACGCAGAAGAAGTCAGAGAAAGAGAGGGGGCAAAGGTAGTGAGGGCGTGGTTTCCAAAGAGATACGAGGGTTGTTGTTGTAGGTGGTGTTGTTGATGTTGGTGTTGATGTTGTTGATGTTGTTGATGTTGTTGATGCTGTTGATGTTGTTGATGTTGTTGATGTTGTTGATGTTGATGTTGTTGATGTTGTTGATGTTGTTGATGTTGTTGTTGTTCTTGATGTTCTTGATGTTGTTGATGTTCTTGATGTTGGTGTTGTTTCTGATGCTGCTGTTGATGGGAGTGATGATGTGAATGGGATTGAGATGGATGTGTTTGTGACTGAGACTGGGACGGAGGATGGGAAAGAAGAGAGGATGGGATGGACGACGTGAGAAAGCTGTCCTGGTCCTCCATGATGTAGGAACGAGGGACTCTTTTACCTGTAGATCTGATGATCGGAGAGAGTGACAACAATAATAAAATAAAAGACAAAGACAAAAAACAAAAAAAGACAAAAGTAAAGAAAGGAAAGGTCAGGAGACGTTCAGCTGGCAAGGTGGCAAAGTTCAGGTACGGTTGACGTTGTGAATAATATGAGTAACGAATAATATGTGTAGTCTGAGGAGGAAAGTAAAGAAAATGCACAGAAAATACACAAGAAACAACCCGACAATGCAGGTAGTCGAGCAGTCGAGCTGACTGAGAAGCTGTCTGTGTGAGGGCTTGAAACAGCAGGCGGTTCCCTCTTTGCCTCTTTGACAGGATGGATGAGAGTGTCTGGCATGCAACAAGTGTCAAGGAAGGTCTGGGACGGGGACAACAATGGGGACACTTGCAAATGGGGACCAGCAGAGCTGAACCGTACATATAAGTGGACTAAGGGTAGTTCTTGTAGATGGCAAGCAGAGGAGAGGGAAGAGGGAGGAGGAGGAGGAGGAGGAGGAGCAGGGAGGAAAGGTGGCAGGGAGGGAGAAGCAAGGAGCATGGGTGTTTGATGATGGTAACTAGCAGATGAGTAGAGGGTAGGTAGGTAGATGGAGAAGATGGAGAAGATGGGAAGACGTCGGTGGTAGAGTGAAGTTGAAGACTGCAAGAAGATCAAAGACAGAGGGAGATCTTGACAGCCGCACTAGATCTGTGGAGAGAGTGGGTTGATGGAGATGGAGGCCGTATGATGGACGGAATAGGCAAGTGAAGAGAAGAGAAATATGCTACGAGTGTACAGCACAGAGATATTTAGAATAAGGAGATGATAAAAAAGGTATAGAGAATAAAGAAGGTGAGGGTCAAGGTGAGTATTCTAGAGGATAAGCTCAAGGATGAAGTAGAAGAAGAGCTTGTGATGGAGATGGGGATGGGATGAGATCTGGCATCGGGAAGAAAAAGAGGAAATACAACAGCAGCCTCGAACGACGGACCAGACTGGATTCACGCGGGATAAATAGAAAGAGACAACACCTGTAGAGAGGCTATGCCGGGACGTGCTTATGCCTGCTCTGTATGTCTACACCTGCACTGACGCCGGCGCAAGGAGGCTCATCTCGCGACGCTGGACTGGCTATGCCCCTTCACGGCTTCAACCCCATCCAGCCACGCTCTCGGATCCCGTCCACCTGTTCCGGCGTTATCGGCCTAATTCTGTATGTCTGATGTGATGTGTTGTGGCGGAGTGTAGAGGCGATGGGTCTTGGGATATCGGTGTTATTCCAAGCTCACATCTCTCTCTCTTACAGCCACTCCATCTCTGTCTCTCTCTCTCTGTCTATCCCTGTCTGCAGCACTCCGTCTATATCCATGATATTTGGGAGTCTTGATGTCTACCTCCATGTCTTTCTCTCCCCGTGCCACGAATATAATTCCATCCATCCATCAACAACCCGTCCCAATCATCAAATCATCGACAATGCATGCAGTAGCCTCTGCTAGCAAGCGAGGCCTCTCGAATTTCTTTCTTTTTCCACTCCCTAAGACGGAGACTCCTATTAGCCTCTGTTAGCCTCCAGCCTCTAGTCTGTAGCCTCTAGTCTCTCTAATAGCCTGTGCTGCTAACTACTCCGTACACGCACTTGTTTAACCTCAGCTCCGAGGCCTGTCTTATTAAGCTCGCCCTCCCATCTCCAAGGAGGACCCCTGTTATTAGATCGTACGAGTGGGTTCTCTCGTCTTTTGTCTTCTGCTTTTTTTTTGTCTTTTCTTTTTTTGGATTATTTCTTTTCTTTTTCCTCTACTAGCTACTACCAGATCGGTCCATCAGAATAGATTTTTCCGATGGAGACTAGTCGCCGACAGGTTGAAAAAGTCACTGTCGTTTGTTTGGTTTGATTTCCACGACTGCTATCATCGTGCGATCATCCTTATTCTTTTAAATGTAACCATCCGTCACGTTTTTCTCTCTTAGTATAGGATATAGAATCTGTAAAATATAGTATATAATGCCGTCCGAAACAAGAGAGAGACCGTCCTCGGGTCAAGATTGGGAACAATACTATCACAAGTCTACAAGTCTATCGAATAACCGTTTCCAGTAACACACCACTTCATTTTACAACACCAACTACCACTCACCGACTGTTGCTCAACGGCATACACCGTATCGTCAACCGTATCAACATATTAACGCATCATCCATTAACGATTAACGATCAACGATCAAAAGCATGGCCCCCGCCACTCTCGGATGCTGACACGCATCCCAAAAGTACTGACAGCGGTAATTACCGTGCCAGCATGCCCAACACGTTGAAACATAGCTAACTCGGACTGCGCCGAGTCAGGTAGGAGACGGAGACAAGCATCAAATATTCAAATCAACGCCATGCGCACAATATACTTTCCATGAAGTCATCCGTCGTCACCAAGTACCTTTACAGTACAAGGTACATTGTCGTATTGTCGTCATCTGTTTCGCAGACCCAACCCAACGAATCAAATCAGACCCCAACTGCAATTCTAAAATCATGCACTTGACCAGCAAGATCAAACATTCAACATCAAACTATCTCCACAGACGTTCATCCAGCCAATCACGCTCGCCTTGGACCGACCAAGCCAGCTGAACTCTGCCATGCTAGCGCGTGGGAGAGTGCCATCACGAGCTGAAAACCCGCGGCCAAACATGTAGGAATGGGCCAAAAGGGCAGAAAGTGGGCTCTTGCAAGGCACGCATCTGCACGCACGAAGCATGGGCCGGCCCCACACTCTCGGCACCCCGCTTATTATATTTAAACTTGATTTTACTTTAATTCATAAAACACTGCACACTACGTTCATATTGCTTATTTCACTTTACGTTCTTTATTCAATATCTCACATGCATTTTATCAGTTGCTCTCATACACGCTCTCGACGCTGTACAAACCGGTAGGCCGGAGACGCAAGATCGACCCCCATGATGATGAGTTTGTCTGTCTATAATCTAAGTGGTGGTCATTAATGATCAATGGCTACCAACTACTGGACAGAGTTAAATCCGTTCAATAGACCCAGCAGCGCTCGCAGATGTATAAATACACTCTAGGTTGCACTGAGCGTCATCGCCTCGCTTCGATTCAACGTGGCCCTGTCCGGGGCGGTGATCGTGACGATCATCATGGATGAGGTGTGCACAAGCCGTAATCAGTAAGCGGTACGAGTACGCAGTAAGGAGCATGGGACACTGAGGTATGGATCAAGTTAAGACGGATAATACGACGTAATGGACTGAAAACTGTCAGTATACTAGCATTCCTGTCAAGGTGGCTTATCTGACGATACGACCTGTTACAGCATACGACATTGTGCCAACCATCAAGACAGTTAAGGTTCATGATGACATGCACAAGGCAGAGACCGAGGCATAGACGGAGAAAGTATCGACCGCACCTACGTATGCATGTTGCAGACCGCCCGGTAAAGGGCATGGTAGACGGAGAACGGCCGGCGTGGCAGCGTCGAGCCAGAAGGGGCGTGCAAACGGGCATTGCTGCGCCATCCTGGCATAGCTGATATCGCAAAGAGCACATCACTAGTAGGACTGATAGGGCTGGCCGTTGTACATTGCACCAGCACTCAATAAAGTGTAGAGTGTCCAGCTGATCGGCCTTCTGACCGGCCTTGCTCGGTATGATAGTCGAGGATACGCCCTCGCATCATCATACGAGGCGTCTCTGACGTGTCTTCGGCGAGGGCATGGCGAGGGGTGTGCTTTATATATGTATCAACAGGCATCATCAGACATGTAGTCCTGGCAAGACTGGCGAAAGAAGGGGCAGGCCCAGCTGAAAGAGAAACAAGCCGGGCGTGTTGATTGGCCACCGGGCCAGGGTGACATCAGGCCAAGACATTCGTTGGCTCGCTCGAGTACCGTGCAGCGTGAGCATCGCGAGTGCTGTGAGAGCGTGAGTACGAGGTGAGTTGACTCGAGTGCGAGTAGCCGTGGGTACGAGACTCGACCGACTCGACCGACGCGGAGTAAGACAATGACCCGGCCAAGACAAGCCACACTCGTATACACGTGCACAAACAACGAGGCTCAGCACGCTATCAATCTACTCGATCGTTATCAGCATCGACTGAATTACATAATCAGCAGTTCAACGACTCAACGACATCAACGACACCAATAGTAAGCAGTCAAGAAGACAGTCACAGTCACAAAGCAAGCAGATAATATGAGTGAAGTTTTCTTTTGGGTCTGTGCCCATGCTAGATCTCGCCATCTAGTCTTGTTCTCCAAGGGTCTATCAAAATGGTATGCATCTCCAATGCGGAAATATCATGTCCATACTATGATGACTAGCAACTCAGTGCTGTGCTGGCGACTGCTCTGATCCCTTCCAGTAGTTTCTCGTCTGTTCATTCAGTTCCTGTCCACCATTTGTGTCCATCTCTATGTTTCCATCCTCCCCAAGGGTGACTTCCGTTCAGTATCAGGTATCGAGCTTGACGATCTACCAGATGCCAGGCGACGAGCCGCGGCAGTGCTGGTTGTTGCCAAGGCCATAGGCGTAGGGCTGGTTGGTCTCAGCATCCTCTTTGCAGTTGGCATAGCCCATCACCACCGAGTACTTAAGCTTATAGTGCCACATCCGGCCAGACTTGCCGCCGTTGTCGTCGCAGCAGAGGCGGTGCAGGCGGTCCGTCATCCAGCCAACATTGTACTGCGGGATCGTGACATCCTCGTCCTCTTCGTTGCATACAAACATTGCCGTCGTGTCCTTGCACCAGTGGCGCGCGCAGCGACCGGCGGGCGTAAAGGCAATCTCGCCGGGCTTGTTGCGTAGCTTGTATGCGCCCTTGCGCACCATGGCCTCGTCGGCAGTGGCATAGTCGCCGCAGCTGTAGGCGTAGGTGATCACTGTGTTGTTGTAGTCGGTGAACGGACCACCAATACCCTTCCAGGGCATCGAGGGGATGCCAATGTCGGGCAGGTCCTCGGGCGTGCCTTTGTCCATGGCGACGAGCGTCATGCCGGACTTTCCAACCTCAGCCATGAGAGCCGTCTTGTTGGCCGTCGGGTCGGCGTTGTAGATCTGGTTCACAATGTCCTGGGATGTTAGTGTCTGTAGAGTAGACCAGTAGATCAGTAGATCAGCAGATCAGTAGAACAATAGATCAGTGGATTAGCAGAGCAGAAAGGCGTACCTCGACACTGTCTCCGTAGAGGGTCTGGGTTTCGGTGTTGACCTCGCCGGTCCAGATGTGGGTGGTGATAGCAGGCGTGCCGTCGCTGGCGGTCTTGTTGTTGAACGCATCACCGGTGACAGCGGCGGCTGTGACTGCCGAGAGGGCAGACAGGCTGGCAATAGCCTTCATAGTGAGATGCATCTTGAGTGTTTGAGATGGCACGAGTGAGTTAGAGTGAAGTAGGGTGTTCGGGTAGAAAGTCAAGTGAAAAGTGAAAGTGAGTAAGAGTCCGAAGAGGTGAGGAGAAAGGGTTGGTTGAAAGAAGAGAAGAAGGAAAGAAGAAGAGGACGACAGAGGGAAGAAGATGGCGATATATATACCCAGCAGACTCTGTGGAAGAAGACCTTCACAAGGCACTAATAGAATGTGTCTGTGGAGGTCGTGTGGGAATCTGTATGTGACATTCTACGGCCACGACATCTACAGAAACGGAAGGAGCGAGGATCGCCGTTGTGCACAGAGGATCGCCGTTGAAGAGAGGGAAGGAGCGGCCGGTCGATGGTGACGCCCGCAGAGAGAAAGTAGACGAAAAGGGAAAGAGCGCGGAACGGCCAGCGCACAGAACGAATTCAAACGGAAGGAGCCATGGACGGCAGCCCCTGGAGGTGTGAATCATGACACAACAAATTACCGCATTAGGAATGGTATGCCCTTGACAACACCCTCGAGGTGGCGAAGAGCGAGCTTGTACTACGAGACGAGAGCAGAGGCTGGTCATGAGTTGTTGTTGTGAGTTGTTGTGATAACGCAGGTGGGCGGACCAGATCTGACAGCAGAGGTCGGAGAGAGGTGTCCGAGAACAGAGAGGGAGAGAAAGCAGAGAAAGCAGAGATTGGGGGGAGTAGATGGGAGTGAGGGAGAGGAGAGTGAAGGAGGGGAGGTTGAGGGGGAGAAGGGTGAGGGGGAGGAGAAGAGAAGAGCGTGAGGGAGAGAAGCATGAGAGGCAGAGAAAAAGAGAGAGCTATGTGATAGACGTAGATCTGATAGTAGAGAGAACGAAGGAGAAGTGAGAGAGACAAAGGAGAGACAGACGGGGCATGGAGACTGTCTGGTGAGAAGGAGGAAGAGGTGAGTGAATACGATGCCAGTCTCGAGTATTTGAAGCTACAGAAGATACAAAGCCAAAATGGATGTGAAGAATGTGTCGTTTCAGGCAACGTGAGAATAATCCTATGGATAGATGAAGAGGTTGGACTTAGTATAGACCTTCCTACTAGAACGGTCGTGTCATGCCCTACAGCATTCCCGGATCGATAGATTAATCTACAGTGCAAGATGCATATCGCAGTTGCGCTTATAGAAGAGTACACGTTTCAGAAGGACCTAGACTGAAGACTCTATTGCAGGCCATGGTCAGTGATGCGAGAAGGCTCTTCATGAAGCGATCATGGTTGAGGACAGCTGATACTGTTTGATGCATACCTTATGAACGAGCATGGCCGTAGCTCGAGATATTGAGCGATGTCGATGGTAGAGGGAATGCAGCAAGCTTGGTGTGATGCCGGGTAAGGTAGATGTCTAGATGATTGATGACGATGAACGAAAATCGGCGCAGAGGAAGGACTACCTATATGCAAGAGGCCAGTCGTAGTGGATGAGGAGAGCAGATAGATGGGGAGAGCAGATAGATGAGGAAGACAAGCGAATGATGGCTGGACTGCGGCTATAGCATGTCAACAGAGGCAGGGAAAATGAATGTGAGGGTAATTAGATGCTTCATGTACCTACAGACGGGCTTGATATGAGAGTACTTGCAAGATACACTTCTGAGCACGACGCTTTAACAGGACTCAATGTGGCTACGGCAAATCACAAGCGTCTGTGGTGTCATCTCTGTTGTGACTATAGTAGAAGGGCGTGTTCTGTCTTGTGGTCGAATGAGTGCAATATTTCAGATGATAGGCATTGCCAGGTAGCCTACTTATAGTACTGCGCTGATGATAGCCAATTTGGCCATTGCTCATCTCACGATGCATCACCTGCTTGATTATTATTATCGATTCTAGAAGCTTATCTTTTTGACTTGATGTATCGATACTATTTGTGATCTATTACAATTTGTGGTCTATTATCTATTCAATTTATAACACTGAAGCAATTGAAAAGAAAAAGTAGCAGGAGTTGAAATAAAAAATAAAAAATAATAACCGAACAAAAAAGAAAGAATATCAAATCAAAAAGAAGAATAGAAATCAATCTACATAAATAAAAATAACAAAAATAAATTGATCTAGGCAGGGATCGAACCTGCAATCTCTTGGTTCGTAGCCAAGCGCCTTGCCATTTGGCCACTAGACCTTGATGTTTACAACCAAGCTAAGCTGGTTTATACGTGTCGTGTCGTTGTGTCGTCGTGTCGTTAATTGTATCTGTCCTTCTCTCACCCAACCTCAATCAAACAGCAGCAGCGCACTTCTCGTCGGCGCCTTTGCCTTTTGCAGAGGCAGCTCCCACCGCTCAAACGTCTTGGTGGATGCATCGCGCCACACGACAACGCGCAGGCCGCCGAGGTAGCGCTCTATGCTGCGCGAGGGCAGATCGTCGGCGACGACGAGCACACGCATGGCGCGGCGCTGGGCGAGTGCAAGCCGGCGGTCGCGGACAAGGTAGCGCTCCATTATGTGCGTGCTCTCAAAGGACCAGGCGTTGAGGGAGAAGGGCAGCAGTGCGGCTTCGGTGTGGATCTGGCGGCAGACCTGGACGAGCGCAGTGCTGTAGCCGGCAGAGACGGAGGCCGTAGACGTCTTTCCCGGTGTAGATGCAGCCGTCTTTGATGTCATCCCTGTCTGTATCTTTCTCATCATCTTCTTACACGCCCTGCCCCATGGGTCGGCATCGGCCGGTAGAGCGATCGCATAAAAGCCCGACTCTTTGGGAGTTATAGCTGTAGTTGTGGCTGTATTGGATCTGCTGGCAGCACGGCTGTTCCATGGCCTATATCGAATGTGGACGTGGCCGACGCCGAGCACGAGGGTGTAGATGCGATTGCGGATCTCAGGAGGCAGCCGGAAGAAGGGCGAGTCTGTGTTGGTATGGGCGATGTCCTCGGAGTAGATGTGAGGGTGAGGATAGGATTGAGACTGAGGGCGAGGACTGGCCGGCTTGCGGCGCTTGAGGCTGTTCATTGTGCTGTATTCATATTGTTTATGTGTTCATGTGATGTATTCATGTGTGTCTATGCTGTTGATGGAGAAAGGGGTAGTGAGGCTGTTGGCCAGAATAGGCCGGATGACATAATCCAGCGAGTGCGAATAGTCATTCATGCTGTCGACTATACCCCTGAAGCTGGTCACACATGGCCCAAGACATGACACTCATGAAACAGCAAACAGTCGAGTTCATGAGTCGAGTCCGTTTGCCGACTATAATAAGCCGATTAGCTGTTGTGTGATAGCGAGGCACAGCATAGTGCTAAGCCAAGCAGCCTTGCCTAGATGCCAACACCACGACATTATCAGCTGAGATAGCAGAGTGACGGCCGGTGGACAGGCCTATTCATACCCTATTACTGTCTACCACCTACTGCCCACTACCTACTGTCTGCTATACCATCTTCTTCTATTATACTTCTACTATACTTCTACTATTCTACTATACTTCTACGACACTTCTACTATTTTACCTCTACTACTGCCACCACCTCACCATGGCACAGCTTGTCAAGGCGCCGCAGCTGCCCCTGCTGCTACACCCTACGCGCCTCTTCCTTGCCGGCACAACGCCTGTTCCTGGAAGTAGTGCCCCTGACTGGCGCGCCCTCGTTTGGAACGCCGTCGTCGAACTGCCCGTGACCGTGATCGACCCCGTTCGCACCGACTGGGGCCCTGACTGGACCGAAGACCCCGACGCCTGCGAGCCGTTCCGCGAGCAGGTGCAGTGGGAGCTGCGCATGCAGACGACCGACGCGACACACGTTGTGTTCTACTTCGACCCGCACAAAGACGGTATGGTTAGCCTGCTCGAGCTGGGGCTGTCGCTCGGGCGCGACCGTGTCCAGACGGTGGCGGTCTGCTGTCCGCGCGGCTACATCAAGCGCGGCAACGTCATCATGGTGTGCCGGCAGTTTGGTATACCGGTGGTCGATACGGCAGAGCAGCTGGCATCGCATGTGCGGTCTTTGTTTAATGAGATGGAATCGATTAATACATGAATAAACAACGCAAGAACTAATAATACTGATAAGAACGTATCTCAGAAAGACGGTGCCAATAGCAATCTGCCCTACAGGCCCCGCGATCGCCTGGAGCGGCTAGCCTAAAGCAACACTAAACCCACAGCAGCGACGATCCACCCCCCGCCTCCCGCAAAAACGCAAACCTCGACCAAGACAGAGAAGGCTGAGACTACTGACGAGCGAAGCGATTACCACAACTATCTCTCATTTTTGGTGTTTTGGCATTTTGCATACTGCACACCGACCATATCGCTATCAATACACTTCAATACACATCTACATCTTACACAGACCTACACGAACAGAACAATGGACGAACAGTTTGGCGGCCGCACCGACGACGACCTGTTTGCCGACGACTTTGACCCCATCCAGTCCAGCCCCGAGAAGGCCTATGTGAAGCCTGGCCCCGTCGACGTCAAGGTTGAGCTGCCGACCGCGGCAGACACAGCCGTAGACGTGCAGGCGCAAGGACAGGGACAGGGCCAACCCTCGAAGAACGCCCGTCGCAGACAGCCCAAGCCGCGCCAGGCTCCAGCACAGGGCCAGGCACAGACCCAACCTCAACCTCAATCTCAACCTCACCAGCCCCAACAGAACCAACAAAAGCCAGACTCGCGGGGCAACACGCCTCGCACAAACACCCCCCGCACGAACACGCCGCGCAACACGCCAAAGGAGCCCAGGGAGCCCAAAGACAAGGCCGAGAAAGGAGAAAAGGACAAGGGAGACAAGGACAAGGCTGACAGGCCGGACAACAAGAAGGATGTAAAGAAGAAGGACAAGAAGGAAAAGCCAGAAAAGTCAGAGAAGGACAAGGCAGACAAGACGGAAAAGGCAAAGGAAGAAGAGTCCGAGGACTTGCCGCCGGCCGTCCACAAGGCACCGCCGCCGTCGCTGGCCCAGTCCCGCCACAACCGCCCACCGACACCGCCCGCCGAAGACGCCGTCGCTGCTGCTGTTGCCGCCACGACTGGTGCTTCTACTGAAGGACCTAGCTCAGCTGCACCCACGCCCACCGCGCAAGAGTTCCCGACAACACCCACTACGGCTGGTCTGCGTCCAAGGAGAGAGCGCAACCGGCGTGGCAAGAAGGACGACGAGCCGCGACGCGTGTCCGGGCAGGGCGCGCAGAACAACGAGCCTAAAGCAAATGGCGAGACCAAAGCGAATGGCAACAGCAACGCTTCGAGAGCAAAGGTCGACAAGGCAGACAAGGCCGACAAGGCAGACAAGGCCGACAAGGTTGACAAGGCTGCCACTGCTAATGCTGCTCCCACCGCTACTCCGACGACGGTTCCGCGCACGCAGTCCGGCGCCAACCCGCGCCAGCGCATGACCGAGGCCGAGCTCGACGAGCGCTTGGCCGTCATGCGCGCCGCGTCCCTCGAAAAGACAAAGCGCTTCGAGAAGGAGCAGCGCGACGAGCACGACCACGAGCTGGCTCTTAAGGTCGCCGAGCAGGAGCGCAAGAAGAAGCAGGACTTGAAGCGTGAAGAGGACAAGAAGCGGGCCGAGGTGCGCAAGGAAGAGGAGAAGAAAAAGGCCGAGACGCGCGTCAAGGCCGAGGTGGAGCGCCGCAAGCTGGACGACGAGCGCGCGCGCAACCGCGACCGCAAGCTCAAGGCCATGGGTGCGAGCGACGGCAACTGGGACCAGGGCAAGGACCAGATGGGTACTAATGCGACGCCAGCAGCAAGCAAAGCAAACAACACAGGCCTGAGCGGGTCACGGTATGCCGCGCCTGCACCGGCCAATGGACTAGCCGCGCCGAAAACTGTCAACGGAGCGAATGGAGTCAACGGTGCTAACGGTGCCACTGGAGCCAACGGACATGGAACCGGCTCGCGGAGAGGCCGCGGCGGCAAGAAGCTGCAGTTCAACGATGCCGGCAGCGTGGGCGCCGACGTGGCTGAGTGGGTGCAGGGCACACCTGAGCCCGATGCCATGGCGTCGACAATGGCACCGCCGAGTGTTGTGTCCGATGCCGCAGCTGCCGCAGCTGCCGCCGCCGCCGCAGCTGGAACTGGAGTCACAGCGGGAACAACGGGAACACCGGCCATTGTCAACGGCAGCACCAAGCCGTCATGGGCGTCCTTGGCTAAAAAGGAGGATGCTGACAAGACGGTCAAGAACGAGGAGGCAACTGTCAAGAAGGACGAGGAGAAGAAGCCGGGCAAGCTGCAGTTCAAGCCTCTGCCGCGTCTGGAGCCCCTGGCGCCGGGCATCAGTGCGTGGGACGAAGAGGTCGAGGCTGAGGAGGCCGCCGGGCGGTTGTAGGCGTTGGCTATTGCCGTGTTTTGATTAGTTACTTTTTTGCTTTTGCATATTTACGCTGTTACTCTGGACGTTGGATATCATCTGGCTAGTTTTGTCTGTCTTTCTGTCTTTGTCGACGTTGTACTCTCATATACCCAAAAAAATGCAGTGTTTGAATAAAGCTTTTGAATAATGGTACCACTATCAACATGAAAGGGAAATGATCCAATAACAGCTGATGTAGTAAAACGAATCAATGACAAATCGATAATAAATCAGTAATAAATAATCCCAATACAACCCAACGCCTGCTATAGTACAGCAAGGAATACACATACACTTGGCTTTTCTACCACTTCTACCACCTCCTCCGCCGGCTTGTCCGTGGTCCTCGTTGCCGGCCGCCCCAGCTGTCACCCGCCGAGCCTGGCGTCCCTGACCCGTCGTGGTCCCGGTCACCCCGATCGCCCCGGTCGCCGCGGTCGCGGTCGTCAGCCATCGCCGAACCCGCGTTCACCGGCGGCGGCCGTGATGGCGCGCCGCGATTCAGCCGTGACTCCTTCGACAGCGTCTCATACGTCTTGCGCATCTGCGCATAGCCCAGGTGCATCTTGCCGTAAAAGTGGTCCGCCAGCCGCCGGTCGTTGTCCAGCCGGCTCAGGTACGCGCCGCAGACGTCGCACACCTGTAGCTTCTGGTGGCCCGACGGCCCGCTCGTGTCCGACAGCGCCTTCAGTTCCTTCTCCTTGTCGACGCGCGCCTGTGTCGTCTGCCGCACGGCCATCAGCTCGTCGAGCGCAAGGCCGACCAAGCCCGCCTCGCCCAGCACTTCCACTTCGATGAGCGACTGCTCAATCGCGGCGTTGAGCTCGTTGATCTGCTTCAGCAGCGCGTTTGTCTGGCGGATTTCGTCGGGCGTCTTGTCGAGGCGGCGCTGGGCGATCTCGATGCGTCGGTTGCATTCGTCAATGTATTTTTGCAGGTCGCGCACGTAGTCGTACTCGAAGCCATACTTTAGCTTTTCGGGCGGCGATAGGCCCTCAAACTCGACCTTGAGCGCGTCCGAGTGCACCTTGGGGCACATGCCGAGGTCCTGCTTTGTGTTGGTAAACAGGTCATGCGGACACGTGCCAGCAATGTACGACCGGCAGACCTTGGGGTCCGTCAGCGACATTTGCGCGCCGCGCGACGCGACGCCGCCGCCCATTAGCTGTTCTAGACGTGTTAGCAGGACAGCAACGATGGAGTAGTGTATACACTCGATGCAGACACTCGATGCAAACACTCGATGATGTCGACGAGACTTACCCAGCAGCTTTCTTTGCTCAGCCGCCATAGTTGCGGTGGTATTGACGGTGGATTGATTCGACCAGTGGACTTGCTGATCAGAGTTCTCGTAGATGTATGACCACTATGCTGTCTTTGATGTCGTGCCGTTTGTTCGTTGCTGGCCGTGTCGATGTCGATGTCAACGTCGCACATAAATCCAATTCTTCAGACAAGGCTGACGACAAGCTAGTCACCTGACCAATCAGAATTGAGCCCACAGTCGCCAGGGAGGAAAGTGGGGCCACCCACCCACTCGCGCTGAGCTTCGTGTTAACACCTACAGCTGTAGCTGTCCAGAGACAATGACACGGAGCCGGAGACAGAGACACATCGCCATCATCGTCGCCGTTATTCCACCACCACCATGCGGCTGCTCCCCCAGGCCCCCTCGTGGGCTGTCCTGCTCACCACCCTCATATCGACTACCCTCGCCGCCGACTACCACGAAAACCTTGTCCTCCGCCCCCTACCGCTGTCGGCCCTCCTCGCGAGCTTCAACTTCCGCTCTAACACCTCGATCGCCGAGTTCGAGGCCCACAACTTCCGCTTCTTCCCCCGGTCGCTCGGCCAGATCCTCCAGTATGCTGACACTCGCGAGCTGCACCTGCGTTTCAGTCTCGGCCGCTGGGATGCCGAGGCCTGGGGTGCGCGCCCCTGGTCCGGCACGCGCGAGGGCGGCACTGGTGTCGAGCTCTGGGCGTGGCTCGATGCCGACAGCGACGCCGAGGCCGACGAAAAGTGGCTGACTCTCACAAACGCGCTGTCGGGCCTGTTCTGCGCGTCACTTAACTTTATCGACGGCACGCGCACGACACGCCCGGTCATGTCGTTCCAGCCCGAGGGCGACTTCACGAGCTCCTCTGCGAACGCGACTACGACCCAATTGCTGTATGGCACACTGCCGCGCGAGGTTGTGTGCACCGAGAACCTCACGCCCTTTCTGAAGCTGTTGCCGTGCAAGGGGAAGACGGGCATTGCGTCACTACTCGACGGCCACAAGCTGTTTGACGCGTCGTGGCAGAGCATGGCCATTGACGTGCGGCCCATCTGCGAGCCCGACGGCGGCGCGTGCGTGCTGCAGATTGAGCAGACGATCGACATGGTGCTCGACATTGAGCGGTCCAAGCGCCCACGCGACAACCCGATCCCGCGCCCGCTGCCGGGCCACGAGCTCAAGTGCGACCCGTCGAAGCCGTACCACGCGCACGACCACACCTGCTTCCCGGCTAACTACTCGAGCGCGAACGAGGACTGGTCGCTCGCGCAGATCTTTGGCAAGTCCATGCGCGGCACCTGCACGCTGGCTGACCCGGCGACGCCGCCCGTGTGCCTCGAGGTGCCGAACACCCGCAGCGTCTTGCTATCCGAGGGCGTGCGCGAGGAGAAGCACGCTGACGGCCGCTCGCGTTGTTTCTTCTTTGGCCAGGACGACTCGTTCGAAGTCATGCTGCCCGCGGAGAATGTAAAGTCCCAGGACACAACTGACAATGAGGCCCTGGTGCTCACGCCCGAGACGCCCCTTCTGTATGCCGAGCGCAGCGTCACAGGCCACGGCGCCGAGCGCGGCGGCATGCAGACGATCCTGACGAACCCGAGCGCCGACACCGCGGTCGAGTTTGTGTACATGGAGTCGCTGCCGTGGTTCATGCGCATTTACCTGCACACGCTCGAGGCGCGCGTCGACGGCACTGGCCGCACGAGCGACCCCCAGAACAAGGACCTGATCCAGCAGGTGTACTACCGGCCGGCGCTGGACCGTGAGCGCGGCACCCAGCTCGAGGTGCGCATGCGCATCCCGCCGGGTACGACGGTGTTCTTGACCTACGACTTCGAGAAGTCCATTCTGCGGTACACTGAGTACCCACCGGACGCGAACCGCGGCTTTGATGTCGCGGCGGCCGTGATTACCATTTTGAACGGCGACGTGAGACCGAACCTGCGTACGACGACACTGCTGCTCAGCCTGCCGACGCCCGACTTCAGCATGCCATACAATGTGATTATCTTTACGTCGACGGCGATTGCGCTGGCGTTTGGCGGCATGTTCAACATTATTGTGCGGCGGTTTGTGGCGGCCGACGAGGGCGCGACTGTGAGTCTCAAGGGACTCGTTGTCAAGGTGCTGGGCCGGCTGAAGAATGCAGCCACCAAGAGGGCGCCTGCGTCAAAAGCAGAGCTAGAAGCAGAGTCGAAGCCAGACTTGAAGCCACAAATATCGCCGGCATCAATACCAGAGGCGACGAGCACAGGCGCAGACACAAGTCACGACTAGGTACTTAGGCACGACACGACACGACGGATGATAAGCGAAAGGCTAAAGGCTAGCAGCGAACGCTAAAAGAAAGAGAGGCATGTATAGTATTGCATTTGCATTTGCATTTGGTTTTGTTCCTGGTCATTAGAGGCGTGCATCTTTCAGTTTGAATTTATTACGTTGATTTATTTGCGTTATGTTTGTGACGATGCTGTTCTGTGTACCAGTCGTCGTCTCTATCGTCTTATCTTCTATTTATCTATAGGTATGTCGGTCACCCCGCAACGGCCAGTTGCTGGCTACTGTCTTTTCGACGCGGATTTCGTTCTTGATCCATATCTGTCCGTGTCCCGGTGCAGGGCCTGGTCCTCCATTTTCGTCATACAGGCCCAGGATCTCGTCGACGCTGTCCTGCGTGCGGCTGCTGCCATACGACCGCGGCGGCCGTGCTGGTAATATGCTGGTGATGCCGATATTCATGGCGTCGAACTTTTCTGTCTGCACGCTGTCGGGCGAGCTGTACGGCGTGCTCACACAGCTTCTACTTCCCGTGCTCTCTGGTATGCTGCCGCGCGAGTGGCCCCGTGGCCCCCTCTCTACATCCGCAACATCGGGCTGCTGGGCCTCTTCGCTCGGTTGATCAACCGCGACCATGGTGAACTGTGGCAGCACATCGTCGGCCGCGTGGGCCGGGTGTGTGCTGTCGACAGGACGGCCGCGCTTCTTGAGGTAGAGCGGCCGCAGCGTCGGGATGCCCAGACAGACTATGGCGACGGCGATCTCGGCGCCGGCCCAGGCAAAGTAGGAGACAAAGTTGCGCGTGTAGTCAAAGATGTCTAGGCGCGCTAGAACGACGGTGCGTACGATGCCGCAGATGCCGGCGAGTACGCCGAGGCTCATGCTGCCGGCCAGCATAATCTTCTCGCGACGCTGCATGCGCAGCGACCAGATGAAGAGCCAGGGGAATATGCTAAAGAAGAAATCCGCGGCGCTGGACCAGACACCGAGCACGACGCTCGTGGGCTGGATCTTGAGGTTCCACGTGCCGGGCGTGCGGAACGGGTCCCAGCTGTGCTTGCTGGGCGTCGACTGGTTCCAGAGCATCACAGTGAGCGCGGCCGACGTTGTGGTCGTCACGATGACCAGAAACCAGAGCGCGATCTTGTGCCAGCGCAGCTGCACGACGCGCAGCAGGAACAGGGCCATGGTAAGCTTGGCCATGGCGTTGCCGGTGATGGCAAAGGAGTTGGCGACGTAGGTCCAGAAGATGGCGTTGGAGGAGCTCGCGAGCGTGAGTGACCAGAAGCTGCGGCCGAGGCCGTAGTGGACGGCAACCTGGATGGTGACGGTGAAGACGATGAAGAAGAGGCCGGTGACGGCATAGAGGTAGTCCTCGGCGCCGACGAAGCGCACGATGCAGACGCGGGTGTAGAGGCGCAGGGCGACGAGGGTGACGACGAGGGCGGTGATGACCCACATGGACACGGCAAGCTCGATGCCGGGGCCCATTGCGATGTGTTGTGGGTGTTGTGCTGTATGGGAGTGCTGTGCTGTTGTGTTTGTCTGTGTTATTCTCGAAGCTGGAGGAGAGGAGGTCGCCGTCGAGGAGATGGAGATGGTCGTGGGATCCGATGGGGACTGGACGACATTGAAGCGAGGAATCAGAGACGTGAAGATGTAGAGAAATCGAGAGAGATCAGAAATCAAAAAGATCAAGATAAATCCAGGAGAGATCCAAAGAAAGCACAAAGATAAAAGACAGCGTTGGAGGGTCGACTGGTCATGACAGAAGAAAGCATCCGAGACAAACGAGAGTATCCAGGTAAGGACGAAAAGAACGAGGAGAGGCTGAAGTAGATATAAGACAACGGACGAGACAACAGACGACCTACTATAGCAATCATATACGACATGGCTATCACACTGCATAGCATGCAGCAATCAATACCACCCTCTGCGCAACCCGGCCTGACAGCCAGTCGATTGCCGTCGGCGTGATCCGGAGTCGAGAGCAGCAGTCCGCCGCCCTCGAAGGCTTCACTCAGTCGTCCATGAACAGGAGTCTCCAGCCGATCTTAACAACGGCTCTATTTATTCTATTATTGCTTTTGGCTCTTGGCTGGACAGTTCAGAAACCAAATGATACACATGGACTCCTGATTGGAGGATGCCGGACCAGGTATCCTGCACTAGCCATCTCGATGCTGGAATTGGCCAGCAGCGTTGCAGATGCAGCCAATGCCGGGGCTCTGGCGCTTTTGGTTATATTCATAGTGTCTTATAATGGTATCCTGTATTTTATATTTCAGATTATGTTCGAATGTCTTCAAACAGTTGCTGGTGAGCACACCTGGCGTGGCACGGTGCACGCTGATGGGCTGGCCGTCGAGGAATCACCGCCCCGGAATACGCGCCGTGTCCCCAAGTGTGTGAATGTGCAATATTGGCATTCTCTATACTTGGTACTTGCTATTGTCCTATCATAAGACGACCAACTTAGATAACGATTGTGGCTGCGCGAGAACGGTGGTGTTAGAGGGTATGTATGCCAACACCTCTATTTTGTATTTATATCGTGCACGCACACAGTACCGAATGCTATTTGACCCAGCATCTACACCAGTCGATTATCGGAGTAATTACAGCCCCATATAAAGTACGTTTCAGAGAAAAATCAATGAATCAGAAAATGAAAATACCAAAATATCACTATTTTGATCATGCGACGCATACATATATGTGTATAAGTCTGATTCCTTGCACGGCGTTGGAAACAGGGTGGTCGTCTCTGAGAACTCCCGAGAAGGTGTCCATTTGTGGAGAGCTTGCCCACGTCATCACCTTGCCGATGCACGTCAAGCAGTGCACACCCTGCCGCTCTCGAACGAGAAGCAAGAATCATTTCCAGGATAATATGTTTAGTGATGATAAATTTGGACCACTTCCAACCGTCACACATGCAACTTCTTTTGCTGGCTGCCGCAAGTATATGCATGTAAGAGCACCCGACACTGACCGATTCCGAACGATGGCTGTTTTGGATTCATTAGAATACACGGGTCTATTTGATCCCCAAATTATGCACGTAACAGATTTGAACGACCGGCAAGCTTGATGAAGAGAACAGGCTGCTATCCCCTTACACCTTGGTTCAAACCCAGAGAGGAAGACCTGTTCCGGGTTTATGCGTATGACGAGCAGAAAGGTTGTAATAGATGACCCTATTCGGACAAACAGTATTCAATAAAAAAACACTTTCTAGCTAGCCTTACACATTTTCGACAGACAGAAGCTCTCTTCTAGGTTCGCTACTTCACTACTATGGATAACCGCTCTAAAAAGCTATGCGAGAACACTGGGGTACAATGTACTAGGCACCCTCTCCTGCTCTCCAGAAGATCAAATAACATGATGCCGCTTGATCTTTCCACCACTAGAATTGAAGTAATCGACGGTACAGTGGCGCCGTCGGTCGGCTTTGCTGGTGTGCCAGCCGTTCCTGAAAGCTTGCATCAGTAGCTTGGTTGCAAGGAGGGATGCGATCAACTTACACAACTGTGGCTCTCACAGCCTCGGCAGGTGCATCTCTGACGACCAAGCTGATAATATTCGTCTTTTCGGTGAGCTTCTCCGAGTACATGTTTGATGGATCAAAGCTAACAGCGTCGGAATCCATGATGGGCCACGGGCTGGACTTTGAGACCTGTGATGGGGAATGAGTTTTGTAAGAAGGTGAATTTTGTTTGAATTAGCAGATTGGTGTTTAACTAAGGAAACGAGGTACATATGGAAGCCGTATATCGCGAGATCACGTCAATTTATATTCCTTGCTGACACCAGAATTCAGTCGAACGGGGCCATTGCCAGCTAAACAGTCCCGTCGACCTTTCTTTCAGCTCCTCTATTACAATGGACGAAGCTGGGCTGATGAAGAAGTATAGTAGCTCTTTCAACGAATCTGTTTATTTTGTAATCGCAGTGTGTAAATGTTAGTATCATGGCCGTTGTTGATATATTCCTTTGTATGTTTTTGGCAGGCCACATATAACCGCTCAGCAAGCTTGCTTGCTCTTTCGTTACAAGAATAAATTTGTGCTCAACAGCCAACCTATATAGACCAGGCGCCTATTATATCGCATTAGCAATTGTGAGGTAATACAAAATACTAGCCCGTCTAGCAACAGTTGATGGTTGTGGTGCATAAACGTTGGTATCATGCCCTTGGCTTTGCTGAAAGTTGTGGCCATCCACAGCCAACTGTGTAGCTATCTTGCTCACCTCTTTGTTGTCAGAGCTATTATATACTTAACAGCCAACATTTATAGGCTGGACGGTTACTGTTGCGAGTTAGCTATCGCGCCGTAAAGGGATACCGTGACTCTTTCAACGAGTTTGTTTCAAGTTTGTGATGCCTGTGCATCCATGTTAGAACCATGGCCGTTGTTATTAGCTTATAACCGACCACAGCTTACCGTATAGTAGATATACTTTTTCCTTTGATGTCAAGATTATTTAACATTTAATAGCCAACCCTCATGGGCCGGGCACCTATTACATCGCGTTGGTCACTGATCAAGCTTCTTGGGTGCGATGGTGCTTGACGCGGTGGAGCAAGTGACACGAATAAATGACCCGGGAGGACTAACCTGATAGGGTCAAGTATGGTGGGCTATTTATAGTTTTAAGCACCGAGGAAAGCTCCAGTTCTTTAGTCATCTTGAGAACCCAACATTGACGTTCAAATACATTTCCTACATTTGAGATTCGTTCCTGTCGCAAATGTATAAATGCCCAGAGTCCCCCCCTATGCTATTTTACATCACTCATACCATCTCCCACACACTCACATCATCTCAACACCGACTCGACCACCCCGGACAGTACACTTTTGCCTCTCTACCGCAACTATGAGTGCCTCCCCTCCGCCCAGTCCCCCATTGGAGGTTCCCAAGCCCATGGAGTGGAGGTTTAAGTACATGACTACACCCTGCGAGTGTGTCGAGGACTACTTTCCAGGTAGCTACCATCCCGTCCATCTCGGCGACGTCTTCAACAATGGCCAGTACGAGGTCATCCGCAAGCTCGGCGAGGGCTCCTTCTCAACAGTGTGGCTGGCACGTGACCAAAAGTAGGCGTCGTTAACTAACCGTTTTCCTTTATACTCTCCTCCATCTCTGTGAGACTGAGCTGACCATCTGAGAAACGATCGATATGTCGCCCTCAAGATCCTTGTGTCGGACAACAAAGCGTCGACGACCGAGTTACAAATCCTACACCACATCACCAACGTCGCCGCAACCGACGGGGCCCGGCACATCACGCAACTGCTAGGCGAGTTTGAGCACCACGGCCCCAATGGCACGCACAAATGCCTCGTCTTTGAGCTCATGGGCCCGAATGTGAATGTCATGGTCGAGGAGCTGCCCCAGTTCAAGCCGCGCAAGTGGGGAATGAAGGTCCGGTATCCGCCGCGCATGGCAAAGAGCATACTCAAGCAGACCTTGCAGGCCCTCGCATTCCTCCACGAGAACGGGATCGCCCACGGCGACTTTCAGCCGGGAAACATGCTCTTTTCTCTAGGCAATATCGACGCGACGCCCGTGAACGATCTCCGGCAGGAGGAAGATGAGCAAGGCGAGTCAATCTCGCCTGCTGTACAGAGGCTCGACGGCAAGCAAGACAAGTGGGCGCCTCGGTATCTTTGCGTCGCGCAGCCACTGGCGGCGTATACCAAGTACGAGGAAAGCTTCAAGATCAAACTGTCTGATATGGGTGGCGGTGAGTCCCGTCTTTCTGTTGTGTCTCTCCTTTTTCTACTTCTACTAACACAACAGCTTACTTCCTTGCGAACCCGCCAGCAACGCCCGTCACACCACGCGGCCTTCGTGCTCCTGAATTGATTCTCACCGGCGCCGTCAACAAAACTCTCGACATCTGGAGCTTCGGCTGCCTTGTCTTTGAACTTCTCACTGGACGGCCCCTTTTCTGCGTACCGGGCGGCGGCGGTTCGGAAGACGACAGCCATCTCCTCAGCCTCACGGCCGAGCTCGGTCCCCTCCCCGATGAGCTCTTCAAGCAATGGAAGACTTCGTCGCTGTACTTTACGCCTGAGCGGAAGCTCTTCAACTGCAGCACCGAAGGTGTTCCGGAAGGAGAGGAACCGCTCATGTTGGATCAGACGTCAATGGAGGATATGTTTGATGAAGCAGCACCGGACCTCGACGAGGACGAGGCCCGCACAGTGAAGGCGCTCGTTCGGCGTATTCTGCAGTACGATCCCGCCAAGAGGCCTTCGGCCGCAGAGCTATTGGCTGATCCATGGATTCGCGGGATTGAGGTTTAGTTTGAAGTTTTTGAGGCAAGGGAACGAATATAGAAATAATTCAATTCATTTTTATTGATTACTGAGTTAACGCAGTAGTAAAAAAAAAACAGGGACATGATGCAGGACAGTCCTGACAACGCATGGTCCCCATACGCTGATCGGGTATCTCGCAGAAGCAGAAGCAAAACATGTGTAAAAGAGAGAGAAAGAGAGAAAGAGAGAAAGAGAGAAAGAGAGAAAGAGAGAAAGAGAGAAAGAGAGAAAGAGAGAGAGAGAGAGAGAGAGAGAGAGAGAAGGTGAAGGAGAGAGGGAATAAGAAAGAAAGACAGAGTCTACACCTTCTCACTACGCTGGCGGCCGACACACTTGTACGTGCGGAACTTGCGCGCAGGCAGGTTGGCCATGAACATCTCGTCGATCTCCTCGAGCGTGCGGCCCTTGACCTCAGGTAGGTACAGGTAGATCCAGAGCGCCGCAATGAGGCACGACGGGAACCAGATGTAGCCGTACTTGGGTCCCCAGTTGAGCGACGCGCCGTTGATAAAGTACGGCGCCGTAAAGGTCGCGAGCCACGCCAAGAGGAAGCCCATGGCCGTCGCGACACCAAACGTGAGCGACCGCAGCCGCTGCGACGGCAGCTCGCCGCCCGACAGCCACGCATACGACGACACGAGGCCGTTGTAGCCCACAATGTAGATCACGGCAAACGCCACGACGCCCTTGCCGGACGACTGGGACCCGGGCTTCACGGTGTAGATGATGGCCGAGAACAGCTGCGCGAAACCGCAGATGGTCAGGCCGACCGTCAAGAAAACGCGGCGCCGCCCGATGCGCGTGATGACGGCCGAGTTCACGAGGATGATAAACACGCCCAGGCCCGTGAGGATGCACGAGTTCTGGAACGCGTTGTCGATGCCGGCCTCCTTGAAGAAGTAGGTGCCGTACGCGATCATGTACATGGCACCAGACGCCCCCTGCGTCGATAGCGCGCCCACTGATAGTAGCGTACGCCGCCGATCGATGGGGTCGCGCACGAGGTCCATCAGGCTGACGCTCTGGTGTAGCGCCTTTTCGGCCTCAAGGCCGTCCTGGATCTCTCGCGCTTCGGCCTCGACGACGTCGTCGGCATACGGTCGCATCCAGCGCAGCGAAGTGCGCGCCTGTGCGTACTTACCCTGGTCCATGAGCCAGCGCGGGCTCTCGGGAATGAAAAAGAGGGCGAAGAACAGCAGGCCGGGCAAGATGTAGATAACGCCAAGCGGGATGATCCAGGCGTTGTTGTTGGTGATCGGCGCGGTAAAGTTGTCGACGACGGTGCCGACGAGTGTGCCGACGGACGTCCAGACCTGGAACGCCGAGATCATCATGCCGCGGTACTTGGCGGGCGCGGTCTCCTGGATGTAGAGCTGCGAATAGGTCATAAACATGCCGTTGGACAGGCCGATCACGAGACGGCCGACGTAGAGCGCGGAAATGTAGTGGGCGGTCATCATGATGACGTTGGCGACGATGCACAAGACAATGGCAATCCAGATGCACATGCGGCGGCTCACGTAGGCGGCTGTGGGCCCGGCGAGGGCGGAGCTCACAAAGGCACCGAGGATCATGAGCGACGAGATGAGCTGCTGGCGGTCGGTCTGGAGGCCCCAGAGCTTGGTGTCGGGGTCCTGGTAGCCATAGACCTTGAGGAACTCGGTCATGGCCTGGAGGCCGCTGATGCAGCCAAAGTCGATGCCGTACTGGAAGGGGCACATGGACATGACGGTGCATGCAGCGAGGCACTTCCAGTGGTCGCGGATTCCGGTGCTGTCTTCTTGCTTGTGGATGACGGCGAGGTCGTCTTTGACGGTCGACTCGGCGGACTCGACATTGACCGTCTCAACATGTTCACGCTCGGCCACCGAGGCCTCTTTGTCGCTCATTGCAGGGGTTGATGGAGTGGAAAGGGTAGAAAAGTATAGTGAAATGAGAGAGAGTAGGAAGTAGGGAGGAGAGAAGATATCAGAGAGAGGAGGGAAGGACTGAAAAGAGAAGGGGGAAGGGAGACCAGGGAAGAGAGAAGAGAGACGAAGATTAAACTAGACAAATAAAACCCCAGAAGAGTACAGCTGCCGTTTCTTATATTCACGTTGAGACTCTATTGTATTGCCACACGGTTTGGATATACCAGGTGCATAAATATACATGTATAATATCACATAGCAGCAGAATAGTTGGCAATAATAGCAGTAGTACACAATACGAGGATACATCTGCCAAGACTACCCCAGACCAGCCACCTCCTATGCTAATCCATATCGTTGCCGGTCATTATGCTCCCGGACCAGGCACACTGGCACATGAGTCAACACACGCGCTGTTGGCATCGCCTTGATCCATCCTAGTTTGAGTATTTCAATATTATAAGAGGGGTGACGCAGCAGAGAGACGACACAATGGAGGGGAAGGAGAGGAGGCGAGGACAGATGAGGAGAAACAGAAACCACAGAGGTGGCAAAGGCAAGAGGAGAGGGAAGAGATGAAGGAGACAGGCCAGGGAGATGTCAGGAGCCACGGTAGACGGTCAATGGCACGTTCTCCAAATTAGAGATGGACAGACAGCCTGACAGAGTGTTGGCCCGGCGGCAAAGGTAGCCAGGGAGGTGGTGTCTATGCTCTTGATCTGGCAAGCTTAGTAGACACACAGACGACAGGTGACAGACTACGTAAACAGACATACACGCAAGCTTTGTAATCTCCTATTCTCCGTGCCTCCTTGGACTGTCGTGAGGTACAGACACGTCTTGTTTTTGAGATAGGGGCTAGTGCAGAGAGAGTGCAAGTCCGGACGATGAGCACTGGACGCGGGAGAAGCAATACCGAGTCAAGAGTACAGATTTAGGTGGCCAAGGACAGGAAAATACGAAGAACATGTTGCAGCAACTGATATTGCATAGATGCTTGTCTACACTGCAATGTCGTATCGCCCGACTCACCAAGGGTGTCGTTGTGATGACGAGTGTTGATGTCTGTGAGGCAGATATCCGAGCAAAGGTTTCGAATGTCCATACTACAAGGCTTCACAGTCTGTACCAGTTTATACCAGTTTGCATCACTTTGAATCTTTGAATCACACAAACATGTACCGCATCTAAGGCGTTAGGTTTGTTGATGTCGAAGTGGAGCAACTTCCCCGGATTTCGTACCCCGGATTTGAATTCAAATGGATAAAGCCAAAGTTGGATTAGTAATTAGACAAATAAGGATGCCATGGATAGACAGGACAAGAGGGACAAGCCAGAGACAACTACCTATCAGAGAATTGCCGATTCCTCGTCAACCACAGCACCCCTGCTTCCCCAGACAGTGATCGACTCCACTGCATGCGGGCGTGTCAGCCTGTCGTGAAGTAGAAGAAGTCAAACAAGCAGTGCGGAGAAGACAAGCTAGGCCAAGACTGGACTCGTCATGCATGGCCGACGACGGCTGCTAGGATATCGGACTGATCAATGTCGTCGACTGCGTAGCTGGCGTGGCCATGTGTCGTCTTGTCCGCCTTCTTGTCTGCCGGCGTCCAGCTGTCTGAACCCCTCCCAGAATTCAATAAATCAAGGCCAAGACAAGTCTAGAGCAGTGTCATTACTCGGGATATCAAGATTTCCAATATTGCAGCCACGTGATAAGCCGTCAGTAGTCTGGTTGTTCTCCAGATGCTTCTCGGCTGTATAATGCCGACTTCTACGATTTGGTGAGCTACTGTTGTGGATTAGAGAAATAAATAAGGATTACTTACGATGGAGACCGGCAGGCTGATTGATAACCCAAATAGCCAATACGGTTTGAAAAGAAAAGAAGAGGAAAGGGAAGGAAAGGGAAGGAAAGAGAAAAAAGAAAGAAAAAAAGAGTGTCAGAAAAAGAAAAGAACAAAAACAAAGGGGAAAAAAAAGCTATATCAAATCAACATTGCATACGGCAAGTATATTCATAATCACGTCTACATCCTACACACTACACACCACACACTACAACGACACATTACAACGACACATTACAACGACACACACGTGTAGTCGTAGAACGTGTACGCACTGCCATGCCGTAACTTAACATACCGGCCTCATGCGGATGACTGGCTCCTATCCCGCAACCATCGCCATCCATGCACAGGTTTAGCTCCAATAGTGACCACAACTCACTCGGTTATGCTCGGAGCATGGACGCCTACCTATTTCAGGTAGTTGTAAGCTAGGCACAGGTAATGGGGAATAATAGAAGAGGAGTGAGGGTAGGAGACTAAAAGAAGACTAAATGAAAATATGAAAAAGAAAAAGACAAAAAAACAAGTACGAGACAATGATGTCCCGACGAGGACTGCCGACGACAGACAGCCGACAGCCACTGTTATCGCTTGCATTCACTCATAAGCCTTCGTATTTATTCATGCTGCCTTGGCTTGAGTAACGATCTTCACCTTCACCTTGACATCATCGATACTACCCGTCTCACCTCATCTACCACCATACATGATGATTGACAAGCTTGCAAACCCGCTGACGCTCGTGAAACTGCAGCAGCTGCTGCTTGACGTCGGCATTGTCAACGTTCTGCTGGCAGTCGCCGCCACGACCCTCGCCGTACTCGCCGTCGACTATGGCCGCATGCTGTACCTGCGTGCGCGCATGCCTCCCGGGCCCTGGCCCTGGCCCATTGTAGGTAACACCTACTCGCTGCCCGCGACCAAGCCTTGGCTCTACTTTGAAGAGCTGTCCCAGTACTACGAGGTGCCGCTCATCACCTTCTGGATCGGCCGCAACCCCACCGTCTGGATCAACGATGCCTGGTGCGCCCATGAGATCCTCGAGAAGAAGGCCCAGATCTATGCCTCGCGTCCGCGCATGGTCGTCTTCGGCGAGCTTGGCACCGGCCAGACCAACCTCGTGACTATGCGCGTGCGCAACAACGCTGAGCGCGAGAACTGGCGCGTCCACCGCAAGCTCATGCACCTCGGCGTCGGCGTCCAGGCAGTGCGCCGGTACCGCGATGTGCAGAACAACGAGAGCAAGGTCGTCGCCCTCGATTTTCTGCGTGAGCCGGCCGCCTACGTCAAGCACCTCGAGCGCTACGCGACGTCTGTCGTGAGCGTGCTCGCGTTCGGTCGCCGCGTCGCGCACTTTGACGATCCCATCATCACCGAGGTCATTGCCGTGATGCAGCACGCCGCCGAGCTTAACGTTCCCGGCAAGTCCTTCCCCATGCTCATGGAGACCTTTCCCGTGCTCGCCAAGTTCCCGCGCTGGATGCCCTGGATGAAGGGTATCGGCAGCCGCGGTCAGAAGGGCGGCAACTACTTCTTCCACTCGCTCGCGCAGGAAGCCGTCGACCAGCAGGCCGCCAAGTCCGACCTTGAAAAGGTCGGTGTGCCCCAGCCGTTTGCCGACACGCTGTTCAAGGAGTCGCCCAAGTACAACCTGTCAACGGAAGAGCTCTCGAGTCTCACGGGTAACCTCTTCGGCGCCGGCTCCGACACGTCGTCGAGCACGCTCATTACCTTTGTGCTCGCGTGCTGCGCGTTCCCCGAGGCCATGCACACGGCCCAGGCCGAGCTCGACCGCGTCGTCGGCCGCCAGCGCTCGCCAGACTGGGATGACATGGACAAGCTGCCGTACGTCGCGGCGCTCTTTAAAGAGGTGCTGCGCTGGCGCTCGGTCGCAATCATCGGCGGCCAGCCACACTCGCCGACGCAGGACGACTACTACAAGGGCTACTACATCCCCGAGGGCACGTGGGTGCAGGGTAACATCTGGGCCATCCACCACCACGCGCGCGAGTTCCCCGAACCCGACCGTTTCCTACCCGAGCGCTATATCAAGGGCAGCGCGTACCACCGGCCGTTCCCAGGCGACCGCGGCTACATGACCTTTGGCTGGGGCCGGCGCGTCTGCAGCGGCCAGGCGCTCGCCGAACAGGGTGTCTGGATCACCATCGCGCGGCTGCTCTGGGCGTTCTCCATCAACAAGGCCATAGACGCCCACGGGAAGCCCGTCGAGGTTGATATCTTTGCGTTTACCAACGGCCTCAACATGCGGCCGCAGCCGTTCCAGTGCAGCATCCTGCCACGCACCGACGAGATCCGCGACACGCTCGAGCGCGAGGCGCAGCAGGCGCTAATCGACCTCAAGCCGCTGGACGGCGAAAGCAAATACCGCATGAGCACATTCTACCAGCAGCAGAAGAGCACGTTTGCCGCTGAGCCCATCATCGACGAGCACGGCAATGTCAAGATCGTCAACGTCAAGAAGTAGAGTTGTAGAAGTCGGTGTTCCTGTAATACGTTGTAACCTTATTAGATAGACAATGGACTATTGACACTATGGTACTCTGTTCTTGTAAAGTGACTTGCTACAAGGCCACATCTGCATGCGTGAAACGCTATATGACAACACTGTACTTGAGCAGCCGCTCGCTCTCGGTCCACAGCCTCGTTGCCAAGGCCTTGCCCTGTGCATGTACGCCCACCATGTCGTCACGCAGCTGGCAGTCGCTGAGGTAGCCCACTGTCGTCGCCATGTCCACCTCGGCGAGGGCCGGGTCAAAGGCCGCCACCATCGTCGTCGCGGCGCCTTGATCCTGCGTCTTCCAGAATCCCTTGGGCGCCGTCTTGGCGATTGTGTCCTGTCCCTCTTTGTCCAGCGACCGCGACAGCTCGGTCTCGATCGTGCCGGGATGCACCGAGAAGCTGCGTATTCCAGTAGAAGACAGACGCCGGCTAAGCTCGATCGCGTGCAGTATGTTGGCCGACTTGCTCTGGCCATACCCAAGAAAGCCAGCATAGCCGTCAACGGTACTGGTAAAGAAGGACGCAAGATCAGCGGCCGGCTTCTCGGCATCGGGAACGTCATACAGCCCGCGGCGGAAGGCATAGTCACTGAACCGCACGGGTGACAGGCGGTGTCCCTGGCTTGAGATGTTGACAATGCGAGCCGACAGTGCGGCCTTGAGCAGTGGCAGAAGCAAGGCCGTCCACAGGAAGACGCCCAGGTGGTTGGTCATGAACTGCGTATCGAGCTCTGTGCCGTCGGGCGCTGTCACAGGGTGCCGTTCGGGCGTGCTGACACCGGCATTGTTGATGAGCACGTCGACATGGCCAGCGAGTGCAGCAACAGACACAGCAGCGGCATGAATGGACGTCGTTGACGATAGGTCGAGCAGCACCGTATGCAGCACCGCCGACGGGTATACCTTTTTTATATCACGTACAACGGCGTCAAGCTTTGCCGGTGTTCGGGATGCTAGCATAAGGCTCACCGGGCCCTGGGACGCGATTGCGAGGGCCGTTGTGTAGCCGATGCTGGCTGGGCTCACACCCGTCAACACGACCGTGCGGCCCTTGATACTGTCGCCGAAGACAGACGCCACCTCGGTCGCCGTCGTGTCCTTACCAAACTCTGAGTGCGAGGCCATGATATAGTCCGATACTATGAGTCTACTTGAGTGATCACCGGTTACTGGCTACGATTACTGACCACTGATTCCTGATTACTTAATATACTCATATATCCATACTTGATGCTGTTTTCCGATGCACTAGATTCGTTGATTTTTTGATCCTCTGAACTTTGTCAATCCAGTCCATTCAAATGAATATCGGCGAGATACTTTCGGTGCAATGGTGCCGACTCCTCGATTGTTTATGCAATTTATTTATATCAGTTTATAATCAATCTCGTCTAAATATACGGAGTAGACGAAATCGCCGTGAGGGGTACGGAGTCACGGGCTTCAAATCGCCGACCGAGTACAGCTGAACTATCTCTGGATATGGCATACGAATCGTAGACCAAAGACGGCTGGATATCCTGCCCGGATCCATAGACGTGGCTCTCCTCGCACTTTCACGGCAGATCATGTGGGACAGGTGTTGACAGAGCAGCTCGATGTCAACCAGACGATGCATAGGCTTTAGACAGCAAGCTTCTAGTGATCATGACTCCATCTGTCATGGATGCAACCCTGACAAAGTAAAAGTAAGCGTCTATCCATCCGCATTCATGTACCCAGGCAGTGGAGAAACTAGCAACAGCGCAAGCGTCTTCCGTCCTATATATCATTTGGTGTGATCGGTATAGTCCGCGTTGTCATACAGCATACATACAATAGACTGGTTGATACTACGACTCACAGTCTACGAATCAAACGAACTACCAAATCAAATTATCAAGCAAGTCCCAACTATGGCGAAGACGGGTATCAAAGTTATTGTCGTCGGCGCCGGCTTCGGCGGGCTCACAGCCGCCATCGAGTGCCACCGCCAGGGCCACGACGTCGAGATCTACGAGAACTTCCCCGAGCTCAAGGTGCTCGGCGACATCATCTCGTTCGGCTCCAATGCCGGCCGCATCTTCCACCGCTGGGGCGCGCAGCCCGGCGACGTTGCCAAGCGCCTGCGCAAGGTCAGCATCGATCTCAGCAAGTATGGCTTCCGCATACACAAGTACGACACCGGCGAGGTCGTGCTGCATCAGAAGACGCCCCCGCCCGCCGAGGACGCGCCTGTGTTCAACGGTCACCGCGGAGAGCTGCACCAGATTGTGTTTGAGCACGCGCGTGACGAGCTGCACATCCCCATCCATCTTGGCCAGCATGTCGAGGAGTACTTTGAAGACGGTGCGCAGGCCGGCATTAAGCTAAAGGACGGCCGCAAGGTGTACGGCGACGTTGTCGTGGGTGCCGATGGCGTACGCAGCAAGGCCCGCACGCTAGTGCTCGGCTACGAGGACAAGCCCAAGAGCAGCGGCTACGCGGTGTGGCGCGCGTGGTTTAGCAACAAGGACATGATCGCTGACCCGCGCACGCGCGAGTTCTGCGCCAACGGCGACACTTTCAACGGCTGGATCGGGCCCGACGTGCACTTCCTCTTCTCGACCATCAAGGGCGGCAGCGACTGCTGCTGGGTGCTAACGCACCGCGACGAGCACGACATCAAGGAGTCGTGGTCGTTCCCAGGCAAACTTGAGGACGTCTACAAGGTGCTCGAGGGCTGGGACCCCACATGCAAGGCTATTGTCGAGAAGACGCCGTCTGTCGTCGACTGGAAGCTCGTATACCGCGACCCACTGCCGACGTGGACGAGCAAGCAGGGCCGTATCATCCTGCTAGGTGACGCCGCACACCCCTTCCTGCCGACGAGCACACAGGGCGCGACGCAGGCGATGGAGGACGGCACGACGCTGGCCGTGTGCCTGCGGCGCGCGGGCAAGGGAAACGTGCCGGCGGCGCTCCGGGTGCACCAGGAGATCCGCTACGAGCGCGTGCGTGCGGTCCAGAAGACGGGCGAGACGACGCGCGACAAGTGGCACAACACGGACTGGGACAAGGTGAAGCAAGATGCGAATGCCATTGCGCTGCCGCGCGAGGACTGGATCCACGCCTTTGACGCCGAGACGCATGCCGAGGATGTATACGACGAGATCCTGGGAAAGGTGAGCAGCGTGTCGGTCGATTCAGTAAGCACGGCAGTCCCTGCTCTCGCCGGCGTAGTCGTTTGATGCACTTAGTTGCTTAGCCTCTCTATTGCTTGGCTACTTGGTTACCTGGTTACTTGGTTGTTATGTATGAATTGACTGATTGATTAAGAAAATGTATAGAACAGAAAATGTGAGCAATACGACTAGAAGAAAGCCTGAACCTCGAATCAAATGCTCAACCCTGGCATGGCGTCGTAGTGGTCTGACAGCATGGGCGCGGCCGTGCCGTCGTCGATATCGAAGAACGGGTCACTCAGATCGGAAAAGTACGCCTCCATGACCCCAGAGATCATCTGCTGCTGGTTTTGAAGCTGGAGCTGGGCCTGCTGGTTCTGTTCGTTTTGCTGGCTCTGGGCCTGGGCCTGCTGGTGGATGTCGAGGAAGAAGTTGCCCGGCGTGTCCGTGCCGCTCTGCGGGCTAAAGGTGTTGTCGTCGTTGAGCAGCCCGTTCTCGTCGAGCTGTGCCATGACCTCGGTCAGCGCATGGTTCGTCCAAAGGATCTGCTCCATACCCTGCAGCGTGCGCAGACATGTCCTGACGTCATCGCCGTCGCTAGCCGAGTTCGCACTCGTAGAACGCCACGGAGACGGCAGTAGCGCGAGCAAAAGCACCTGCAGGTCTTCGATAATGCACCCCGTGTCGAGCGTCACGAGACTGCTCTGCAGGCCCGCGTCGCGCATGATGCCAATGACCGCCAGCGACTGCTTCGCGGCGTCGATACAGGTGCGGCAGAATTCCTCAAACGACGCGCGCTTGGCCGCCGGCAGCGCGGCAAATGCGTCGGCATGCAGCGCACTGTATAGCAAAAATGGCCGTGTCGCAAAGACCGTGACGCTCCAGTAGCGCAGGTGCAGCACGGACACGGAGCGCTGGTGGAATGGCGCGGCGCGCGACACGTCTCGTAGGTGTGGCGGGATGTTGGCATACCACGTACGCAGGCTCTGCAGGCTGTCGCTCACGGCGCTGATGGAGAGGCGCGGCGATGACGATGACAGGCGCGTGCGGGCATACAGCAGCTTGCTAAGCTGGCGCTTGATCTGCACGACCTGGCACGACACCGTAAGGTAGTCGAGCGGCATATGAGAGCCAGGGCTCAGGATTTGCTCCGATAGATCCAGCGGCTTGCTCGTGGTGTGCTCGTCGGTCGTGAGAGCTGGCGGGTTGCCATAGCACAGCGCAATGTCCAGGTCCAGCAGATAGAGCGTCGAGTATAGCCGTAGGTCGATCTGTCGCTGTAGACAGCCTTTAAGTGGTTCGATGGTGCCGGAACGCTGTAGGTGCAGGCCGAGCGTCAGGGCAATGCGCGCGGCGGCGCCAATGTAGATGTAGGCCGTGTTGTTGTACATGCTGCTCTGCAGCGCGAGGCCGAGTAGCGAGAGCCCGCGCACACTGTCGGCATCGGCCTCGTCGCACAGCGCCGGCACGAGCGCCTTGGCGAGGGACAGGTACTTGGCGGCCGGTGGTGGCTCCGTCATGAGCAGGTCCATTTGGTTGAGCTGGCTCATCTGCTGCGCGGCCTCGCTCTCGCAGGTCAGCGCCAATATTGAGTAGAGAGAACACAAAACAGCTGGAGTCGCACTCGATGGGTCGCCGGCGTACAGGCGGTCTAGCACGGCATAGAAACGCTCGGCCGACCAAAACCAGTAGATGGACTGGATATCACGGAAGTAGCGCGACACACAGCGGTTGCAGAGGTCGCGCCGCGGCAAGAAGATCTGCAGGCGGCGGTTGGATATCGACAGCGACTGGGGGCCGAGCCGGGGAGACGGCACGCCACCCGTGGCCACAGCCGCGGAGACTGCAGACGACGAGTCGGGCGTAGACGGCAGCGGCAGCTGGGGTGCGGCCGTACAGGGCGCCACAATGTCGCCCTGCGTCTGGCCAACCTGCTGCAGCGCCGGGTCGACGGTGGATCCGCGGCGGTTACGCAGCGAGCGCACGGCCGCGTGGAAGCCATAGCCCGAGTTGGCCCCGACATGGCGGTAGTTGCCCTTGGAGTCGACGCGCAGCCAGCCAAGCTCGCCGTGTAGCTCGTCAATCTCTTCAATCGTAACGTCGTTTTTGGGTGTGTGGTCGCTGACAGTAGAAGACGACGAGGACACCGGCGTCACGCCGCGCTCGCTCACAACGACAATGGATTCGGACGACGACGACGACGAGTCTGACGGCGCCGAGTACGGCGGCGGCAAGTCTGGTATTGACGTGCTGCTAGTGCCGGACTGCTCAAAGGATTGCACGACATCGCGCAGGTTCTGCAGGTTGAGCTCGATGTTGGGCAGAAAATGCTCGAGCGCCTTGGTCATATATCGGAACTCTTCTTCCGAAACGTGATAGTATGGACGCTGGCGGCGGCGCGACGGGTCGAGGTGGCAGGCGGCACCAATGCTGGCGCAGAACTGGCACGGGCCGGGCACGGGGTCGACGCACTTTGTCTTGCGGCTCTTGCAGCGATCACAG
The DNA here is from genome assembly GCA_029298845.1 of Ophiostoma perfectum. NCBI lineage: Eukaryota > Fungi > Ascomycota > Sordariomycetes > Ophiostomatales > Ophiostomataceae > Ophiostoma > Ophiostoma perfectum. The sequence continues at coordinate 69,471 of JANSLV010000065.1, forward strand.
CTCATGGGGGCTCGTCGTTTGTTGCCCGCCTTGGGCGTCGCAGCATGTGGAGGCATAGTGGTTGTGTTGGGTGACTGTCGTGTAGCAGAGTGGTCCTAGGGGGGTGTAGAGTGGTGCAGAGGTGTACAGTGCTGTTGAGTGGTGTAGAGTAATGTATAGTGGTGGTTGGGATACACGAGTTGGGGTAGTCGGAGAAGAGGATTCGAGGAGATGGCAAGATGGTTGGTCAATAGGAGTGCAGATGAGAGAGTATAGATGAGTCGGATGAGATCAAGTACAGTAGGATCAAGTATAGTAGAGGGCCAGAATGATATTGAGGACGAAATAACACAGCTAGATATTCGAGGACAAGAAAATAAGGATGAGAGGGTATAGTCAGTGAGGAAGGGTTGAAGGGAAGAAGGGAAGAAGTGAAAAGTGAGAAATGGAGAGAGTGAGAATGAATAGAGGAGATAAAAACGAATACAGGATATGTGAATGTCGACAGGGGAAGCGAAAGGTGGATTCTGGAACAGTGACGGTTTGAGGGGCATAACCCGGTTATGAAGAGTTCGACGACGGCCTCGACGGCTTCGACGGCTACGCCTACAGCTACGGCTAGCTACAGCTATGTGTCGACATCATGGGATCAACAATGCTCCACGTTGATGCATTCATCATGTCGGCTGGACATTGTCCTGTTTGGGACAAAGTCCGGCCATGAGCATTATATTGCAATCATGATGAAGATAAAAGACATGAACGGCAGAACGAAAGACGACAGAAAGAGCGAGCGTTCATTACGGAGGGCATTGACCGTCAGCAGGTATTGGACGTGGATGTGGACAGTGGATGTGACAGTGGGTGTAGACAGTGAGGAGAACTGCCGGCAAATGAGAAGCTGAGAATTAGTGAAGATAGATATCAAATTGAGAGAGAGTATTGGAAGAAAAAGAAAAGAAAAGAAAAAGAAAAGAAAACAGAAAACGAAAAGCAAAGAAACGTGCGGGGGCGCCAAGGGTGGCACGTTGAGACGAGGCACGTAAGACCTGACAAAGACGCAGACTAGCCAGTACACACACCCGACACGACTACCGTTGTCTGTCAACCGGTGCTCGTGAGTCTTCTGCTGGTATCGACTAGCCCAGTCGAGAAATCATCGACTCTCGGCCCTAGCCCCTCCAGGCCAGAGGCCACACTAGCACTGCGACGTTCCCCAACCTCGACGGTCTTAACCCTCTTTGATCCGGGGTCTGGGGGGTCTGGGGTAGACTAGCCAAACACGGACATGGAGATGGGGGCATGGGATAGTCAGCCAGTAGTCAGAAGTCTAGTTGGTAGCTCGTAGCAGGTAGCAGCCAGTGGTCAGTGATCCCCTCTCATCAAGGGTTTGCGGTATTGGTTGGCCTGTCAAGCCTGCGTGTTTCTGTGCCTCTGTAAGGGTTGACAAAGACAATGTGTGTGGGGAGCACAGTCTTGGTGCCTCGTACTGACTTGCCGGGGCATGCATAGCCACCGACTCCGAGATATCTCCTCACGCGCCCAGTAGGTGTCTGTGACGTTGGTCTGGAGCCTCGATAGTCCAGATCTAGTCCAGCTCCAATCTTGTTATAGTCGAGCTCTAGTCCAGTTATAGTCCAGTTCTAGTCCGGCAGAGGCAGCAGACCGAGGCAGCAGACCGCGGCAGCAGCTCGAGCAGGAATAATGTATGGCCGTCCATCGGCAGAGGGTTTTATGAGAATACTGGTCACAGTGGTAACGGGGCGTGGGTAGAATAAACCGAGCAGAGTAGACAAGAGTAGACGAGAGTAGACGAGTAGACGAGGAGAGCAGACAGGGGGTGATGGACTGAGGACATCTGCCGACTGTTTACTGTTGACTATACAAGGGGCAAGGTGTAGTGGTATACGACACGGACTACCAGCCTTGAAGCCAATCGCCGTTACTGCTGTCGTTGTCGTTTTTCGTATTGTGTTGATGGTCGACTCCTGTTTGGATGCTAGATGCTTGGGTGATGGATGCTTAGACGCTTCCTAATGCCTCACCACGGAGGCTACACCTACAACTACCAACTACCAACTACCGACTCCATACTCCCATGCTGCTTAAATGCATCTATCTCTCCATACTGCTGTCATCCATTCAGTCCCAATCCGTATTGGTCTCCATCGCGACTTTATCGACTTCTCCGCTTCATCTTCGTCTTGCGACAGTCTTGGCCCGAAGCCCACCCCGTATTCTATTCTTCCGACCATCTAGTAGTATTCTTGTGTTAGCTTTAGTGCAAAAACCATAGTGTTCACGGCTGATGGCACGGTTCACAGCAAACAGGTTGTTAGGCACTATTGCAGCCGTGCCATGTACGAAATACAAAAGTACCATATCAATATAACTAGACCGGGCCGTCGAGGCAAACATCGAGAGGCAACACCAGCACCAAAGCGACGCACTACTCACGAACTAACACCAAACACCAACAGGATATCTCCACAATAATATTAAAAATCAGTATTACAGCTAGTCTCTAGCATCTCATTCTCATTCAGGAGTCGCTCAGGTTCGACAATTAAGGACTCTCAGACAGGCATCAGTTCTCAGAAGAGACATCAGATCTGACATCTCGAACCTCAGACAGACAAGTCAGGGCCGGCCTATCTTCTTCTGAATACTCAGACAATCTGGAATATAGCACATCTGGAACATCCTCTGAAACCATGGTCGCCATCATCTCCCCCAAGCTGCTCATTAACGGCGAGGTACGTCATGTTTCACAGCTCATCCTCTCCACCCTCCACCCTCCACCCTCCACTAACATCGTCCAACACACCAGCTCGTCGACGCCTCCGACAAGAAGACGTTTGCGCTCTACAACCCGGCCACCCGTGAAAAGGTCGCCGACGTCCCCGAGGCCAGCGCTCAGGACACCAATGCCGCTGTCGCCGCTGCCAAGGCCGCGTTCCCCGCCTGGTCTGCTCTCAATCCCACCGTGCGCGCCGGCTACCTTAAGAAGCTCGCCGTGCTCCTGCGCACGCACACGCCCGAGCTCGCAAGGCTCGAGGCCGTGTCCATGGGCCGCCCTATCGACCAGTTCTTCGACAGCTATGCCGCCGCCAGCCACTACGACCACTACGCTGAGGCCTGGCCCCAGATCCAGGGCCAGGCGAGCCTGCACACGCCGGGCTACGTCACCATGACCCTGCGTCAGCCCGTCGGCGTCGTAGCCGCTATCATCCCCTGGAATGTGCCCCTGCTCTTCTTTGCCAGCAAGAGCGCGCCCGCTCTCATTTCCGGCAACACCGTCGTCGTCAAGACCAGCGAAAAGGCACCCCTTGCGGCCGCGCGCGTCGCCGAGCTCGTGCAGGAGGCCGGCTTCCCCCCGGGTGTCTTCAACGTGCTCTCGGGCCACGGCCTGCCCAGCGGCAACCTGCTGGCTCGCCACATGGACGTGCGCGCGCTCTCGTTCACCGGCAGTGGCCGCACGGGCCGACTGATCCAGGAGGCCGCGGCGCAGACGAACCTCAAGAAAGTCACGCTCGAGCTCGGCGGGAAGTCGCCGGCGCTCATCTTTGCCGACGCCGACATGGACAAGGCTGTCGAGGAGACGGTCAACAGCATCCAGTGGAACTCGGGCCAGGTGTGCATGGCCAACTCGCGCATCTACGTCGAGCACGGCGCCGCCGCCGACGCGTTCAAGGCGGCCTTTGCACGCCGCTTCGCCACCATAGTAAAGCCCGGCGACCCGCTGCAGACGGGTATCAACCACGGCCCGCAGGCCGACGAGGTGCAATACAAGTCCGTCATGGCCTACATTGAGGAGGGCAAGAAGGGGGGTGGCGCACTCGCGACCGGTGGCAAGGGCACCCTCGACACAACCGGCGGCTACTTTGTCGAGCCGACGGTGTTTATCGACACGCCCGAAAGCGCCAGCATCATGCGCGAGGAGATCTTCGGCCCCGTCGTTAACATCAGCACGTTTGCGACGGAGCAGGAGGCCATCCAGGTGGCCAATGACACCGAGTTTGGCCTTTATGCGGCCGTCTACACCAAGGATATCAGTCGCGCGATGCGGGTGGCCAAGGCGCTCGAGAGCGGCTATGTGGGCGTCAACTGCACGAGCCCGTCGACTGGCCACGACATGCCGTTTGGCGGCTACAAGGGATCGGGTCAGGGACGCGAGGGCTGGCTGCACAGCATGGATAATTTCCTAGAGACGAAGAGCATCATGATCAAGGTTGACGAAGCGAAGCTGTAGTTATTTGTTTTGTTTACTGTTCTAAGTTTTATGTAAGATTTATTAAATATTATAGCTATTTTATGGAAGTAATCTTGAAGATTTTAAAATAATCATTGAGTATCATTCTGAATTACTGAAATTACTGAAATTATTGAAGAATTTGATATCTGAGCTTATTCAGACGATATATTGAAGATTTATTGGATTTATTTTAAAGAAACAATGAAGTAACTCATAATACCAAAGAACATCATCATTCCCTGAAAACTCCTCTGAATCAAGTGTTGTACGACATGTGTACGGTGTAAAATGATTGGCTGCACAGCTCCAATGACCCTGTACAAATACGCGGGACTCCTCTGCTGACGTCGGATGTATCATTCCGAACAAGTTCAAAGGGATCACAATGTCTCATCACTTGCATCGTCGAGGTCACAGCGGTGGTAAAGTCTGACGGAGGCATGACAGGCAGACCAAGAGGAGACGTATAGACAGTCACAAGGTATATAGTAGATAATGGAGTAGATCATTCATGATAGATAGATAGATAGACAGCTAAGTCTAAGGCAGCTACAACCAAAACAGCTACAATCAAGACAGCTAAACATGCGCGGAACTATTGCCATCGAAGAGGCCGTCCTCGATCCTGCCGGGCTTGCTCTCAGCGCCGGCGATACTGCCCTCTATGCACCGTCTACTGCCACGGCTGGCCAAGGCACCGCCGGCGTCAACCATCCGCTGACGGCGGCGCTGCTCGACATCCACGTTACGCGCCTCCAGCAGATGGACGCCGAGGGTGTCGAGTTCATGTTGCTGTCGCTCACGTCGCCCGGCCCGCAGGGAGTGGTAGTTGCTGCCGAGGCACAGGCCCTAGCCGTCAGTGCTAACAACTGGCTTTCTGCCGAAGCCAAGAAAGCGCCCACGCGCTTCGGTGCGCTCGCGAGCCTGTCCATGCACAGCCCAGCCGAGGCCGCCGCCGAGCTCACGCGGGCCGTGCGCGAGCTCGGTGTCTACGGCGCCATTCTTAATGACTTTCAGAGTGTTGGCGACGGAGATACCCGCGTGTACTACGACGAGCCTGCGTACGACGTCTTCTGGGCAGCCGTGCAGGAGCTTGATGTGCCCGTCTACCTGCACCCGCGCTATGCCACCGGCCGTGACTTGGACCACGCGAGTGGCAAGTATGCTGCGCGCAGGCATCTGCTCGGCGCCGGCGTACAGTTCCACCTGGACCTCAGCTTCCACATCTATGCTATCTGCTCTAGTGGCGTGCTGGACCGGTTCCCGCGCGTGCAGATTGTCGCCGGCCACCTTGGTGAGGGCATCCCGTTCAACCTCGTGCGCGCAGATCACTGGTACAACAAGCCGGTGAAAAAGCGCACGCGGCCGTCGCAGCATGACTACAAGTACTACTTTACGCATAATGTGTCCATCACGACGTCGGGCAACTTCTCGACGCAGGGGCTGCAGTTCTGTATTGACGAGATCGGCGCAGACCGGTGTCTGTATGCGATTGACTATCCGTACGACGAGATCAAGGTGGCGCAGGACTGGTGGAAGAGTGTTGAGCTGCCAGTGGAGCACAAGGATTTGGTGGCCCGGGGAAATGCCATCAGGCTGTTTAAGCTGCCGTTGGAGCTGTAGATAGTTAAATTTATCTTTGGATTAATAATTCGATCTGCTTCATTTGAGTTGATTCGAGTTGATTCGAATTAATGTTGTTATCTTTCTTTTTCAAGCATCTTTGGTTTCTTTCCGTTCTCAAGGAATGTTTGATTTTTCTGATTCTTCTGATTCCCAGTCAGTTTTTGATTTTAGTTACTATTTGGCTAAACACTTTTGACACGGTATTTCTGAGTAACATTGCTTTATAACATAGCTTGATACATCATGAACAATATACTACAGATCTAGCTTCAACGCCGGCAGGGCCTCGCTCGCGGGACCTCCATAGAGCGGCGCCTGCAGGTCCACATCGCTGACGTCCTTGCCCGTGATCGGGTGCGCATAGTGAAACGGCACAACGCGGCAATCGGGCCACATCATGCGCTGATCAACCGCAACCACCTCGTCGGGGCCCTTGGGATCCTCGGGGAACGTCTTTGAGAGAAAGGGCACAAAGCCGGCCACCTTGTAACCCCAGCCGTGCTCAAAGTCGCCGTGCCAGAAGGGAAAGTAGCGCAGGTGCCAGATCTTCCAGACGCCGTCCTCCTTGATGTACTCATTCTCGTAGATCCCACCCTCCCACCACTGCGTGAAGCCGCGCGGGTGCCGGTCCGCCTGGCTGATGTGCACGCCGGCCTGCATCATTGAGCGGAAGCGGGCCTGCGCGCGCGGCTTGCCATCGGCACTATCGTACTTGACGTCGATGATGCCCTGCATCTGGGGGTGGTCCAGCAAGAAACCGTGGACGGGGCCGTTGCGGCCGCCAACGAAGAAGCCGCCAAAGCGCTCAACGTATAGCCGCTCAATGCCGGCGCGGCGGTGGTAGCGGCCGCCAAGGAACTGCACATAGGCCTCATCGTCGTTGGCAAATAGCTGGGCCACCTCCTTGTAAAGGCACTTGTCCAGGTAGTAGCCGTAGGTGTACTGCAGTCGGCGGATCTGGCTCTCGTCTTGTTTGTTAGCTATTGGCAATGAAGGGGCTTGAAACGGCAATGCTTTATGAAAGCTTACCGTCGAGCTGTGTGACCTTGGCCGTGAGGGCCGCGACGGTCTCCTTGAGCTGGGCCACTTCGCTAGTCATGTTGTGTTGGGTTTGTTGATGTAATAGTATGATACTTGCGTTGTGTTATGTTGTGTTGTAATATTTTTTTGGTTGTCTCGTGATGATGATTATATTGATGTATATCAAGAGATGTCAAGATTGATGTCAAGAAATGTCAGATCTACAAGCGGACTTCTTTGACTTGCTTTATCACCAAGTCATCTTCGGCTTCAGACTCATGCTATCCATGCTTCCCATTGAACTAGAACACTATCGACAGCCTAGACTGCGATGCTCTTGATACATCCTAACCTCCAGTCCTACGTCTAGATGCACTCGTCACGACGTCGGCCTGATGCTTCCGATGCGTGTAAGTCGGCGAATAACTCCTTTAGGAAGTTGTGTGTCATGATAGGCATCGGCCAGAGAGCTGCATCTGTCTGGAACGTTTGCTTCTGAATCGTTCCCCGCAGCATCGGCACTCGGAAGTTTCCTCACATCAATAATCGGACACAAGCTCTACTCTGGGCGACAGACGCATCCATCCGTGCTCATCACCATCTCCGCTTATCACCATCTCCAATGCGACACCACCACTTCTATTGCTCCGACGTCGTCTATCAGCACGCGTGTAAAAGACACAGTCCGGGGAAGTAGAATAACTATTTTATTTATTTGATATTTATTTATTATTTATTCAAAAGAAATAGAAAAACATAAGAAACAATCAATAAATCCGCCAAGATCCGGGGTAACCACTGCACTAGCACGGATGCAACTCTGCTTAGACTGCTCGTGATCTGCCAACAACATACTCCGCACGCTCAGTCACGCTCAGTGCCCGCCAGCTTGACCTGCCATGGAAGCGGCTTTGTTGCAACCTGTACCGGCCCCAAGTCGCCCTCGGATGCCCGGCGCTTCTGCCACTGCTCAATGTCCTCCTGCTCGACAAAGTTGCCGTGCAGACCCAGGCGCAGCTGGACAGGCAGGTGCACTGCCGCCACAGGCCCTTTGCTCAGGTGAAGTGCATCGAAGATGAGGATGTCGTTGCGCAGAACGTCCAGGTGGTTCAGCAGAAGCATCAGGTAGCCGTCGCCCTCGGCCATCGACCCCTTGCGCGGCACAAACACGGGCTCCTGGAACGTGCACGTAGGGCCCGCGTAGAACTCGTCCCTGCTCTTGTCGGACCACTTGTAGTGGCCCACGACATTGAAGAGACCGCCGGCAGGGGGCCCGCACTTGGCAAAGTCGTAAGGCCGCGAGGGATCGATCTGCAGCTGCCAGAAGTGGTCGTACTGCTTCGTGACAAAGCGGTCGTCGATGCGCGAGAACTCGCCGTTGGTGCCGTACAGAGCGGCGGGCTCGACCCATGAGCCTGAGGGCAGCGTCGGGTCCAGCACCCACCGGACGGTGTCGGACTGCAGCTGTGGCCTGGTTGGCTTTGATTTGGGGGCTCCGGCCGTCTCAGCCGTTGCGCCATCCTCGGGCGGCCACCAGAAAAAGACATTGCCATCGGCCACGGTCAAGTCGATAACAACATGGCCCTGTTCATCCTCATACGCGCCCGCAACGTGGCCATGGAACGCTAGAGTGTATTAGTATTAATAATAGAGGATTGATATAAGTCAGAGAAAACAGCTCAACAAGATAAGGGCTTACCATTCGTCGACCGCAGCCATACAATGTCCTCGGGATTCCCCCCCTTGCGCGGCACAATGCCGTAGTACTGGTCCTCGTTCGGGTCCCACGCCCAGTGATTACCGCCCCTCTGCAGTCGCCCCAGGTCAGCCTTGAGCGGCGTCAGCGGCAGCACCAGATAGTTCTTGGTCAGCGCCGCGTCGTGGATCATGCCGCAGTACGGCGCCTCGTACCACGACTCGTTCGTCTTCTGCCCCGTCTTTCCGTTAAAAGTCCACACCGCAATCGCCGTCGACGCATCGTGCGCATCGCCACCCGCCTCGTACGCAAACGCCACCATCTCGCCCGTGTCCGGGTCGAACTTGGGGTGGGCCGTAAAGCAAGGTGCCGTGACCTGGCCCTCAAAGTCGTAGCGGCCGATGGTCTCCAGCGTCACCGGGTCCATGGCATACGGCGGCCCGTCCTCTTTGGACGCCAGCATCACGCCGCGCCAGAAGGTAATGTTGGTGTTGGACACGGTGCGGATCACGCCCTTTACCATGTCGCTGTCCGTAAAGGGGTTGCGGTAGCGGCCAAAGAGGGCCTTACGCTGTTTCGTCTCGGCATGGTAGCGGTCTGTCTGCACATAGCGCTGCTTGTAGTCGACGTGGCCCTTCTCGAAGCGAAACGCACTCACGCTTCCGTCACCGCTAAAGTTGACGTCGTCCTCGTAGACGGGCGGGAACCGGGGGTCTGGCTGGATGCGGTAGAAGGTGCCGTTAATGTCGTGCGGGATGGTGCCTGTCGTCTCAAGCTGCAACACATCGGCCTCGAGGCGTGTGGGCTTGAGGCCGCCCTTGAAGTACGCCGTGTCGGGGTACTTAACCTGCTCATCGTCTTTCAGCCCGTTCTTGTAGCCCGACTGGACCTCGGGGAAGAGCGAGAATGCGTGTGCCATGCTGCTGTCGTGGTTTCTCTGTATAGGTTTTGTATTCTTGTGTTGTGTCTTGCTCTCCAAGAAGACCATTAATCAACAGAAGTGAATTACCAAATACGAACACTTATACTCTGACAACCAATAAGCAATAATCCATTACAGTGTAACTCCAACTCTCGGGGATATCAAGCCGACTTTCTCATAGCCGATACAAACAGCAGACGGAGTAGCTAAACCGTGTTGAATAAGAGTTTATTTTATCAGTTTATATCTTTTGACTGCAGCAATAGTAATTACATGCCTTTATTTCATTGACTACCATCACTCCCCGATCTTGAGGACTGCCTTGCCAAAATTGTGTCCCTGCAGCATGCCCACCAGTCCCTCGGCTGCGTTGTCGATGCCCTCGGTCACGGCCACCTTGGACTGGAAGCTGCCCTCGTGCAACCACTGCTGCACCTTGGCCTGGTGCTCCGCATGGTACGCCGGGCCCAGCTCCGGGTCGCTCACTAGCAGGCCCTGGATCCGCAGCCGCTTGCTCACAATCCGCGTGAGGTTGCCCAGCTTGTACCGCTTCTCCGCCGGCAGGTTGTAGTCCGAGATCATACCGCACACGGCAATCCGGCCGTGGTCATTGAGCGACGCCAGCGCCGCCTCCAGGTGGTCGCCGCCCACATTCTCAAAGTAGATGTCAATGCCCTCGGGCGCCAGCCGCTCCAGCGCCTTAATCGGCGACTCGGTCTTGTAGTTGAAGCCCTCAAAGCCTAGCTCCTTGATAAACGCAAGCTTCTCCTCGGAGCCGACCGAACCAATCACGCGCAGCCCGAGGCGCTTCGCAATCTGGCCCACCACCTGGCCCACGGCACCGGCCGCCGAGCTCACAAAGATGGTCTCGCCCTTCTTGGGGCTGCCGACCTCGAGCAGACCTGCATACGCCGTGAGACCAGGCATGCCGAGCACGCCCAGGAACACGCTGGGATCGAGATTGAACGGGTTGTTGAGCTTCGTGACAGCAGGCTGGCTGCGCACGCCCGGGGCATCGCCGCCAATGACCGCGTACTGTGCAATGGGTGTAAATACCTGCACAACGTCACCCACGGCGATGCCAGCCCGGTCCGATGCGACGACGCGCGCAATGGCGGCGTTGGTAATAGGACCGTCCAGATCGTAGGGCGGCGAGTATGACTTCTCGGTCGGTTCGCGCATGCGGCCACGCTGGTACGGGTCGAACGAGCTATAGAGGACCTTGACAATGACGCCGCCCGGGGGGGGTGCCGTGAGGTCGATGGGCCGGTCCTCGATGACGAGGTGGTCACCAGGCACGGGAAGTCCGGTGGGCACGCGCTTGAAGATAAGGGTCTTGTTGATAGTCATGATGTCTGTTGTGCTGATGCAGTAGATGTCTTGCTGTTGAGCTGTGATCTGGTGTCTGATGTCTCGTTCGGATGACGTCGTTGGTGTCGGGGAACGGGTATTTATATATTATTGAAGATATACCTAGCTTCTGCACAATATCTGCACAACATACGACACGCTATCTCCTAACGCCTTTCACACAATAGTCACCTCACCGAGCCCCCGCGTCATGCTTGTACCGCGGCACTCGGACATGGCATTATACTGGGGCAGCGTTCTGGGCATTCTATCCTTTATCTATTTTGTCTACATTACTCTGGGTTATTCTGGTATTCAGCTTCCTCTTTTGTATCTTTAACTCGCCTTTATGCGCATTTCACTCCACCCTCTCGCCTCGCGATGTCGACGTCGGTGGTGACGCCATTCGGCTGGCCAGGTAATTAGTAAGCGACGTTCGTATTAGTAAGCATCTAATTTGTAAGTCGGCTCCGCTGCACCAGGTTCTCGCCGTCGTCATCGACACTCTGTTTCCTCATTCTTTTGTGCTTCTTAATCTTCATTTTTAATTTTATATATGTTCAAAACAACGGCTTGCAACAGGGTTTGCCAAACGAACATGTAGGTCCAGGAAATCCGGAAGAGACAAGTGTGATATATAACGAGACGTCAACATGACAACAGCACAGCAAGATGATATAGCAACAACAGTAGACAAAATATACAGAGGACCAGGCCAGAAGTCACGTCACTGCCGTATTGTCCCAGATGATATCCAAAACAACAACATGCAGTCAACAGCCGCTGCCCTGGCCCATCCTCGCCTGATGCTGCTTACATAATCACCTCGTTGCTGACGTCGCGCTTCAGCTCCTTGAACGGCAGGCACACGCAGTTCTGCACGCGCACCTCGTCGCCGACACCGCACTCCTTGCCCAGGATCGTAATCGACTGCACCTTGACGCCGTTCTTGATGATTGTCGTGCTGTGGCTCGTCGTCGGTGTCGGTGTGCCCTCGACGCGCGACCATGCGCCCACGCGGCTGTTCCAACCGATGATCGAGTACAGGATGCACGCATCGTGCTTGATCTCCGAATCCTCGAGCACAATCGACTCCTTGATGCGCGCACCGGCTCCGACGGTCACGCGGGGACCAATGGACACATTGGGACCCAGCTTTGCCGTCGGGTCGACGTGCGCCGACGGGTGGATGAACACGGGCTGAAGGATGTTGGGGCCGGGCTTTGCAAGCTCGGTTGAGCCGTTCTGCCATGCCTTTTGCAAATACAGCGCGTTCGCAGGCACCGCGGAGCCGGCCGTCTTAATCTGGCGCCAGAAGTCCTTGGTCTCGTACACAAAGAACTGCTTGCTGTCGGCCATGTCCGACAGAATGTCCTGCTCGAGACGGATCACCTCGTTCTGCGACGAGCCGGTGTCCGAGTCCTCCTGGTAGAAGCTGCTCTCGAGGTTGTCCGACGACGGGTACGACACGAGGCGCGGCCGGTCGGTGCGGCGCTTGATGGCAGAGCGAATGGACGGGAAGATGGCCTCGGTGCTAAAGAGGTACACACCGCAGTTAATGAGGTTGGAGATGTGGCTCTCGGGCTTCTCGACGTAGTGCAGCACACGGCGCGTGTGGTTGTCGGATACGATGCAGCCAAAGTTGGATGCAGCCTCCTCGCTCACGCGCGTGCCCAGAATGACAGCCTCGGCGTCCTTCTCGGTGAACATCTTGAGCATCTCGTTGAGGGGGAACGAGCAGCAGACGTCGGAGTTGAGCACGAACAGGCGCTCGGGGCGGCCCTTGAGAATGGCGTCACGGAAGTGGTAGAGACCGCCGGCTGTGCCAAGGGCCTGGTACTCGCGCAGGTACTTGATGCTCAGGTTGGGGAAAGAGGTCGAGGCGTCCTTGATAAAGTCGCGGAAGACGGACTCGTCGTAGTAGCCGATGAGGAGGACCTCCTGGATGGAGGGGACCTTTTCGATGGCCGTCAAGCAGTGCCAAATAATGGGGTGGCCAGCAACGTCGAAGAGGGGCTGTTTGTTAGTTTCTGTGGTCGGTAGGTAGAGGTCTATGTCTGTAGCCGTAGATGTCTCATCATCATCGTCGTCGCGAGCTTACCTTGGGAACATCGAGGGAGAGCGGCCGGAACCGAGTGCCGCGCGAAGAGCCACCGACCTGTTTGTTAGCAAAGTTCTTGCACTGCTTCATATGTCGTCTCCCTGTCGCAACTGCAATCGCAACTGCAATCGCAACTGCTACCACACGTCGCTGCAATCGCGCGTCCATCTCTGTGTCTTCCTCTTCGTCAACTCACCAGGATCACGGCCTTAGTCAGCGCACCCAGGCCGCCGCCGTTCTTCTCACGATGCGGAATGTTGAGAGACATTTTATCGCTGTGACAAAAGGTTGACTGTAAATGGGGTTGTACAAGGAAGAAAAAAGTCACAAAACCAAATGGCAAAAGGGCAGACAAAGGACCGAAATCGCCAGTTGTCCTCGATGCCCCTTTTTAGTGTAGTCCTGTGCTTGGTCGCTGTACGCTGTCCGCTGTCCGCTGCTGTGTAGAAAGTACTCCCCACTACGGAGTAGACGGTGTAGCTCAACAGCTCTGCCCCTCAGTGACGAACAGGGCGGGTCCCCCACCAACCACAGGCCGTCTGCTAGCTCGTGCTCCTAGGGACGGATCAGTTACGCATTACCTAAGCGGATCATCCTTTATCCTTCCGTCTAAGTGATTGGCCTGCTGCCTGTTAGAGATAGACCCACTTATCGCTCTCCAGCCTTGCTTTGGCGTGTTGACCCCTGGACTCGGTGTGCACTCAGGGTCTTGGTAGCTTCTGTTAGTGTTTGTATGTGTAACAGGCGGCAGCACTAACAGATGCTATCACACGCCCGAGCCGTCACCGTGTCGCCGTGCACGCTCCTGCCAGATTTGTCTGGCTGCCACTTTGACCTCGAGGCTCAAAAACATCACCATTCACTGCATCTCACTTCCTCCCTCATCTCTTCTCTCTCTACCTCTCACTCTACCTCACCCTCGCATTCACTCTTTCATTCTAGCTGTTGCTTTCTGTCACGACTGTCTCTAAATACCCCTTGTTTGTTCTCTTATTCTCGTCTCGCTAGTTGTAAACACCCCTAATTGTTTGTTTACTTTTCTTTCTCTCTTGTTCCTTTTTCTCTTTGTCTCTCGTCTCTTGTTCTCTTGTTCTCTTTTTTCTACTTCCTCATCTTCCTTCACTAATTTGTCATTCGTCATTAACCATTCACCCCGTTCAACATTTGCCGGACACGAAACTACTATGAGGTACAGCGGCAAGCGGGAGCGGCCTCGTCCAGCCTCGACCGCTGGCTCCTTAAAGGTCGAGCCATCACCACAGCGCCCAAGAGGAGCAAACATGTTTTCCAGATCTGGAGCACGTAAGTTATATACTAGCTGCCTCTAACCTCGACTTTATTGTTTTTCATGCACTTATACTCATACATCTAGCCAGCATCGCAACTCGCGGTCGTCCAGATACCGCCACCCATGTCCCAAGCGAGGCGGGCGAGAGCTCCTCCGATAGCAGCAGCAGTGCCAGCACTAATGAGGCCGGCCAAAATTCTGGCAACGGAGCGAGCCACTCTGTGCCCAGTGGCGTCCGGCCAAGCGGTGTTGACGGCACGAACGACAACGATGACCCCGTCATAATGATGCAGGTCCGCGCTGTGAAGTTGCAGCAGAGCGACGTACCCCTGAATAACATCCCGGCCCCGGGAAATGCTGGCATGGGTGGTACCGGTCATGGCTCCGGCGACCCGTCGACACGGCACAATGTCAGCTTTGTGTCGCATGGCTTCACGGCCATTGGCGACAAGGTGAAGGAACTCAACGATACTCTGGCTGAGCTCCAGGCTCTCGGCATCCAGCATGTCACAAACCTCCCCGAGCTCGTGCTCGTTGGTGATCAGTCTGCTGGCAAGTCGAGCCTGATGTCCAGCTTCTCTGGCATTTACCTACCACGCAGCGAGGGTGCCTGTACCCGCTGTCCTGTTCACATCCGCCTGTCCGCCTCGCCTGCCGGTGAGCCTTGGAAGTGCAAGGTGTCCCTCCAGCAGGACTACGATTATGACGGTGCACACTTGCACGTCACGCGAGATCACCCATTTGGTCCGTGGAAAGAGAAGAGCATGAACCAACGGCACACTAAGGAGTTTCAGAGCCTGTTAGATCCGTCCAAGATCGAAGAGACCTTACGTTGGGCCCAAATTGCTACGCTCAATCCAAACCATGAGCATACGCTCTACCGGCCGGGAACAGGTGACATCTGGCGTCGCCACCACTCTCACGTGGACGCCGCTGCCGCTGCCGGCAACAACAGGTCGCCCACAAGCGGTGGCCCCCCCATCCAGTACCAGGCATTTTTCAGCCCCAACACAGTCGCACTCGACATTACAGCCCCCGACCTCACAGATCTGAGCTTTTACGATTTACCTGGTGTCTTCACCAGTGCTCGTCAGGATGAGGACCAGTACCTCGTCAATGTGGTAGAGAACCTGGCGGCCAAGTACATTGCTCACAAGCAGGCCATTATTCTATGGGCCGTGCCCATGAATGCCGACCCAGAGACGTCGTCGACCTTTTCTATCATTCGCCGACTCAAGGCCCAGTCCCGTACCATTGGCGTTATGACCAAGGCAGACCTGTTGCCCCGTGACCCGGGTGCATCATCGCAGTGGATGGCCATGCTTCGCGGCGAGCAGCATGCTGTGAGCCACGGGTACTTCATCACGGCGCGCCCTATTGTGACGCATGATCTGGTACCTGAGAGCACGCAATCGCAGCGCAACGGCAGCAATGGAGGTAGCGAGGCGACAAACACAGGGGCCGATCTTGAGCGCCAGGGTGCGTTTGAAGAGGCCTTTTTCAACCGGCAGCAGCACGGCCTTGCCAAAGAGTGGCCCGAAAGCTTCCGAGACTTTGAGGCACGCTGTGGTGTAGGCCGCCTCGTGTCGTACATGTCTCAGCAGCTGGGCAAAGAGTTTGCCAACTGCCTTCCGCAGATCACGCAAAAGGTGTCGGCGCAGCTCAGAATTGTTGAGGACGAGCTGAGCCAGCTGCCCGACATGCCACCGAACCCAGAGCTCGGCGTGCGCCGCGGTCTGTCCGACTTTGCCAATCTTGTGCGCGTGTCCCTCGAGGGCGCCGATCTCTCGCCGCAGCTGTCCACCATTATGCAGCGCTTCCAGAGCGAGATCACCGGGCTCAAGCCCAAGTACCTCGTGAACGTATCCAACAATTTTGTTACACAGGGAAGCAGCTCCAACATGGCCGGCTCACTTGCATCGCTCGCCAATGCACCCTCTGCTCCTGCTTCTGGGTACAACTCGCCCTTCCGTCATAGCGTCGCGATCGACTTGACAACCGATGACGACAATGTCAGTGTTCAAGGCGCCCCCACGCCTTCTGTCAACGGGGGCAACAACGTTAACAACGGGGGTCCTGTAGGGGGTATTGGGGCTTCGGGCGGCGTGCCTGGTGGATCCCGCCTGCGGCGGCAGCACAACGACTTTCTCGAGGGCCGGCCCGACCCCAGCACACCTTCAAAGAGATCACGCGTCATTGGAGGTGGCCCCAACGGCCCCAATGGCCGAGGCGTCAAGGCAGAGCCTCTACCTGACTATGGTTTCAGTCCGCACAGTGTTCACAGTGCCGTGTACAGCGGCGTGCGCGGCCGCAACTTGTTTTCCAACCGCTCGATCCCGCCGCTGCCGCCCCCGTCGCGGACGCTCTTACAAGTGAGAGAGATTATTAGCACCAAGAGCCAGCCGGGCATGCCGAACATTGTGGCCGAAGAGGTCTATAACTATTTGTCCATGGAGGCCGTGGCGCCTTGGGCTACGTACGTCGGACAGCTAGTGACCGCCGTGTTTAATCTGCTGGCGAGAAAGCTGGACGAGTTGTTGGCCGAGGCCCTATCGGGGCTCCGTGGCCGCTTGATCGTGGCCAAGTCGAAGCAGCTGCTGCGCCAGTTCCTAGACAATCAAGAGCAGTCTCTGCGCGGCACACTTCTGCGCCAGTGCAAGCTGGAAAGCCGCAAGCTGTACACGCTCAATGAGGAGACCCTCAAGCGGTACCGGGAGGACGAATGGCGGATGCTAAGCCGGTTCCGCCACTACCACCGCATGAAGTCATACGTGCAGCGCAATGCCGCTGCCATAAACCCGGCAAACCCGGCACCCGAGCGCGCGCCGCCCAAGGCGTGGGAGGACATGGTGGACGAGGAGCGCGCGCGTGAGAAGGCGCAGATGAACCAGGAGATGGCAAAGCTGGGCCCGGAGCCGTTCAAGGTGGAGCTTGAAGTGTGCGCGTACGTTAGAGCATACTACCGCACGGCAAGTGTGCGCTTTGTCGACACATGCACGCTACAGATCGTGTCGGGTCTCATCGGCGAGGTCGTCGAGGAGCTAGCCGACCGGTGGTATCTAGATGTCGAGCTGGGTCTAGTCGGTAGCGAGTCTACTTCGAGCCGACCGACAGCACAGACGTTCCTGGATCTCATGGAGGAGGACCCGGCCACGGCGAACCGGCGCACAGCCCTCAAGGAAGAGCGCGAGCGGTACCAGCGCACAATCGAGTCGATCCAGCGGCTCGGCGACCATCACCTAGGGAACAGCCAGGACAGCGGCAGCGGAATCAGTAATGGTAATGGAAACGGAACTGGAAATGGCAACGGGCAGGTCAATGGCATGATCGTTGACGAAGACGACGAGTTTGACGGGCAGGTGTAGGTGATGAAGAGAGACGGATGTCATGAAGACAGTCAAAAAAATGAAGATACCATGATGAGGAGAGATGGCAGAAATGATAAGAGTAGTCATCTTGAGGACAGGGGACGATTTATAGCAGTCATGAAGATACCGGCAGAAGAAGATAATGGCAGCCAAGTCTACACTAAGATGATTCGATAATAAAGCCATCTAAGAAATGGGATATATCATGGACGCCTCTTAATTAGTAACTACAGTAATTGCCATGCGGTACATGGCTTCGTAGTTGTATATTGTGTTTTGACAAAATAGGTCAATACATCTTGATCATTTGATCTACAAGACTTTTTTTTCTTTTCTTCTTTTCTTCTCTGCTGTTTTATTATTGAACTACCAAGAATATTAAACTTGGCCAACACAGATTACTGAAAAATGTTATAGATTAACCATTTAAATACTTTATATTTTCCAAAAGTATCTAAAGCGTATTCTCTTGATTATGAAACTCTTACATATCATGTACGTCTAGTGTGGTACTTTGGGCGATGAGACGGGTTCGTGATGTCGTGATAACATAAGCGCATATTAAACGGATTACTGTGAACGGCACAAAACGTGAGAAACAATACTTTGCGATAATATCATAAAACCAATGAATAGCCACTTGCATTGTTCCATTAGTGTCAACTATCGGCTATCAACCGCATCACAATGCCGCTCTGTTGATATGTTGTGCTGGTGCTCGCACTGACTCGCCCGTTCGTCAAGTGGACGCGACGCGACCGCGTCGGGACGGTCTATGTGCACTGTACTTTGGTGGAGACGCGTAGTCAGCCTACACGGTGGGAATAGCGCATCGTCGCAGCTGACGACGTACCGCGTATCACACCGTGAGACTGATCATGCAGATGCAGAATACAGAAGACCAACTACGTATCGTATTTATATTTACTTGATTGCAGACATCAGTGGCGAGACACATCTGGCATTTCTTCCATGCCGCGCGCTGCGTCCCTGGTGGCTGCCTTCAGGCCTTTCAGAGATGACTAATCAGATCCTGTGCTTTTCTCGCTCTGCATCTTCACGCCACCTCTGTCCAACGGTAATTCTCACTTTCAAGATCCTCTACTGTTGGCCTCTCTGATAGTTGCTTCAGCAAACTTTAGCGCAAGTGACGTCGCAAACTAGCCATTTGTTTGTCTTGATGACGGCTCATTTATACCCAACACAGCCATGTCGTGGCATCGGGCAGAGAGCAGACATGACGCAGTGCTTGCCGAACCGGAGGCCGTCGTGCTGCTAATCTGATGACCTTTGTCTCGCCCCGTCGCTCTCAGTGTCTATCAATGTCTCTCTCTCTGACCCCCCTTCGGCCTGGCCACTAGCACCGCGTACGCCGTCAAAGAAGAGGAGGGCGGCCTGCACGTGATGTGGGTCAGAGTTTTTCGTTTGCGTCTTTCATCGATTCTTGTGATTTGCCTCTCGTTCTCTTCCGTCTTGAACTGTCGCTTCATATTATTGATTACATCTGCTCAGCGCCTTTTTTGTTCGTATGACTGCTGACAGTAAGCCTCGGATGCTGTACTCGCACCCGCTTACATAAGCGCACTAGTGAGCCCAAGAAGGCAGATGCGCACGAGGCAGGAGCCAGGGGCTGTGGCGATGGCAGCAGATGAACACCAGGCAGGCATGGCATTACAAGTACAGTAAACAATCACCGAGCAGACGACCAGAGGCTCAAACGAAACGTCTAAAAAGTAAATACACGATAGCAGTAGAGAACAGAGTACTGAGCCTAGAGTACATAAACGCTCCTTCCGCTGTCGTCTGTTGTCGGTCATATCGGTCGCTCTTTCCCCGTTACCCGCCGTTGTTCCTTTCCATTTTTCTTTTTTTCCTTCTCTCTTGCCTGTTCGCTCTTTCCCTTTTCGCTTTTCCGACTAAAAGTTCGCATTTTACCATTTGTTTATCACCCTTTATTTAACTCACCCCGGCCGCCCATTCGTTGATTCCCGCCCGCGCCTGCCCCCTTTCCCCGTCCCTAGGCCCCTTTGAGCCAGCCTTCTTTCTGTCTCTGCCTTTCGCTCTCAGCGCCTTGAGTGTTTAGTGCCTGTCGCCCCAACGCCCGCCCACACGCACTATCCACGCACTATCTCCATATTCACACGCACACAAACTCGGCCCCCTCCCTTTCGGCCTCGTCTCTCGCCTTCCGTCTTCCGATTCTCGTCTGTCGTCTGTCGTCTCTCGTCCGCCGCTTTTCGTTTTCGCCCACCCTCATCCGCCGCATCTTCTACCTGGGCTCATTCCACGACGACGCTTGTCCTTTCGACACTCTTCCGTCTTTTGGTCCCTTTATTGCCTCTCTCCCAACTACCCTGGCCGTTGCCCTCGCCGTCATCGAACCTCCTCGTCACTATCGTCAACTCACACTCTCCATCTCTCGCCGTGAGCCGACTTTTTCCCCTTTCCGCCCCCTCTACTTTGCTACTCGTCCACTCTCCTGCCCATCTCCCTATCGGTTCTACACCCTATCCCTTATCCGTCTGCTGCCCTGTCTGCCAGTCTGCCAGTCTGCGTGCCTCTGCCTTGTCTACCCTCCGTTCTGTCTGCCTTTTTGCCATCAACGGTGTTTGACACGCAAAGGCAACAAGAACTTGTCTCCTGTTGACTCGCACTCTTATCACGGCACTCTCATACCACGACTCTCGACTTCTTCCTCCCACAACCACATCCTGCCGATACCCGACATGTCCAGCATTCACGCGCTGTACCCAACTTACGCGCTCTTGTGATCGTGAGTATTGCCTCGCTCTTCTCCTCTCTTCTTTTTCTCTTCACCACATTATCTATTCTTCCATCTACCTCCGCTATCTTCTATTTTGCCCTCTCTGTTACCATGTTACCTTCCTCACGAAATGACGGCCTCCCTTGGCTCCTTCTCGTCATCTTCCATCCCCATCGTGTTATGCCCTATACTAACGTGGCTAGTCTGCACGAGATCGACCCCCTCTCCGCTTCTCTTCTCTCTCCTCTTCTTCTCTCTTCTCTTTCTCTTCTTTCTCTACTCTCTCTTGTTGTCTCTTCTTCGGGCCTCTTTCTCGCCTCTCTCTACCTCTTTTCTCCTCCACACGCCCCTTACGACTGATGATTGTCGACCTGCCGACGATCGAACATCCGGTCATCCTGCAGTAATCACGTCTCGACGTGTTGCAGTTTGTCATCGTGACCTACTAAGTCTCATATTCTTTCGTCATATATCACCCGCAGCATCAACAACTCCTCCACACCTGCGACATCATGTCTACTCCCGTGAAAACTACAGAGGTTTCACGGCCTCGCTCTAGTCAACACGTCTCTGTTAGTTGGAACGACGATGCCCAAGATATCGACGCCATGGACACCTCCCAGTCGCACAACCCAACTACCGACCACGGCTCGCGTCTGCAGTTTGAGATCGCCGAGTGCGTTGAGACGAAGACCATCACCACTACAACCACCACCAAACGTGCATATCCGCCAGTTTATGTGCGTGAGCGGAGGCCCCTCAAGTCGCTCGACTCTAAAGAGTATCCCCTCGCTGGCAAGCCTACGCCCCCGGAGCTGGCCAAGTTCAGCTTCGATGTCGACTACGAGAGCGAGCACGAACGGGAACAGCATCGCCTCCGCCTGCGTGACCGGGCCCGTGACAGCACCCATGACCGTTTCCGCGATAGCATTCGCAGCGACGCCGAGCTCTGGACTTCCTTTGACTCGGCCAAATCACAGCCTTCCTTCGACTACAGCCAAGAAGATGCCGCATCCGCTTCGGCCTCCACAAGCCCCTTTTACCGCCAACAACGCCGCGTCCGTATTAGTGGCGGCCCCGACGACAGCAGGATAAAATCCGAGCCTGGCGTCGATAACAGCCCCTCGTGCGAGGCCTCTCCCCAGCAGCCACCGACCTCATCCTTCCGCCTGCCACATTCCCAATCACATTCCCAGTCTCATCCTCAACTCCACTCTCAACAATCCATACATTCTCTCCAATCTTTCCAGTCTCAAGCTTCCGACAGTACTGTCACAAGAAGGTCGACACGGTCCAACTCTGTTGCTGGGTCGCCTGTCTCTTCCATCAACCGCAAGGTCCTCCGCTCCGCCTCTCACACAAACACTGGCGGCCCATCAACAGCAATGAGCGCCGCAGCCGACCGGCCACGGCGGGCTGCATCTGGCTACGTCCGGGACGATCGTGACACCCACTCATATCTGGCTACCCCCGACAACAGCCACAATAACTCTGCAGTCTCTGCCTTTGGTGGCGGCCGGAGCTCGTTGCGGCACCGGACACTGCGCTCTGAGCGTGCCTCTGCCGCTGCTACTGCCGCGACGTCTGCTGTCAGTCCTATCGATAAGAGCGAGAGCGAGACTGGCAACGGTTCTGGTGCTGCCCAGGCCTCTGGTTCTGGCGCGGGTTTAGCCACGGCACTGCCGCTGTTTGAAACCGGCAGCCCGACCGGTAGCGACTCGCATACCGTTTTCAGCAGCACCGTAGCCACACCGCCCATCATCGACGCCGACGCTGACACCTTTGCCGACCCTGACGAATCTCTGCAGCAAACAGTCCGGGCACTGCCTCCCCGCGTTCTGGGCAATGTCGGTGTGCTCGATGCTAGCTTGCCGAGTCCCCGCCTGTCCCCAACGTTGTCAGCAGTGCATCCGTCTTCGAATGTCAACGACGACGACACCGACGAGCTTGATGAACCGGCCTTCTCACAACAGGCACTCGTGCACCACTCGCACGACTCGTGGATGGAGTCACAGTCGACGGAAGACGGCGATGCTTCGATTTTTGGCACGCGCGGCCGTAACAACCCCTTCTCGAACCAGCTTGTCAACAGCGCATCCGCAGCAGCACTGGCGGCATCGGCAGCAGGAGGGTCTTCATCCAACGACGGAGATTTCGCCAAGCCGAACGCGCTCGAGGTGCAGTCCATGCTGGAACGCTTTGATGTCATGCCTAATGAAATGAAGACGTTTATGATCTACCAGTTCCTCCGCCGCTGTTCGCGGAAGACGCTGCACACTGTGGCCAGTGTGGTCAACCCAGCCCTCAAGTGCGATTTTTTCAAGCAGCTGCCGCTGGAGCTGAGCCTTGAGATTCTTTCGTACCTCGACTTCCGTGACCTCTGTCGCGCTGCCCAGGTGTCTAAGCACTGGCGTAACATTATCGACAGCAACGAGACCGGCTGGAAGGAGCTGTTTGACCAGGACGGCTTTGAAATGCCGCTGGGCGAGCTGCAAAAGGCCATTGCGCAAGGTTGGGGCTGGCAGGATCCCGTGGGCGTTGAAGGCTGTGAGCTTGACCTGAGCCTTCGCACGCGCCTCGACCTGTCCGAGCACGACCTGCGTGCCCATAAGACCGAGCCTAGCCACGCATCTGCCGCATCCGGGTCGGGCCCTTCGGCACCGACGACCAGGAGCAGTCGCGCGGCAGCCAAGCGGAAGCGGGCAATCACATCGTATCCAGGCAGTGAACGCTCCAAGCGTCGCCCTAGCGCACAAGATGCCCCCTCCAAGGAGGATAAGAAATCGCAGTGGCCGCAGCAACATAAGTCCGAGGGCCCCATATCGGCGGCCAGCGCGGCGGCTGCGGCTGTTCCGAACCCGCAGATTGGCATTCCGTGCCTGCGGAACCTGCATCTGTTCAAGTCCCTGTACCGCCGGCATCACATGATCCGCCAGAGCTGGACGAGCGGTAAGGTCAAGCCTGCGCACGTTGCATTCACAGCTCACCCGCGCCATGTCATCACCTGTCTGCAATTCGACGACGACAAGATCATCACTGGCAGTGACGACACACTGATCCACATATACGACACGAAAACGGGCCGTCTTATGAAGAAGCTCGAGGGCCACGAGGGTGGCGTGTGGGCTCTGCAGTATGAGGGGAATGTGCTCGTGTCTGGCAGCACTGACCGATCTGTTCGCGTCTGGGACATTGAGAAGGGCCTGTGCACGCAGGTATTCTATGGTCATACCAGCACTGTCCGTTGTCTGCAGATTCTGATGCCAACGGCCGTGCCAGGCAAGTTCGAGGATGGCCGCCAAGTCATGATGCCACCGAAGCCGCTCATCATTACTGGATCGCGCGACAATCAGCTGCGCGTGTGGCGTCTGCCGGAGCCGGGTTCGCGGCGCTATATCCAGACCGGCCCGCCTGCCAACGACTCGGAGTGCCCGTACTTTATCCGCATTCTGGCCGGGCATACTAGCTCGGTGCGGTCGATTGCAGCACATGGCGACACACTTGTTTCGGGCAGTTATGACACGACAGTGCGTGTGTGGCGTATCAGCACGGGCGAGGCGCTGCATGTTCTGCACGGCCACTTGCAACGCGTGTACAGCGTTGTGCTGGACACCAAGCGGAATCGGTGTATCAGTGGATCGATGGATTCCAATGTCAAGATCTGGGACCTCGAGACCGGTGCGTGCCTCTATACGTTGGAGGGCCATGCACTGCTTGTGGGCCTGCTGGACCTACGTGACGAGAAGCTGGTTTCTGCGGCTGCCGACAGCACACTGCGTGTATGGGACCCCGAGACCGGCACTTGTAAGAACATGCTTTCGGCTCACACGGGCGCCATCACCTGCTTCCAGCACGACGGCCGCAAGGTGATCTCGGGCAGCGAGAAGACGGTCAAAATGTGGGACATCCAGACCGGCGAGTGCATCTCGGACCTGCTGAGCGACCTCAGCGGAGTGTGGCAGGTCAAGTTTGACGGTCGGCGGTGCGTTGCAGCTGTGCAGCGTGACAACCTCACGTACGTGGAGATTCTGGATTTCGGTGCCGTGCGCGACGGCGTGCCGGTAGAGGAGCTGGGCAAGCGACGGTTGTTGAACGGCCCAGAGAGCGAGTCTGGTGTCGAAGAGGAGCAGTAGCTCCGTTGAGTCTTGACTGTTGGCTCTTGACTCTCGGCTCGTTGTTGTTTTGCTTTTTTTTGTTCTCTCTATTTTGCCCTTCTGCCTCTTGCCTCTGGCCTTTTGGCATCATTGCATCTTCCATCCTCATCATTCATCATTTCATCACACGGTATATCATATTCGGTGTCTCGGGGTATATATCTTTGTTCATTCCATTGCGTCCTAATGTCTGTTCCCTTTTCATGGTCTCAGCGATCGACCTATCCTTTCACTTGTCTCTTTTCTTGCTGCTTTCGTCTCTTTACCTTTTTGGTCTCTATATCATATCACGCTAGCACTTTTTATTATTTTCCCGTGTCGTCTCCTCATGTCATGCCACCAATATTCCCACACCCAAAGAAAAGCATACCAATACTAGGATAGAAACTATTTATCACGTGTTGACTATAATATCCTTTGACTCGGAGCCTGTTTGTTGTAATCTGCCTACAGCCATGTGCCTCTTGTTAAGCCGTGTGAAGAAAATAATGGAAAATGTAATCTGATGTTGCTTTTAAGTTGGTGCCCATTGCAGAGCTACGCGAGTACTAGCTCAAGGCGCTCTCGACGAGCAGGTCGTCTGTCGACTATGTGACGTCAAAGTAGTCCGTGTAGGGTATTTTACTGAACACGTACCACTGCTCGGCACCGTGGTAGGTGCCGGCATCCTTGTTCTCGGCCGGCGCATGCTCAGAGAAGTAGGTTACACCTTGCTCGTGGTGCCACCAATAGACCACTCCGTTGGACTAGGTCTACATCGACACGCGCGCGAGGTCCCGGAAGAATGTGTTGAATGCGTCGGCGGCTGCCGTGTCGTTGCTGCCCGCGGGCCAGAGCGCGAGAAACTCAGCCGTAGGTGGGAATGATGCGGAAGAGACAACTGGCCTTGATAAACAGCTGCGTAGTGGCAAGTGTGTGTCTGCTTAGTCAGATTGCATCACTAGATTTTCTTTCAACAAGCGAATCTTGTGCAAATAACAAACAGCATTCCGTCTGGCTCACACTCATCGATGTTGCTGCATTGCATTTTGGTATATAGTCTGCATAGCTATTATGCAGAGAATTCGACTAAACGTACTGCAAGCAATCAAGTAGAATAATGATTACAAAGCAAACGATATCTCACCAAAGATGATCCGGCGGCAACCATAAGTGCGACGTTGTGCTGGATGCTGGTGGAATGATTAAAAATCAACAGTCACACAATTCATCTTAAGTTGAAGAGCCAGTGTCAATATAGACCGCATCCTATCCTGCCTTTACTGTCTCATCTTGTCATAACGATCTCGAACGATCTCATGTATATTGACACCACTTGACGTCGACTACATGGCTTCAAGACCACAAAAATCGTACGGCAAACGCGCGAGCAAGCGATGCTGGAACTGCCAAGGTGAGCCTAGTTTTCCTTGTGTTCCATACAGATACTCAACACTAACAGCGTAGACCGCAAGATAGCCTGCGACAAGACCCTGCCGGGGTGCTTCAAGTGCCAGCAGCGCGGCAAAGCATGTGAAGGATACGGCCTGCGCCTTTCATGGCCGAAGGACGACGACGTCCGGCGGTCTGTCAGAGGCGACCACTTTCTGCTAACCGGGCTAAACAGCAGCACGGACTACTCGTTTGTCTATGCGTCGATGCACGACATGGATCTGCTGCACGGCCGGCCTGTGTTGTTTGACCGCCTCTCGTTCCCGGGCATCCCCGCGTCGCTGGCGTCACTGGATCCGACATGGAGCGGCAGCCGCAGCCGTGTACCCGATGTGTTTGTCTCTGCCACAGACGAGTTTACTGATCTCTATGGCCTGCTTTTGCGCATGTCCCTTACGGATAACGGGCCGTCTGCGCTCGCCACGCGCCACGCCCTCTCGGCCCTCTCGTTCCAGAGCGTCGGCCACAAACAGACAGCCTACCGCCACCAGACGATGGCCATCCGTGCACTGCAGACGGCCATCGAGGCCCGCATGCAGCCCGCGCAGTCGTTCCAGGCCATGGCCGCCAGCATGCTCCTGAACTACTACGAAACGCTCGACGCGCACGGCTCGCCTCTGAGCTCAGCCATTTACTTTTGTGGCTGTAAGCGCATCGCACTCTCTGTGCACCGCGAGCACACCGACTACGAGGGCGATCTCGCGCTGCTGCTGGACTGGATCCTTTACCATGACACCATGTACAAGTTTAGCATCCACCACTGGGCGCAGAGGCTGCCGCAGCAGCAGATGGTCGGCGACGGGCCCAAGATAGTGTCCAAGCCCATCTTTTCGCCGCTACGACACGTCGTGAACGCGGCCATTGGATGCTCCTTGGAGCTGCTCGAGATCATCTGCCAGATTGTCGACATCGTGCCGGGCGATGCCGGCCAAGAGGTGACAGAACCGGAGTCGCCACCGCCAAGTCAGCGAACTCCAGAGCGCACACTCCGACAACTAAAACTGCGGCTGGATAATATTAAGCAGCACGTGTCTGTTGTGTCAGTTGTGCCAACGGAAGATGCCGAGGAGAACGCGTACATGGACAAGAAGAGCCGGCTCGAGGCCGAGTCACGCCTCTACCACATTGCAGCCCAGCTGTACCTGCAGCGCTTGGGCCACGGCATTGCCAAAGACGACGAGGCCGTACAGAATCTACTGAACGAGGCCTTTGGCTTACTGGGAGAGCTCGCGCGCTGCCGACGGCCATGGCCCCTGTTTGTCATCGGCGTAGAGGCCCGCGACGAGACGGAGCGGCATCTGGTCATGGCGTGCATGGCGGGCGTGCAGCTGCCCAAGAACATGGCTTCGATAAAGAGGCTCATTCAGGCAACCTGGACGCAGCTCGACCTTTTGTCACTGGACACAGCTGCAAAGACGATCAGCTTGGTGCAAGTCTACAACACAGTCATCAGCGCCAACGAGTTCCCGCCGTTGTTTGCGTAAGCTCTTGTATTATGTACACAGCAAGAGATATTTAAATGTTATTTTATTCATATACACTACGATAGATATGTGTGAAAAGTTACAAATCATTTTATACTTAGTTGACAGTCCAGTAGGTAGCTGCAGAGACGCCCGCATTGGAGCCGCTCTTGGTGGCAATGCGGACCTTGACCTGCGATGCAGTGACGTCGCCGAGGTCTAGTGTCGTGGAGAACGTGTAGTTGGTGCTCGATAGCATCGAAGTCCACACACCGCTGCCAGGCACCGCCCACTCGACCCAGCTCTCGACAGCTGTCCAGTAGGACCAGCTGACGGTGGGTGCAGTGGATGTACCGTTGACAGTGTAAGACCGGAACGCGGGACCTAGGGGATCTGCGGCGAACATCGTCGGAATTTCGACCACCAATAGGCCCTCAGATGCAACACTGACTGACCACGTATTCGACCCGGAGCTCGTGACTGACCCGGCTAGTGCTGTCGCCGTACCCCACGTGGCCACCTCAGACGCCATAAGCGCGCGCGGATCAAGAGTCATCGTGACTGTTGCGGCGGATGCCAACTCGTTGAGCAGTACTACAAACAGTTTTCTGCCGTCCGTCGAGTGCGCCGTGAACCAGTCCACATTGGCACTGCCGCCGATGTTAACCAAGCCGCGCGGCTGCCACAGATCCACTGCGTTGCCGTAGATGGTACCGCTCTTAAAGCCATAGGGAACGTGGCTGCCGACCTTGCTCGTCATGAAGCCCTGCGGGAAGCGGATCTTGCCGTCGCTCAGCATGTGTGCCAGGGATATAAAGTAGTTCTTGAGCCAGTCAATGTGCCACCAGCCGTGCCATGGGTAGCTCGAGCCGCCCGTGTTGCCCTGGACCCAGTAGTAGCTGGGGATACCGCTGGCGGGCGTCACATAGGCATCGCGGCCGCGGGCTGCGGTGCGCGCCAGCTCCAAGAATAGCTCGTCCTGCGTGTGCTCGTAGATTCGCACAAACAGCCCGGCATGGCTGCTGATGGTAATGGGGCCGTGATAGTCGACGGAGCCGCCGTAGCCTGCGTGCTCAAAGTTAAGGCCGACCTGGCTCATCTGCCAGTCCTGAATCGCGGCACCGGCGCTCTTCTTGACGCTGGCGTCGACTTGGGGGTGGTTGAAGATGTGTAGAGTATAGAACTGAGCTGTGCGGATGGCCGCGTCGAGGTATGCCGTCGTGCCGGTCAAACCGTACAGCTGCAGCAGGGCCCCCACGGCATGGGCCATGTTAAAGTCGCGCTCGAGGTACGTGTCGTCACAGACACCCAGCCAGCGGCCCGTGCTGACGGCGTTTTTGATGAACCACTGTGCCCCTGCCTCAGCGGCATCTAGATAGGCTGTGTCGTTAAGGATACGGTAGGCCGCCAACAGGCCGTACCAGGTGGCACGGTAGTCGGTCAGCTCTGCGTGGGGCTGCTCTTGAGATAGCCGACGTCGAAGCTGCCGGCCGTCGTTTGCCAGCTCAGCAGCTTCTTGGTCGCGCGGGTGAACCGCGTGAGTAGCAACGCGTCGCTTTGGTTGAACAGAAGAATGTTGCCGACATCCGATAAAATATAGAACGTCGTAAAGATGGGCGACACATAGTCGGCCGTGCTCAGGCTCTTCCACACTAGTTCGCTAACAAACGCCCCGTTTAGATAGTATTCGCCCAGCGCTGCGCCGTCGAACACGCCGCCCGACGTCCGCTATATCATCTTGGCTACCAGGTCCTGCAGCTCCTCACTGTTTGCTATACCACCATGCTGATCGTCACTTGTCGCCCAGATGCTGACGAGGCTGGCATACGAACTAAGCAACGCAACCTCAGACGGCATAGAGCTGCTGTCGGCCTCGGGGCCGCCGCTATTTCTATCTAGCAACTCAATAACGCGAGCACTGGCCGAATCAAACCTTGTGACGAGGAACTT
This sequence comes from Ophiostoma perfectum, assembly GCA_029298845.1. Classification (NCBI taxonomy): domain Eukaryota; kingdom Fungi; phylum Ascomycota; class Sordariomycetes; order Ophiostomatales; family Ophiostomataceae; genus Ophiostoma; species Ophiostoma perfectum. The sequence continues at coordinate 98,838 of JANSLV010000065.1, forward strand.
GCCATCCTCCCAGCGCTCGCTTAGCGTCTGCAGGATAAACGCAATGTCTTTTGTGGCCTTCCACAAGTCCAGTGGTTGTAGACCTCCAGGTTTAGGTACCGCTGCCTCTGTCTCTAGTACAAATAGCTGCCAGTAGCTGTACAGAATCACGAGGCCCGTCCAGTAGACCTTTTCACAGGCGACTTGGACATAGAAAATTCCATTGGACTCGACGAGCTGCCGGTAGAGCGCCGTGAACCCGCGAGCAGACACCCACAGCTCGCCAAGCTCGTGTGCGCTGCGCTGGGGCAGCAAACGACACGGCCTGAAGAGAAGCATCTTACCCATTAGCCACTCGCTGTCAGTCAGTGTCTGGCTGTTCCGCTCGGGTCGGTTGGCCTCCTGCCAAGTCTCAAGCCTCGTTTGAAGATTCGACACAATTGCTTTGGGCGATGTATGCGAGGGTAATACTGATAGCGGCAGATTCAGTGCGTCATAAATCTCTGACTGCAGTTGCAGGGCACTGTAGCGCTGCACGTAGCCCTCCACCTCGACTTCGGTCGCCGTCGACTCGATGCAGAACGATGGCAGCTGCACATTAATCAAGACATCGATAATCTCTGTCGGCCGCCCACACCCGATACTCATGGACCGGTCAAACGAGTACATGCTCCACCACAGGCGACGGCGCGTCTCGAGCAGACTGGGACTGACGGCGTCCGTATCCAGCGGCTGCGGGTCTTGGTGCAGCCCTAAATCGACACAGTTGCGCATTCCTACGCCGATAAGGTACCATGAGTCGAGAACGGACGGGTTCAGAGTGGCAAACTGTATCAGAAACAGAAGTGACTGTACGCCGACAATAGTGTTTGGCAGTATGGCCGACTCACGGAACTGCAACCCGGCCTGGAAGAGGCGGCGTGCCTGATTCGAGATCATGCTGTCAGCGGACCGAGACAAGCTTGACGTTGCAATCGCTAGGACAAGCAGAACGGTAAAGTAGCTGTAGCCCGAGTCTTGACTCATGCCTAAACTTGTGCTTTCAGCTCCCCTACCAGAATATACGTGATGGAACTGTGCCCAAAACCCCTGCAGCGAGAAGAAGGGCAGACGCGGGTAGACCTGCTGGATGTAGTGTTGTGCAAGCCTGAGGGCGGCGGCCTGGTCAGGTAGACAGCCGTACAAGCCCGAGTCAGTTCGCAGCTGCGGCTGCATGTTCAACAAGGGCAGCTTGCTGGCCGCTGCCAGCAGCACCGTAGACAGTGTCGGCCCGCCGTTGCCCACCGTTGCCGATGCATGGTGCGAGGATACAGACTTGGGCAGTGCGCCAATGTCGGCAATCAGTGTGTCAATGGCTGATGACGTGTGGTGTAGCATGGGCTGTCCATCTGGTCTGCTTGTGCTGGAGATGCGGCGGTCCTGCCCCGGTGGTAACCCTTGTCTGTGTTGTTTCTGTTGCGGCTGCCGCTGACGAGGCAACGGTAGATCGATAGAGTTGAAGTCGAATGCGGCTATGCTTGATCCTGACGACCCATACGATGTTGATGATGCATGCCGCCCGACTGGCTGTATTGTCTCTGTCGTCTGGCCGACGGACCCGCCGTCCTCCGTAGATGACCCTGAAGACGGTCCTGGATCTAGTGCTATTAAGGAGTCCCGCATACGCTGGAGCCTGCTCTGCAAATACGCCACATAGTCGTGCGAGTGCCGGGCTGCATCAGATGCCAGCGAGCATGTCGCTTGCCGCCCAAATTTTGTGCATCCCGAACACGCAGGCACCACCGCGTCGCACTTCATCAGCTGATTAGCGTATACTATTACTTTCCCGAATCATACTCAAGAGGTCGGACGATGCTCACCTTGATCTTCCGGGACTTGCAAAACGTGCACGCCGAAACTACCTGGCTGATCCGCAGCGTCACATCCACACCTCGGCGCTGGTGCAGGTAGCCCGGCGGTGGCTGCGCGTCCACGTTCATGTTGTATTGTCGGACTCAGATGGCCGTATAATGATGGAAATGCTGGAATGATGGCTGAAGGGTGTTCCGGCGTTGTCCCGTTCGACCGTTCGCTCTCTGCAGGGTAGTTCCTTCCTTTTTCATACCTTATTATGTCGCTCCTTCCCCATATTCAACTTCCACGAGGAGCAGGTGTGGAGTACTTACTCGTTAATTATATGGGGCTCACATCGTGGGGAAGCGTGTGTTAGTGATTATCCCTGGTGGCACCCACGACACTCCAATAACCATCCCGTCAGTGCTTAATCCCGTGGAATACAGCGCAGCGTGACTATCGTACAGTGGGTCCTGGTTTAAGGCACTAGCTGGAAACGTGGGGAACGAGACGGAACCGCCGACTTACACCCGCCACGCTCGCTCTCGTTACCCTCTGTCGTTTGCACATGGTATTAATCAAATCAAGTAATCCTCGTCTGACTAACGGTAGTTCCGTGCTGAAGTGAGTTACAATGCAGCAACACCCGCAGTATGTGTTGTTAGGATTCCGGCCTGCTCTCCGTCTCTTCCGGCGAAGCCATCTCGAGCTGACCATTATGGCTTGTACCAATCTTTTGAAGATCACTCCAAGGTGTATCTATTCTGATAATCGTTTGGGTTCTCTTATCTAGCCGTGTATCTGTACTCATACTTATTCGTATAAACACCTTGCGTCGGTCTGATCTGCTCTGGTCGAGAAACAAGGAGCTACTTGATCTTGACGCATCGACCATATCCCCATATCCACAACAGATTAATCACAATGGCACCTGCTAGGATGACCGAGACAGGCAGCAGTCTCCGGCGTGAGGCTGCCGTACCCTCGCGCGGCTTCCAGGAGAACCACATGACTGCCGACCTCTGCGTCTGTGGCGGCGGTCTCTCTGGCACGATTGCGGCTATTGCGGCTGCACGCAAAGGCGTGTCCGTCATCCTCATCCAGGACCGGCCCGTGCTAGGCGGAAACGCATCGAGCGAAGTGCGACTATGGATTCTAGGGGCAACATCGCACATGTTCAACAACAACCGGTACGCACGCGAGGGCGGCCTCGTCGACGAGATACTGCTCGAGAACCTATATCGCAACCCTGAGGGCAACCCGCTCATCCTGGACACGGTGATGCTCGAAAAGATCCGCGAAGAACCTAATATTCGGCTGTTCCTCAACACGGCCCTTATCGGTTGCAGCAAAGAAGGTAACCGCATCGACGCCGTGCAGGCCTTCAACTCGCAGACGTCCACCATGTACCACGTCAAGGCCACACAGTACATTGACTGCACGGGCGACGGCACGCTGGCGTTTCTGGCGGGGGCACCGTTCCGTGTCGGCGCCGAGCAGCGCGATGAGTTCGGCGAGAAGTTTGCGCCCGACTCCGAGTACGGTCACCTGCTGGGTCACTCGATATACTTTTACAGCAAGGACACAGGCCAGCCGGTCAAGTTTGTGGCGCCTTCATATGCGCTCAAGGACGTCGAGAAGGAGATCCCGCGGTTCAAGAGCTTCTCGACCAAGGAGATGGGCTGCAACCTGTGGTGGATCGAGCACGGCGGCCGCATGGACACGGTGCACGACACAGAAGAGATCAAATGGGAGCTGTGGCGCGTCGTCTACGGCGTCTGGGACTACTTCAAGAACTCGGGCCAATTCCCCGAGGCAGAGAATCTCACACTGGAGTGGGTGGGCACCATCCCGGGAAAGCGGGAGAGTCGACGGTTCATCGGGCCTACAATCATGACGCAGCAGGACATTACCGAGCAGCGCTTCCACAGTGACGCGGTGTCACACGGCGGCTGGTCGCTGGACCTGCACCCGGCTGACGGCGTATACTCAGAGATTGACGGGTGCACGCAGTGGCACGCTAAGGGTGTGTACCAAATCCCGTTCTCGACCATGGTGTGTGCCGAGATCCCGAACCTCATGTACGGCGGCCGAATCATCTCTGCATCGCATGTAGCCTTTGCGTCAACGCGCGTCATGGCGACATCCGGCAGCAACGCCAATGCCCTCGGTGTCGCGGCCGCGCTGTGCAAGCAGCAGAGTGTCGACCCCATCCAGCTGCTGGCCAAAGACAACATGCAGGCGCTGCAGCTCGATCTCATGCGGTTTGGACAGTATCTTCCGGGATTCAAGCTCAGGGACCCGACTGACCTCGTACACAAAGCCAAGTCCATCGAAGGCTCATCCGAATTCGTGCTGTCGAACCTACCGGCCAACGGCCCACCCAAGGTTCTCGTGCGCAGCCTGGCCCAGATGCTGCCTCTCGAGCCAGGCATCGTGCCCACTTTTGCCGTTACAGTCTTGAGTGCCGTTCCACAGACTAGACTCACGGTACAGCTGCGCGGCTCGCAAAAGGCGTACAACTATACGCCCGAAGTGATCCTGGGGGAGCAGAAGTTCGACCTTGTGGCCGGCGCAAACCGACTGGCAATTGACTTTAACGGTAACACTACAAACCCACAGACGCAGTATGTGTTCTTGTGCTTCCTCAAGAACGAGTCTGTCGCAATAGCAACGACAAAGACACGCGTGTCGGCGCTCATGACGGTTGAGCACGAGTGTGACCAGAGCCCGCCACCCGACATCGGTGTCGATTCCTTTGAGCGCTGGACTCCCGTGCGCCGGCCCATGGGCCACAACTTGGCTCTGACAGTGTCGCCGCCGCTCGCGGCCTGGGCTACAGCGAATATTAACAATGGTGTGCCGCGGCCGACAAAGCGGACCAACTGCTGGGTGCCCGCAGTAGGATTGCGCAAGCTGTTGACGTTAGCATGGGATGCACCAGTGGATATCTCGCGCATCGTCGTGCACTTTGACACAGACTACGACCACGCATTAGAGTCAGTACTGCGCGGCCACCCAGAGCGTGCGATCCCATTCTGTGTCAAGGCATGGCGAGTGATCGACCTGTCTGGTGCCGACGAGGAGGAGCTCTTTGTCGAGCACGATAACCATCACTCGCGGCGCGAGGCTGTCCTCAAAGAACCAGTGTCAACAGCAAAGATCGGCGTTGAGATCCTCGAGCTGAATAGCAACAGGGACTTTCTCGGTGGTATCTTTGAAGTGCGGGTGTACTAGTTTTGATTATATCGCCATGCAATGTCATATAATGAGTAACTCATGATAACTTTGTATAAATGCCGGTGATTACCGACTTCGATCTACCTATGCTGCCTCTGTACAGTACACATCTGCAGTGCCCATCGTCCACATGCGGATCTGCCATTCTAGCGACTTGCTACCACAAAAGAGGACTGTTTTGACTTCTGGTACCATGTCTCCCTGTGTGGTCCGCCTCTTTTCCAAGCCCAGGCCCGGGTATGTAAAACGCAGAGACGAAAACTTATCCGTCCACAATGCAGCCGGCTTCTCGACCACTCGCCCGCCGGCATCTTCACCTGATGTCACAAACACGGTGACGCGGGACCACTGCTCTACCCGCAGCAGCTTCTTCTCCAGAACAAACTCGACGAAACCAAAATCGTCACTCACCACGCTCCAGAGCAGATTAAGCTTAGACGCGATAGCACCTCCCATAGTCATAAAGGGCGCAATGCCCGTGCCACCGGCAATGCAGATGGCCCCGGTCCGGTGGATTGACTCGATGACAGACTCGGGAAACCCACCACCCACGTCGACAACCTCCGCAGTGAGTGTACGGTAGGGACGGGGCAGGCCTAGCAGCCCTGTAATACGTCCGTTTTTTGTCAGGATAGCCAATCCGTCGTTTCTATTAGTACCTCCGGCGCAAGGGGTAAATGTGCACCGACGCTCCTCTTCAGAGAGACCCGCCACAGGGTCGAGGTCTCGAGGGAATTGGAGTGTAGCATTCTGGCAAGCCCGGAGCCACGGTTTGCCCAATGCGGGACACAAGGAGGTGCCGTCTGTGGAAACTGAGAAGGAGTGATAGCTGATGTTGGCAGTCACACGATGGGAGGTTTGGTGAGTGAGTGTGATAGCTAGGTCAGCCATGGTAGTAGCAAGCGGCAGAAGATGTTAGACGAGGTATGCAAGGTGGGCAATTGCATGTACTCTTCTCCTTCTGATATTGTCTGTAGTCACGTCCTTCTCGCTTCTTATTTCTGTTTTCGTAGTCTCAAGATGGCTTGTCGTTGCCTCGTATGGTCTCTCCCGATGCTAGAATGCCCCGTACCCGACCACTGACGGGACCTCCGTTTTCCCCATCCACTGTGTCCCGCCCAGAGTCGCTTGGAGACGTCTAGTTGGTGGTGGATCCGCGTGGTCTTGTGTCCGTACGCTCGAGCTAGAGCTGTCTTGGCGCCGAACTAATGCTTGTTTTTCTGGGGTTTTTTAGTTTCTCTTTTCTGATCCAATATTCTTTCTGTTGTCTTTACACTGTCATACAGCTGAGTCTTTCTCAGCACTACTACTCATAGGCTCCATTCTTTGTCTGCTCCCCTTGTCCCCATGCTGTTTGTAATTTCTTCCTACACGACGCTACTTCCGCTACTCCCAAACCATCTCGTGTGTCTCTTTCCCCGTCCCCTCTCCAACTACCCCACAACACAATCCGGGGAACGTCGACCCGCGTTCACGTCTTCACCACGTCGTACTTGTCACCTCCGCATACCATGTCGCCGTCTGATCTCAGAGCAGTAATTATTATATTAATGTCGATGATGGACCCTTTTCGACTGGCATTACTCGCCTTTCTCTCTTCCTCGCTTCCCACCTCTGTTATCGGCAACTCAAGTTGTCCAAAGAGTTCCTCAAAGTCTTAGTCTTCCATCCCACTTTCAGCATCTACACTGCAGTCACCATGGCCGAGGTCATCTATACCAGTGGCCGCTTCAACCCATGGCTGGTCTTTAGCTGTATGGTCTTTTCTATGGGCTCTATTGGATGGGGGTAAGCTCTCTCTCTCTCTCTCTCTTATCTATCTTCTTACTAACAACACAGCTATGATATTGGCATTCTCAGTACCATCTACGTTCAGCCTGGCTTCAAAAAGACTATGAACCACCCCTCGTCTACCCAGACAGGTGCCATAACAAGTGTCTTCTACGCAGGCCAGTTTGTCGGCTTTGCGTTCCTTGCGGGCACCGTCAACAACAAGCTCGGGCGCCGGTATGCAGGCTGTGTGGGTGTTCTGATCATGTGCATCGGTGCAGCCATCCAGACCGCTGCATACAACATTGCCATGATGATTGTGGGCCGTATTATTGCCGGTGTTGGTTGCGGTATTGTGTCGACGGCCGTGCCTCTCTACCTGTCTGAAATATCGCCCGCTAAGCACCGTGGCTTCTACGGCGCGTTCAACCAGGTCGGCATCGTGTTTGGTATTTGCCTTGCGTTCTGGATCGGCTATAGCTTCTCGTTTTGGAAGACGGGACGCGGCGTCGACCTCGAGTGGCGCCTGTCAGGTGCCATGCAGTTCATCCCCGCCATCGCCTTCATGGCCGGTGCCCCGTTCTTGCCTGAGTCGCCGCGCTGGCTGGTCGAGCACGACCGTGCTGATGCAGCGGCACAGGCCCTACGGAAGCTGCGCGGTGCCCCGAATGTATCGGAAATCCAGGCCGAGCTCGACGAGATCCACGCCAACATTTTGTGGCACAAGGAGCACTCAATCACGTCAGCACGTGTATTTTTGACGGAGCCAGCGCTGCGCTCGCGGCTGTGGCGTGCGTGGTCTGTATCACTGCTGCAGCAGCTGTCGGGAGCGTCGGGCATTCGCTACTACCTACCGAGTAACTTTGTAGCGGCTGGCACATCGACGAGCCTGAGTCTGCTGGCGTCGGGAATTGACGGTACGGTACAGGTCGGCTGCACGATCGGTGCCATGTTTTTTATTGACCGCATCGGCCGCCGCCACTCGCTCGGCATCGGCGCTGTCATCATGGCCTTTTGTCTGCTGATCAACGGCGCGCTGCAGGAGGCCTATCCGCACCAATCCAATCAGTCGGCCAACTACGCCTGTATTTTCTTCATCTTCTTCTTCACAGTGGGATACTCCATGGGCTTTGGTCCCTGTGTGTGGATCTACGCGTCGGAAGTCTTCCCGGCTAACTGCCGCTCCAAGGGCCTCGGTATTGCCGCGTCAGGCGCCAGCATTGGGTCCATTATTGTCGGCCAGGTGTGGCCTATTGCGGTCGCCCACATCGGTGCTAAGACGTACTTTATTTTTATGTCGTTCAACATTTTTGCCGCCGTGCTCATCTATACTATGTTCCCCGAGACCAAGAACAAGACGCTCGAGGAGCTGGATTCGCACTTTGGCAAGCTCAATGTCCACTTTGACGACGAGGCCACGCCGAAGCAGATGCTTGCCGAGGGCCACGAGCATGTCGAGCGTGGAAAAATCTAGTAGGATAGTCTAGTCTGATTGTGTCAACTCACCTAACGTGCAGGTCCATACTGTCCGTATAATATATACCATATGCTTTGCGTATACCCATAGTCAACGATATGCTAATGGCACTATAAGTGCATCTAGATAATAGTCATAATTCAGCAGTCTCAGCCTAAGAATTATGAAAAAGAAGATAGTTGATAAAAACAGTAATATGTAAACATATATTTAGTATTAGTTAATTCACATAGTCAACCTTCGTCGACGTGTTCCTTCGCTCCAATCCACGTGGCTTACACGCCTACCGTGTCGTTAGAACGTGCTCTCCGCATGGCCGTCTCCACTCACCCCCGCACTCTATATTACAGCGTCACAGCGTCTTCCAGCGGCAGCAGAGGCCATCTAATCTCTCCCGACTACAATGTCAAGTCTTACAGACTGTCGATGCAGTTCTGAAGTATGCAGATAACAGCGACAGCTGTCCGATACTACATGATGGACAAAACACCTCCTTGTTTTGTAAGGCTGCCTTGTCCCTTTCATATCGCCTGTCTCTGCTCATCACGATACTAATACCAGCCCAGACAATAAATGCATGCAATCGGTGTCGACGGCGCAAAGCAAAATGCGACCCTGGCATACCGTCGTGTGCGCCGTGCAGCCGGTTCGAGTCGGTGTGTGAGTACACGGATCCACGGACCAAGAGCACTATGCCGCGTACAGCTATCATTGCTCTTGAGGATGAGCTGAATGAGCTAAAAGTGCTGCTAGAAAAGGCGCAGTCAGACAAGCAAGCTGGCAAGGCGGCACATACTGGACAGGAAACGGAGATAAGAGACGACGATAAGCTTGGCAAAGTGGTCAATGCCGACATGATAAGGCTCGAGCCCGGCGAGGATGCCCACTTCCTCGGCGTATCCAGTGGCATGCACCTTGCGCGGTCTGTCCTGGAGTCGGCACAGCACACTGATGCCAACTTCCAGTCGAGTTCCGGCGTTCCCAGCAGCCAACGAAAGTCTGCATCTCCCCCAAAGACGAGAAATCACAGTCCGCCAATATCACAGAAGCAGCAGCAGCAGCAGCTCCAAAATGACCGCAGCGCCGTGCTGCCCGCACATGAGACGGCCATGCACCTGATCGATATATTTCTTGGCCAGTACGAGGTACAGTACCCCATTGTGGTGGGCGACGAGATGTTGGCTATAATACAAGAGTGCTACGGGCCGAGGACAGCACGCGACGGCATCCACATCGACGACACCGACAAGGATGTGTGGAACCAGTTCATCCTCAAAATGGTGTTTGCCATATCCCTCATCATCCTGTCGCGAGCAAACCCCGAGTCGCTGGCGCTGTCCAAGACATTTAGCAGTGCGGCCATGGCCGACTTCAGCACAATCATGCGGCGCAAAGGCGTGCTCACCCTGCAGTGTCTGCAATTCCTCCTACTCTGGTCGATCCTGGACTCGTCGTCGGCACCCATCTGGTACATTTCTGGCCTCTGCATGCGCATGTGCGTCGACCTCGGTTTTCACTCGGAGACGACGATTTGTGTGGCACGTAGTGGCACCGCAAGTGACGCCGAGGCAGACACCAAGCGCCGTTTGTTCTGGGTCACGTATACGTTTGACCGCACTCTGGGCACACTCCTCGGCCGGCCGTTCACGCTCAGCGACAACACTATTGACGTACATCTACCGGACCAGTCTCTCCCAGCCGCCAAGCGCGAACAAATTCTACACTGGTTCAGGCTGCAGAAGCTGCAGAGCCAGATTGTTTACCGACTGTACAGCTTACGAAGCGATGCTGCAAAGACGTTGGACGACCACACAATCGAAGACACTACGCGCTGGAAGGCTGACATGGCCATCCAGCTGCGCCGCTGGGGCAGCACGGCAGCAACGCTCGCCGATCCTGGCAGCGGCAGTGCCCTTGGCGGCAACGGCAGCAGCGATCACACTCTGGACTGGTGGGAGTACTGGCACCAGAATGCCATATTGTTGCTGCACCGCCCTTCGCCCCTTAAGCCGCAACTCGACGCTGACGAGGCGGAGACCTGCTACATTGCGGCACAGCACATGATTCAACTCTCATTTACGAGGCTGCAGCGCGGCTCGGCCGACTTCGCATGGGTCGACTTGCACTACCAACTGATGAGCGGCATCACGCTGCTCTTCCTGGTGTGGAAGCATGCACCGACACGCAGCAAGGCCAAGACGGGCTGGACGTCATTCAAGAACTGTCTAATGCAGTGGACGTATGTGTTGGACCAACTAGCGCTGCAGTGGGAGCGCATTCGGCGCGCGCGCGACGTTCTCGCACGCCTTGTGGACAATACCATCGACATTATCGAGAAGGAGCTGTGCAACCGGCTGTCTGCGAGAGATGCCCGCGTCCTTCGACAGGCACACGCGTCCCGTGCCAGCCGCAACAAGACGACCATCCGGCAGCTCGGGTCGCCCAGGACAGCCACACTTGATGATGGGGCCGCCGAGGGAGTCTCAGAACATCAAGAGAATCAGCAGAATCAGCAGAATCAGCAGAATCAACAGGGTCAGACCAAGCCAGTGTGGCATCCCCCACAGGAATACCCTCAGCCACCGCACACTCATCATCATCATCAAGTACAACATGTATATCATAACGTATCATCGCCGCAGAATATCCAAGACCGCAGGCCGTCGTATGGGACACCGACGAGCGACACGGCCATCAACACACTACGCACACGCGGCGGCAACAACGGCAACATGTATTCCATGCAGACGTCGCCGTCACACAGCAATGGCCAGTCCATATCGCTACAATGGATCTCAGCTGCCGACTCCCAAGGCACCCCATCAGACGGCTATCTTGGGCATCACAACTCGCTCTCTATCCCTTTTGCAGATAAATATGAAAACAATTATGAGAACTATGAGAACAACGACAACAACAATGGTGGCACGTCGACCTCGGCAGGGTCTACTAGCACGCAAGACCATGCTGCATTCTTTCTAGACCAGCAGGCATGGCACGGTCTGGAGCTGTACGAGACATTTAGCGCCATTCCCGAAAACATCACCATGCTAGACTATTTCTCAACGGCAAGCGGCAGCCACGACACGGGCACAGGACTGCAGCAGAGCCTGGGACAAGGAGGTGCTGCAAGCAGTGCGGGCAATGCGGATGGCGTGGCGCAAGGTGATGTCGCTGGCTGGCCTGACTCTTTGACCAACAGCATCCTCAATTTCCAAACAGAATTCCCTGGCCTTGGTTTTGGTCCGACATGAGGAAGAATATGTCGATTGTTTGCATTTAATTAAGCTATCAATGTTGAAATACTATTTTTACTGTTTTGTCCTAGGGTTCTGTTGTTCCTTGCAGAAAAGAAACCAAAATCAAAACAAGACGAAACAATAATAAACAGAAGTATAAATGAAAAAAAGGAGAAAGTAAATTAGTTAGGTAAAGGCACTTGCCATAACTACGTTGTGAAAATCAACTTAACAGATACCCGCAGACTCAACATAATCACAAGGTATCAATGAGCCTGCCGACGTCAGTTCATGTTGTTACCCCTGAGCATGTTTGCACGGTGTGGTTGCTTGATTACATAATACTGATATTAGGTATCCGCAAGGCCAATCACAGTTAACTATTCAAACCCACAACGACGTTGTACTTTCTATGCCACAAGAATCATCAGCGAACGAATGTAGACACATGACCCACTTATTTATCACAAGGAAGGAAGCTCGTTACCAAGCCGGTTACAGCGAAATTGCAGCAACACAACGTGACAACATCATCTCGAACTTCATCGAAGCCGACCAACACCATCGAGCCGCGCACCCCGACACTACTGCCAGGACTACTAGATACAGAGCGCCTCTACAACGGCCGGCGCGCATAACATAACCCACACGGCCGGCTCGGAGACGACCTCGTCGTCTCGACATCGAAAGGCCACTGGATCACCGTGATTATCGAAAACATCAAGACCAAGACATCAAGATCAAGACATCAACACTACACACATACCCACGATGGGTAACTGCAGCTCGTGCCTAGGCACCCAGCGTAGGAGCGTGTACGAGGAGGACGATGAGTCGCGCATGCTGTTTGAGGACGGCGACGGCACCAACTACGGCAGCTTCGGCGATGCGACCATGAACGATCGGGACGAGGCGCGCGAGTCGCAGCGCGAGGCGGAAGCGCTGCAGAGCGTGGTCACACGGACGTCTGAGTGAGTCATGCATAGACATACGGTCGACTGCCGGACAAATAGCACACATAGCTAACCATCCAGCAACATGGTCGATGTCTTTGAGATTGCGCCACCGCGGCACGGCCTGCACGGACTGCCGGCACCGTACACGCTCGGCATGCCTGGCAACCAGTTCCAGAACTTGCTGTCGAAGCTTTCAGACACGGAGGATGCTGACCTCGACGGCGATCTGGACGAGTTCGACGACGACGCCAACGGCAACGTCACGGACAACACCATCATCGACGTCGTCGATGTCGAGAGCGTGGACAACAGCAACGCGGCGACACAGTCACAGTACCACAAGCTGCTGTTGGCCAAGGCGGATGCCGCCGGACTGCTTGTGGGCAACTTTACCGATGCCGCGGTAGACCGGTAGCGAACACGAACCCAACTAGACAAAAACATGCAAACAACGACTGCATCTTCGAGCGCCTGACTTTTGACCAGCGACACCTCCTTTCCTTTAGAATACAAAGCACGACAAGAAGACCATTTCTAAGCTGTGAAACGGTGGGAAGCGTTTATTTTATGAATATTCCCAGTTTCTGGTGGAATAGTGGATCTTCTCAGTCCCTGTTTGTCCTTCTTCTTTTCCTTTTTTCCCTTTTTTTTCTATACCTCTACCCTTACCTCTCTACTTGCCGTCTTCCAGATCTTCCCCGTTATTCCTTCTCTCTGCATCATACCGTTACAACGCGAGCGGGCGTCTTTCTTATGTCACTCTATTTCTCTTCTTCTTCTCTATTTCCTTTATGGTTCTATTCTTCTTTTCTTTTACTACCTCCACCCTCTCCTTTGTTCACTTGATACCCGTCTGGTGCTTATAATATTATACACTTTCCAACACTCCTGCCGCCCTGCTTTCCCACAGTGATTCAGTGATTGCGATGTATTTCTACTGGTTGGTCTGCCCGGCCACCCGGCCACCCGGCCACCCGGTCTCTTGCTTGGTCTCTTGTGTGGTCTCTGCGGCCGCGGCCGCGGCCGCTTGCCTGACCGTGACTCGCCTCTGGCGTCTGCCAAACGCGCAGGTCTGTTTATTTTATCTACTCTCTTGTTATGCATTCTCTGCCTCAGAATCTGTTTCTAATACCTTGTTGGTCCCTGTTTATTTTAAGTCTGTCGTTGCCATCTTCTCATCCAATCCGTTGATCTTTTCATTTCTTATTTTTTTATGTTTTCTTTTTTTTTCAGCTTCCTTTGCCTTTGTTTTCTTCTTTTTTTCTATCTTCTGTTTTTATCTTAGTTTCTTCGCTTCTCCGTTTCGTTCCCAATTTTCTCCTGGTCTCGTTCTGATCTTATTTACTCTCTGTTTCTGCTCTGCCCTACATGTAGCATGGCCCACCACCGGCTCTTGTTTTTGGCCACCCGCCTGTTTTCCTTCTCTACCTTTGCCTCTTCTACTACCTCTTCCACTACCTCTCTGCTTTCTCCCTTTTGCAAATCTTTCGTCGTCCTACTTTTCTCCCATGACTTCTCTCTACTTTTTCTTCCAATCTGCCTTAGCCGCGTCTTTCAGTAGCCCCATACCAGGCCTCTGCACCCATTGAGCTTCAGCCACGTGCACATGCTGCCGATGTTGCTTCTCAGTGGGGACCCTAGTTAACGGCCTGCAGTTCTAGCTTGGTTTGCCTGTTGTGTTATTATATCTCGGTTTACATGTGGACCGCGCACTGTATTTGCATTGCGCGCTCTAGTGCACCTGTTGCTCATCCATTCTCTACCTGCTCTACCTGCTCTAACTGCTCTATCTGCTCTATCTGCTCTATCTGCTCTATCTGCTCTATCTGCTCTATCTGCTCTATCTGCTCTATCTGCTCTATCTGCTCTATCTGCTCTATCTGCTCTATCTGCTCTATCTGCTCTATCTGCTCTATCTGCTTCCATCTCTCCGCGTCTGGTGCGAGTCTAGTTCCTCCTCCTGCGTAATCATATTTTTCTGGTCTTGCCCTTACCTGCTCCGGCATCGGTCATAGTCCTGCTTGGCTAGCTGCTGCGGATTACTAGTCACTAGTTGGGTGACTGGCAGAGCGGCTCATCTATGACTAGCATTAGACCCTAGCCTGCTCGTCATACATGGCTGCTAGAGTAGGAGAGTCCCTCCACGGCAGCGCAGAACAAGGTTTGATAAACACCCGCGCGGGTCCAGCCGATGGACTGTGCTGTATCTCTTCAGACTCCGTGCAAACCCCTCGTTTGCCGTTGTTTACCTTGTTCCCGAAGAGGAGTAGTCGGCTTCCAGTTTTTTTTATGAATACTTTTCCCTTTGTTGATTTACAGACGCGCTCTGTAGTTGCCACCCCTTGCCCCCAACCTCCAAACGTTTAAAGCCCTGCGACCTCTACGACGTCCTAGAACATCCAGAACAACTAGAACAGCGCCCCGCCAGTTCCCTGTCCCTTGATATTACCTTTTACTTGGAACATGGCCGCTGGATTGGCCCGCTGAAAGAGAAGCCAGGGAAAGTTCCAAACAACAATCGCTTTCCTGACAGCCTATGACAAGACACATAACCCATCACCCGTCACCCGTCACCCGTCACCCATCATCCGTCACCCATCTACTTATCACACCCCTCCAACTTCCCGGAACAACCCTTGAAACCATCTCCACCAGGTGCTCCTCGCCGAAGCGAAGTCAAAAACCAAAACACCACTCGTCATATCTGGTGTAAATATGCGTGCCTGCCCTCGTCCTGGCTATCGTTCCCATCGGCCAGATTTGGGGGCCGTCCCTTTCCATAAACTATAAAATCCTTTTGTTATATTTGTTATACTTGTATTTGTGTCTTAACACTTCTTCGTCCTATAATTCATTGTCACTAACTGCTACTGTATCAGTCATATGATGGCTGTCATTTACCATCTATCATATGTCGGCTGACACAGTGGGACATATTAGACGGTGGTAATGGTGTACTTTCAGGTCTTGTGCCCAGTTTGCAAGATTCTATGGGCTTCAGGCTCTAGTCTCCAGGGCTTTAGAGCCATAGGAGTGTCCCACCTCCACCCTACCGCGCAGCTGGAAACATCAAGTGATCTTGTGCACTCTGGCTAGGCCACCGTTCCATGTTCCAGGTTCCATATTCCATACACCGGGCTCCATGCTGGGTGTAGCCCTTCGCCATATGTCCTGTACCTGCTAGCTGTACGTGGAAGCCTACAGCTTGCTCTGTCTTTTGTTTCCAAGCCGGCTGTCCTTGTTTCGTCTTATGCTCTTTTGATTTTCTTTATCCATTCTCTCGTTCTTTTCCCATTGCCTTGCATCAACTATTTCACTGTTTCACTGTCTTGAGGTCATCTGTATGGCCTCCGTCTGCTCGTTGTATCCTACAATATCTAAGATACTTGGCTTCTAATTCCATTGCTGTCTGCCAGCCACAGCCTAGGTGGCGTCCACCTAAGATCCCACTTTCTGCATTGACACTACGGCGTGAAGGCATCGAGATTACAAGATAGACAAGTATATCCCTCTGTTTGTCAGATATTTGATTCTGAGATCGAAGCAAGGCATCTGAGCAGCTGAATACCTGGACAGTTGACCCATCAAGCAGCCAAATCTAGGTCTGCAGCCATCAGGCCGACACATAACCACCACATACAATTTTGACTGTTCACGATACCCCGTCATAACAGGAACATAAAAGCAGCATTACTTAGAAGGAGTGGCTAGATTGAAGGCAATTTAAAGCCGATAACGTTTCGTACCGAGAAAAGGAGAAGAACCAAATACACATCCAGTGATGATAACCAAGTTGAGAGAGCAGGTAAAGCAAATAACCAATGCCATAGATGGCGAGGAACCAAGAGGATAAAGACAAATGAAGAGAGGAAAAAGAAAAGAAGAAAAATTTCAAACAAAGGATGGGCAGTAAAATAAGAGGAAAGAAAGAAATAATACGGAAAACAAAGAGATCGAAATCAGAAATGAAAACAAATAAACGATAGACAAACAAACAGACTGACAAACAAACCCCTTGACAATGATATAATATAGCAGGTGCATCAGAGCAAACCCGTTCATCCGCCAAAAACATCCGCCATGGAATGCTAACCACCGCGTGCCCAACGCTTTTGTTCGACAGTCAGTCAATAGCCCGGCTGCTGCACTCACTGGCCGCCACCACTACCGCCACCAGATGTCTCTTGACAGAACAAGCAACCTACCCCTCGCCGAAGTCATGATATGCTGGCTTGCCGCCCAATGTGATCCTCCCACAGCTGGTTGACCCGCTCGGCGATCTCTTCAATGTCCCGCTCCGTTTTCTCGATCGTCGCCGGCCGGTTGCCCTCCTGTCGCCAGCGCTCGACATCGCGCTGCAGCTTTTCCAGCCGCCGGTTCTTCTTCTCGATCTGCTCGCACAGCTTGCAGTTCTCGCTCTTGTATGACGTCGTATACACCAGCTTGAGCCCGCACGTCTCACCTGTCCGGTATTCCTTGGGACACTGCTGGCGGAAGTTTCCCCACTTCCAGTAGCCACACGTCCAGCGAGTTTGCTCGAAGTAGCACATTCTCTTTTCTTTCTCCGTCTCTGTTTCTGTTCTTCTGTTACTTTCTTTCTTTCTTTCTTTCTTTCTGGTTGGTTTTTGTTGCCTCTTCTTCAATGATTGAGATCTCCTCTCGCTGCTGGCCAAGGTCTGACGATTCTCTGATGCTTTGATGATTCAGTTGTTTTTCGAATAAGCTATCCTTGGCGATAGTCTCGAGTCCTTGCTGTCGTCCTCGTGCTGTCGTCGATATTGATTGTTTTAGTCCTAGTGTGGACGTCAAGGCCCCAGTTAGCTAAGGTCCATCATCACCTGCCGTACAAGGGACATCCTTGCTCGTGCATCACCAGGGTCCGGACGACAAGAGGCTAGCTAGTAGCTCGCGATTGTTGTATATATTCTTGTTTCTTTTTTGATATTTCTGACGTGCGTTGACGTCCTTGTTGAAGTTTGGAGTAGCATACTCTGCTAGTCTTCCCGTCCCCGGTATTTGCACCATCCCAAGCGTCGTCTACCCCTTTCTTAGTGTCATCCACAGATGCCTCTTCGTTTCTTTTTGTTTCTTTTTGGTTGTTTCTTTCTTCTTCAAGCTCGTCTTTTGGCCTTCTTTTCTGGATTTCTCCCCTCCCTGCCTAACGTTTTCGCTTACTGACTCACTATGTAGACTCGACAACTAGCAAGCAGAGGTATGCCGGCGTGCACCAAGGTGGTTCAAGTGTAGATATCGATTGTGGTGCTTGTCTTGTAGGTGCAATGCAGTTTCAACGAATATAATGTCGACGGGATGGTATGGCAAGATGATGAGTATCACAACCTCTTGACGACATGACAACGATGGGATACTTATACATTACCAGAAAGCCTCTTTGTCTATGCTCGTCTCCTAAAAGGTGGATACTGCTGTATAGACAACTCATCAGGCCAAAATAATGATTTAGATAAAACTTGAAGAAACAATAAAGATAAAGTAAAGTAACTAAAGATTAAATAAACAAAATAAAATAAAATACATCAGAGCCTGAGCAAATGCTGCAGCCCACGAGGGAGTGTTGATTATATTTTTCTTTATTATTATATGTATTGCCTGTTGTTTCTTTGTTCTCCTGCATGCTCTTATTTATTCAAGTATCTGTTAGAGACCTTTCTTTTCCTTTTCCTTTTCCTACTTTCTGTTCCTTGACTAGATGCACTATATAGATGACACTTTATAGAACAGGTACAAGCCGGCTTATGGTCGACCTCTTTAAATGAGACCTACAAGCACACCCCCTACTGTATTTTTTATGTTCTTTATGTATTCTTTATTCTCCCTACGTACACAGGTGTGCTTTGCTGGAGCCACGTTGATCGTAGCTTAAAAAAATCCCGAGCTGGTTGGAGCTTCCCCACCACGCCACTGATCCCTGGGTTTGCCTGTTGTTGTTGAGGGTGTGCTATCGGCACCGTGTGATGCATTGGCCAGTGACATTGTGCAAAGATTGTGTTAATATCTTACAATAATGAGCCCTTTTATCATATTAGCGTTCATGGCAGTGGGAAGTAACGAGGTCGGAACCGCAACAAGAGAATAGAGATAAACCAGTAAACCAAAATAAAAGAAGTCAGAAAGTCATAATCTTGAAGAGGAAAAAGGGAAAAAAAGGAAAGAAAACAACCCAGGCAATGCTACTATTAAACAAGCATGGCAAGTCCACTCCTAGCCTGACTGCGGGATGTAACGGCGGTCCTGCTATGGGAAGAGCCTTTTGCTAATTCTGGGGCTGCTGGGTCGCCCACCAGAATAACGTGCATATAACACTTAACGTCAATGTATGTGTTTAGGCTAGGGCTATTGGCTACTGAGGCTATTCCGTAGACTTATGTAAGTAGCCGTTGAACTGTAAAGATAGTTAGTCTGATATGCTTCTGTCGTTGACGATGTTTCCTTATGTTTTCTCCAATCTATATTCATTTAATTCCATTCTCTATTCGGTATTGTCTACTATTTTTTAATGAACTAACTACTAATTCTTGCTCAGGCACCAGCCACCATACCCGAGACCGCGTATGCAGCTTAACACAACTCGCATCACCGCTCTTCCACACGACATATTCATATGCAGGCCAGCACCCGCCTTCCGCTCCATGCAGACAGAATGTAAACATAGCACAAGACAAAGAAAAGACAGCTGCTGGCAAATGCGTTGTCCCTCTTCCGATCCACAATGGCCGACATGGATGTGAGGATCCAGCCTTGGGGGTGTATGTAGTATGCACTGCAACGAGAATGAAGAGCACAGAACTGGAAGAATCAAAAGTAGAACGGTAAGGACGAACAAGACTCAAGAAGACGAGCAAGCACCCATGCACAGGACGACAATATACCGTTGCATTGCAGAGCAGAGTACATGTAGTCTGTCTTAGGTTTTACTTTATCAGTTTGACGTATTTAAGATAATCAGCCAGGGGCAAGCGACCCAAGGCTGTGGTCTGTCCACCGCGAAAGCGAGGCTATGTCTGTAACGTACAGTTTGTGAGTGTGTAGATAGTCATCTTCTGTGGGTGACTGAATAAAAACTAAGTCTCTGTAATTCAAAATACGAAATACTAAGCAATTATTATCATTGATCAAGAATCACTGCCCAGGCTGGATAAACAGACAAGGTTCAGGCTTGGAGCTGATCTGAGACATGGTACACCTCCGTTCAACATGTAAGGGGCTGTATCATCTGTCTGATGAAAAACAATACAAGACTGCATGGATAAACAACGCACCTCATGTGAAGTCGGCGACTGCACGCCTGCACGCGTGTATGCCTGCAACCGAAGACGCGCAAGACTAGGCCATCATCCCGTGACAACCCGCTCGGTTGACAGGCGAGTATCTGCATTGCCAACACAGTCGGCATGGCCTACATGCATACACACATGAGTACACATGATAAAAACAAACAGATGAAAAACGTATATGGAACACGGGTCTGCTCGGAAACTCATTGGATTGACAGTCGCTTAATTTTATCCTCTCCTATATTTCCTTTGCATTTGCTGCACTTTACACCGCTTGTGGGGAGCTGCGCTCATGAAGCGGATATGATCCGGTTCGAGCTGCTACACGGGTGGTGGATATGCATGCTTGACCGAGTGGCTCCTCCGAATTTGCATTTGACTGTGAGGCTGCAAGGTGGTGTGTTATGGGATCATGTATCTGCATGACAGACATGCAAATGGGACTTGGTTTGAGTTGGGCTGCCATGGTGGATGATCCCCGTTGTCTGGAAACTCTTTTAAAGTACGTTTCCTTATAAAGCATGAAAGCATGAGTGCCATCAAAGCGAGCACGGACACCTCTCGGCGATTATTGCAGACTCTTCAAGACGTACTGGTGGGCGACGTGGCAAGGTCCTAGTTGCTTTTTGTTCTGGTTGTATGCAGCTCGGCAGTGTGAATGTGTAGAAAAATGTATGAACATGTGCGAATATGTATGCAATGATACGAGCTCGATAAAGGGGTTGTAGTTATTCTTTAACTCTATCAGTATTTAGTCATAATCATCTAGATGTTCAGTTGTCATAGAGAGCCAGTTTGTTTGCCTGACACCGTTCTATCTACACCCCTACCCAACTCGCCTCTCCCTTAACGTCTTGTCGTTAGCAAAGATCGGTCACCAGGGTGTCTGCGGAATGCAACAGTCCGAAGCACAGGGTGTGGCAATAGATTGTAGATAGCAGACAATACATAAGCAATCAAGGGGCCAAGAGAATTCCTACACGTTCCAGGCTCCAACAGCTAAAAGGTCCTCCAGGAGTATAACGGAGCACAAGGAACCAGATGGAAACGAGGGGAGACTCGCGGGCTGAGGTTCCACGGTTCATGTTACCAGACGGGCCAGAAAAGTGTGGTAGCTGAGTTGTCGATACTTGCATGCGTGTCTGTGTGGACGCCTCATTATTCTAAGGGGGGTGTGGAGTGGGAAACGGGCTTCTGTGCGTGCATGAGGATACCTGTCTGGCCACCACAATGATAGGCAGCTCAGTAGCTCTGTGACTCAGTGGGTTGAGATATTTGGACTGTCCCTTACAACGACTTGCATGGTACATTCTGCTGACTGTGGTGCATGCGTAGACAGCCAAAGCCAACCAACTAGAGCCACCCGGGTTTGTATCCAGGTATGTTCCGGGAGAACGCTTCCTGTAATTTCAAACTCGGTTTTGCCACATCATAAACGCCGTAGGGGCTAGTCCGTAGAGTGCAGACAATTATCGGACGTCCCGGGCCACAGCTTCCATCTTCCTTTATGCCCAGGAACTTGATGTACAAGTGGCTGATCATGCATGCCTGCCAGCAATATCCATGCATACCCCTTCTTTCATATGTTGGTATATATTTCTGTGCCGCTTATGCATATAGAATGGGTGCTCAAGGGTCGAGACGCACATATTTATTGATCTCCAAGCATGTTGTGCCAGCACAGCAGGTACCGCGAGACACATACACCTGGGTGGCCACCTTCTACCGCACACAACTACACACCAGTCGGCACGGGACAAATGACAAAGATCATCAAAGGTCCCGTTGCTACCCTGGTTTTGGGCAACGATGTTCTAGATTCAGAAGAGACCTGTGCTGTTATCTAGGTTGTTGTCCACGCGAAAAGATATCGAATCATAGAGAAGTGACTCTGAAAGATAGTTCAGTGGATACAGACGATATTGACGACAGCTAGAAATGAGCTTCTTACTTCATAGATCAGTAATCTAAAAACGAAACGATGTGCAACAACTTACACTGGCACGGGGTCAATCCAGAATTAACACGATTGCACTTGTGCTGATAGCATCACCTTGGATACTTATGCACTACACGCAATATGTAATGGTCAGCAACTCCGAATGCGCAAGAGGATGGCTGCGGGAGAGTCGTGATAAACACGGCCAGTTCTGCGGCCTTGCCTTGTTTGCTTACATGTAGTACAACCCGACTTCCACGAAGTCCTAGCCTGGCCGTGCCCCAAGATGTACCCCTTCCCATGTCATCTCTCCCCTGGAATTGTGAACAACTTGTGCAATTTTCATATTTGCTCGTGTTTGTTTAGATTCAGCCCCTTTACTGTCAACTCCAACCAAGATGCAGCAATATGCGGGGAACAAACTGCAGACGGGTACACAACAGGGGTAAAGGTAGCTGGAATATTTGGCCATTCATAAACCAGTCATTTCTTTGTATTTCATCTCTCAACTGTATCTTGTTATTATTACTAATCACGGTTACTTCATATACTCTGCTTTGGATAGCAGTTACAGAACGGAAAGAGCGACCGGGGATGTCGTCGGATAGCCTAAGTAGCTCGTGACCGGGCCACCAAACGGGCCGTGCCGATTCCCATAGTTCACTATCATTATCCACTTTATTACCTGATTATGTCAACTTCAATTCACACAGCCTTGACATTAACAGCATTGACAGCAGGATCTTAGATTATGAGTATTCCGGCTAATTGATCGAATCTATACTAAAACTTACTTAAATGTATTAACAAGAGGCATACATCATGCCATAGATACCTACTAATTATTCTCGATTGAGCTTGCATCACTCGTGGACCAACAAGACGTGGCCCGATTTAGCGGGAAGGCTGGAACAACCGAATGGCCGTTGGGGGCCGTCGGGCACTACCAGTCTCTGCATTCCTTCTACCTATCGAGACGGTGAGTTGTCGCTATCCAATTGCTGTGCTTGCCTGTGTTGATGAGGCTGGTTCAATAATCAGTGTCGCGTATGAAGTAAACAACAACACGAAACACTTGTCAACGTGCAGTGGGATATGTCTATTTCAGAGCTTGCAAAAATGGATTAATAGTTAAAGAGAACCAATGTAGAGAGTCGCGGAACTAGAAGACTTTGACAGGGGGAGTCGATACTTATTGTATATTTAATTGCCAAGTGGAAATACTAATGGAGAAACAAGGGAAGGATGCCCTGCGCAACGCACTGATACCACGAAGAAATACATGGAGTATGGAACATGGGCAAGGTCAAGGGCGAGAGGGAAATAGAAAGGGGTCTATGTTTTGTGATTGGGTCGCTAGCATGGGCGTTGCCCGAGGGCGGGCCACCAAAAGGGTGACAAGGAAGAGAGCCTTGACATGAGAAGGCATGGGTCTTTGGCTCAGCTATTGGACAATTGTGCTAACTGTCGCTATTGGATGAGAGCAAGGAAGGCTCAATCAACGTCCGAATAAGTTCAATAGAGTATATAGCAAAATACAATAGTCATTTGAAGTTCGTTCATTTTGAGTAATATGACACCGATTTTGCGATGCCATTGTTGAGGGAATTGAAGATCCTGCTTGGGCAAACCAAGTGTCCAAAGCATGTCTGTCGCGTCGCTGCCTTCCTGTCTGTCGTACTGCCTTCGTCTCACTCAATCATCTGCCTTTCCAAGTTATAGCGCAAATTCATCGGCATCGGTCTTGTCATTAACAGTTGTCCAATCCTCTCAGAATGAGGCTGTCTGCAGGCTCTGAGCTGGCAAGCGAAAGCTTCTATGCTCCATTTGCGTCATTAGGCTCACTATCATAGCCTAGCTGGGATTCCATGCACCCATGACCTTGCAAGACGCTATGATTTTCATAGTATCCATTGTATGACATGGTACATGCCATCACTTCGTAAGATACAATTACGCACAGTCACGCACTCGTACTCCGTACTCTTTGAAAAGCAACTGTACAATATGCACTATGTAGTTATCAATCGCAACATTAGCAGCGGCAGCCTTGGACGGCCCTTCGGATAGTCTTGCTCCTGCGTCGTCGCTGCCCAAAGATGTGTCAAGAAGGAACTCGACCAAGGGAAGGGGGCTACTTTACCTCATTCGGAAGAGAAATGTCTGTTGGAAGTTTTAGGTGCAGGAGAAGGCTCCGGAAAGAGGCGGGCCTCGCCAGGCTGGCAAAGAACAGGGGTCAGGCCTTTAATCATTACGGTGGACTCTGTAATGGCGCCCAACGCGTCTTTCCTTTTCTGTTTCTTTTGATGCTTTGGTAGCTTTTGTTGCTATCTTGTTGCCTTTCTTTCTGTTTCGATTCGTTTCTTTCCACTCTTGCTTGCAACGTGTTTACCTAGGTGAGCATGGTGCATGTAATTGCCCTGTCAGGGCTTGACAGCTGTTCAATACCACCTCCTTGCCGCTCCTATTGCTTCCCCACGCGCATGCTGCGGGAGCGCCTCTTTTGCTCTTTGCGTATTTGCCTTCCGTCGCTCTACGGCTAAGCACCGGGCAAGGCCACGAGAAAAAAAAGAAACAATGAGACAACAGGACAACAAGGCAACAAGGCAGCACGCCAGTGGTGTGAATGGCCTCTTTTATGCGGCCGGCCCTCCATATCACAGAAAAGAGGCAACTATCAGGGATGTGCAGCAGAAATAGGCAAAACACAAGTACTTTCACAGACTGATGGGTTGGCCAGCACATCTTTATTTTATTTTCTGCATCCAGTTTTAAATTCCTTTAATAGAAGCTATAGAACACGTCACAGAGTGGCACTGTGCCCGAAGTGACCGAGCACCAAAGGGTAAACGGAGAGCATAAAGCACAGGGCCGGGATGCTCTAGATTTTCCAATGGTTCTAGATGATCTAGATGCTCCAAATGCGAAGTTGTTTGTGAGAAATACAAAACAGCACAAACGCTGGCAGCCAACAAAGCATGGCTTGCAGCATATTCGTAGATATTGAATATCTGCCCAACCACCGCATCCGAATATCGACAGCAAAAGTTCTATATAGTTATATGCATGCAAGGCCCTCCAAGAAGGCTCTGCATGGAGTATACTTTGTACTCCTTTACTTTTGGTCTGATTGGCACGCAGCAACGACCAAGGCTCTGGCCCCATTCTATAGGGATGAAGGTATTGGTTGGATGCGTATCTAATCGGCTGCTAGACAGACATATCAATTTATTGTTTGGTGTTTATTGTTTGAAAGTAAAAAATAGCTATCGCCGGCGAGCAAAAGAGGCAAGGTCGCGCGCGATACGGGGAAACGCCAGCCATGCGCCGTGCAGAGCATACTTGCAGGACGGCGTGCAGGACTATATGCTCCGTATATGTACAAAGTACGCACGGCAGAAGCTCTGACTGGTAGCCGACGGTCTGCGATATCATTAGGGTGTACGTGTACAGGAGCGCGCACATGTATCGAGTGTCCACATCACTCACGGCTTTGTGGGGATGGAGCGATAGAGCATGCTTATGCTCGACGGCTGCCAGCACAGCATGCATATCGGCTAACGGGGTAAAGTGAGGGCGGTTGGGATCACTATGTATATGTGCGAATGCTCGAGGGCACCACGAGGTTTGGATAAGTCTGGATGAAATACACGGAAGTTGCCAAAATATGAAAAAGAAAAAAAGAAGAGATAATATTAAAGGAACGCACACTAGTTTAATATTTAATAAAACTAAATATAAGACTGACTAGGAAAAAGATGGACGAAAAGGAAAACAGTCAGCAATAGCTAAATAAAACTACAAAAAGTCATCACGCCGGAGACGTTGTTATGCCATTTGAGTTTGAACAACCGAGAGACAGTAATGCACAGTGCATAACAGCAGAACACAGTACGCACTGTAGACACAAACACCTCATAAACAGACCCGTATTTATCACGTCACACGCGGCAGTGGGGACATTTTAGCGTGCCCCTCGTATGCGTATGTAAGCAGCTGCTTCACCCAACGTCACTCGGTCTCACCTCGACGCACGCGCACCCCTTTTGTATCAGACTGATTGGACTATCAATACCTTCAGGCACAGCCACTAGCGTTCTACAGGCCCATGGTACAGCTAGTGATGCACATATGCACAGATGCCCGCTTGTGCCATCCACAGACCAGGCTGCCGCTGAAAGCTGTTTCGTCGTGTCCGTGCTGCCTCGCCTCGTCGTATCGGGTCTTCTCTCCTCATCTTGACTCGTTTGTGTTTCTTTGGTCTTTACGTCTGCTCTGCTTGCCATTCACTCTCAATTTCGCTGATTTCTTTGCTTTTTCTGCCTTGAGCATTCCAAACCTGCGTGCATTGCGAGTTTGGTGTCATGTAACGCCCCCCCCAAATCTCGTGATCATCCTCAAAACACGTCATTCATCACGTCGGACGACCTGCCCCGTCTCTGATCGTTATTTGGTTTGCTCTGATTATTTTCTGATTTATTTTTGACCCTTTCCGACCTTTTTACTATCTAATTAACGCATTGTAATTGCTGTTATTGCTATTTCTTGCCAGCTGCCTTAACCTACTTGACCTCACCCGGCTCCACGATCCCATCACCCGCAGGCTCGTGCAGCTGGCATCCACTCAAGCTGTACGGGTTTGTTGTCTGTCACCGCCAGCGCATTCGTGTTTTCTTGTTATATCCCTTATCCAACCCGTCTTAATAATCATTGATTGACACCTTTACCAATACTCCTCATCTCGATGGACCTCTTTGCCGCTTCTGCGGATAGCCTGGGTGCTGCGATACCTCAGCATCAGCAGAGCCAGGACCAGGATCGTCAGGCTAACATGGATACATCCTACGCCCATCATTCTTCTCTGCGGTCGCACCCGTGGTCTGCGCCTGCGTCTGCGTCTGCAGGACCGGGCCCACTACTACTAACAAGCGAGGCTCCGCATCACGGCATGCAGGTGGATGTACAGGCAGATGTGCAGGCAGATTCGAGACGACAACTTTCATCCCCAAGAATGGATAACCAGCTGGCGGCGGCGAACGGCGACCACACGGACACCGGCGAGGGTGTTGTCGCTGATGCCCAACCTCTCCAGACATCGCCAGCAACACAGCTGCAGTCACAGCCGCAACCAAACCAAGCCCTAGCCGTCCGACCGCCTCGATCTGCCTTGCCAGCTCAGGTGCTGCCTTACTCATCTTCACTGCCATTGATGAGAGCAGCCTCGAGGGCGCGGCCCTCTCGATCACCCCGTTCGCGCCCACCTCGCTCGCATGCGTCACCGTGCACGTCGTGCACGTCGTCCCGATGTTCGTCGTCATCGCGCTCTCCATCCACATCGCGATCGAGATCTCGTTACTTTGTGATCTCCACCTCTTCATCATCGCCAACATACCACATAGACCCCGACACCCCTATCAATAGCCTCCCCAACGAGATCATACTCCACATACTCGGCTTCCTCGATGTCAACGACCTTCTGGCAACGTCTAGGGTAGGTTCTATTGCCAATTGTATGTTAAAAGACAACAACAACAACGTCTACTGACTACGCAGACATCCCATCATCTTCGCTGCTTGTGTGTTGCACCTATCCTGCGCATTCACCGGTTGCGCTATATCCGTGCCGCGCTGCCGCCTTTGCTCGCAGCACCCCAGCGGCCCTCCTTGACGGAGCTGATCCAGCGCTCCATCTTCTTGACCAACACGACGGTCGTGTCGCGCAAGCTGACACGCTCGCTCGTTGCCATCCGTCTTTCGCACCGCCTGGCAGCCCGCCCGCCCGTCCATGTACTTGTCGAGCGCTGTGTGCTACCGCCCGAGTGTGCACCCGGCATTGGCCATGTGGCTCCGGCGCTGGCAGCACGGACACGGGCGATTGAGCGCGAGAGGATTAAGGACGGGCTGCGTAGCTGGATTGGCGTGGTATGGCGGCGGGAGGTAGGTCGGCGCAGCGAGCGTATGCGACGCAGAGACGAGAGTGTTGGTGTTGGCAAGGTGTGGCGGCTGCGCAAGTTCTGGGAGCGAGTGTCCGGAAGCTCTTAGACTCTTGGCTTGCTGTGTGCTGCATCTGTACTTGCTTTGCTTGGATATCCTTTGTGCATTGTGTCATGTGTAAACGAATATATGAATGATTCACATAAATACCGTTAATTCCTTGAAAACATGCTCTAGATTGTAATATACACGCGGCGGCGAGTGACGAAGAAGTAAGAATAGAAAGATAGATGATAGAAAAAAGAATATGAAAGATGATGCAGTCGCCGCCGCAGACGCCTGTTACCCAGAAATCCACAATGTACCATTACAAACGCCAGTCCCACTCAGAGCAAGACTAATATTACCGAGTCTGCCAATCAATGCATGCTCTCTATGCTTTGAACCGGAAGGCATCCCAGTCCGCATCTTCATCGTCGTCGTCGTCGTCTTCCTCCTCAGCAATGGCTGGCTCACCTTTGCTGCTGGTTGAACCTTTCTGCGCAGCTGCGAGCTGCTGGCGTATGTTTTCCTTGTCAATCATCGTCACTGAAGGACGGCGGACGTCTTCGGTTGAGGCTGGGACCACAGTAGGAGCCACAGTAGCAGCCACAGTATTGCTGCCGGCTGACTGGCTTCGTAACGCCTCGCGCTTCTCCTTAAGCTTGCGCACTCGCGACTCCAGCTCGTGCATGTCCTCAAACTCGTCTTCTAGTGCACGCGTCGCTTCTTCCCGCTCATCGACGAGCTTGGCCTCTTCTGCTTCTCGGCGCGTGGTCTCCTCACCGGTGTCTGCCAGCGTACCGTCTGCAGACACGGCAGCACCGGTAATGACAGCTACGCCAGTAAAGTCAGGCTTGGCATTGGCTGTAGCTGCGGCGGCAGCCACGGCAGGTGCGTTGACAACCTCGGCCTCAAAGGCGGCCCACTCGTCCTCGTCGACTTGTGCAAGTGCTGCTGTCGCAGGCGTGGAATTCAACGACGAAGTAGCAGCAGACAGAGCAGCAGCGGCTGATGCGACTGCACTCGCACGCGACGAGGGCTTGCTGATGCCGCTGTCGCTTTGGATGAGAGGGGACCGGCCGAGATGGCCAATCTTGGGGGTGGATGCCGACGACATGAGCCCGCTTCCAACGTTACTGTTGCTGCCGCTGTTGCTGTTGCTTACGCCGCTAAACGAGCTGCCACCCAGGAAGCTGTCCTTATTCGCAATGGGCGTCGCGGGCCGCGACGGGATGCGCATCTCGACGCCATGAACAGGCGTGCCCGAGCTGCGGCGACCCAATGGTGGCGTCAGCTGCGCGGATGTCTTCCTTGTGTCGCCGTTTGTGCTTGTAGAGGTTGCTCTCGACTGGCTCGCCTGCGTAACAGGTACTTGAATCTGAATTTGTGGTTTGCTCGTGATTATAATCGTTGCTGGTGGTGCCTCGGACCGTGTGCGCTTCTTTCCCCGCTCGTCGTCGCCGTCGCTGCCCATCTCGATATCGCCGTCATCTTCCATGGCATCGCTTCGCCGGCGCTTGTGAGCATTTCCATTGCCGATGTTGTCGCTTAGGCCCAGTGCATTGGCTGGTTGTGCCTGTGTTTGAGCTTGTGCGCGTAGCTTTGTGACGGACGTGCGGTGCAGTTGACTCCGCACGTGGTCGTCCCAGGCGGACTCGAGGCGGACGGGTTCACGACAGACTGAGCACGACAGCTTGCCGGAGTCGGAATAGACGGCGTGAGGGTGGTCGATGCGGCGTGCGGAACGCTGCTGCCGCAGCATGGCGCGAACGTCGGCCATTGGAGGGAGATGGTAGATGTGAGGTCGAGATGGAGCAGTGGAGAGGCGAGGAGAAGATGTGGTTGTTAAGGAATGTGAGCGGAGAGCCGGACAAGATTGGGGAAAATCTCCAGAGTGTCTCCCCCGAGCGAGAGACGAGATGGAGCTGTGCCTGAGGAGTTCGAGGAGTTCGAGGTCGAGAGAGTTGCCGAAGAGGACGATGAGGACGATGGGACGAGGACGATGCCGACAAGGACTCAATGCATGGCTTGGAGGGGTTGACGGTGTGTTGTTGCAGAATGACAGGCGTGAGGAATGAGGAAGAATTCTTCACAGCGTGCCGTTGCCCCGTTTTGTAGTGTTTGTCTTTGTTCGTGGAAGATCGTCGTCGATTGCTAGTATGCTGAGACCGGGGACACAGCGCTTATGCGGTGGTTACATCCCCGTGCGGCCAGATACAGGGGAACTCGTAGTAAGCAGCCGCGCCGGGCTATGATTGGCGCATATGTACGCCACAGTGACGAGCTTCAGCCACGCCCCGCATCTCCGTTCTGACGTATTACATAAGATACGCAGGGCTCGTCTTCTTTGCTGCTATTCTCACTATTCTCACTGTCGTCTCTGATACTAGCTACAGCCGCTGCATCTCGAGTTTCTCGAACAGTCGCCCTCGATATCTAAAGCTTATCAACCCACACCCTGCCCGCAATGGCCGACCAGGAAGATACGGGCGCCTCACTAGCCCCGTTCCCACAACCGCCAGCCTACCTATGGACCCAGTTCACTGAAGACAACGTTGCTAAGATGGCCAACCTGCGCGCAAAGTACGAAGCCGCGTCCGGACAGACACTCACGGCGGCCTCAGTTCTGCCCGCGGACGCACCCGTACCAGACCAGCTTATCGTGCTGCAGCCACCGCCGCCGCCAGAAACAGGTCGCTGGCGTGTTTTTGGCCAACTATACTCTATGGGCGACCAGCTGCCGACACTCGAAGAGCAGGGCGTGCCGCGGCTCGGTGCAGCCATTCCACTGGCGGCGGCCGAGAAAGACGCTCACGCCAGCAAGGTGTTCGAGCTTAAAAAGCTGTCCAAGAGCCTGCTGCTCAACTTCCTGGAGCTTATCGGCGTTCTCTCGACAAACCCACACGACGCGGCCGACAAGCTGGCCGATCTGCAGACGATCTTCTTCAATATGCACCAGCACATCAATGAGTGGCGGCCACACCAGACGCGCGAGGCTTTGATATCGATGCTTCAGGCGCAGCTGGAGCGCACACGCAACGAGACGCGCGCGCTGCACGAGGTGACGGACAGCGTGCGGCGCACACTGGTTGGGCTCGCGGATGGCAGTGAGGGTACGGACGCCAAGGAGACAAAAGAGTACGAGGAAAATACGGCACGAACAGCAGCAGGGCTAATAGGTGCACAAGACGCCGAGAAGCAACGACAACGAGAGATCTGGGCATCGATGGACGAGATGTTCCGGTGATGGACACTACGACAGGTACTTGCATGTACGATTAACGAATGATACCAATTTATGACATTTAGCTTAAATACATTGTTAGGTGTATAAGTGTATGCGTATGAGATATGAGAGATTGGCACTACGGCTTCTGCATGACGGTGCAGGGGATGGGAATGCAGCAGCAGCTGTAGCCGTCGCACTCGATGCACTTGGTCTTGCCACCGGCACCGCTAGGCTTCGTGATGCTGCTGGCAGCTGATGTGACGGCACTGGCAGGGCCTTTGTGGTTGACTAGAGCAGACGTGTTGATCACTGTCGGTCAGCATGCTATCAGTGGTTGAACCTTGAAGGATACTTACTGTTGGTAAGGGATGGTGTGCTGATGCGGAGTGAGTTGAAAGAGGTTGACGATGAGGTGATGATGATAAGTAATTGTTGTTAAAACGGTGAGAAAGCAAGACGGATGGGGAAGATACATATACGAAATGTGATATCAGAACTATGGTGGCCATTACCAGGGCTGACGTCGTGCAAGGCTCCCCGGGGATTGGCAAGTTTCAGAGTCGCAGGCTGGGCGTTGTGGCAATGCCATTCGTTCCAAAAATAGTAGAGCCAAGACAAGCAGTCAACGGGAAGACAACAGGAGGACAACAGCTAGTCGTAACAGTAGAAAAGACAACCAATCATGCACGACGATTTGAATTCAAGGGTGTCAGACATATCGCCTCCCTGAGTGGCCTACCCTACCAATTGGAGCAGCATGGTGGACAGCACCGACACACCGACCATCAAGTCCGTAGCAAAGCTCGCGCTCAGCTCTAAGCCAACCTTGCTAATCATCTAGGGGAAGCAGAATGGGCCGATAAATTGAAATAGGCTGCCATCGTTAAAAGAGAGATCCACCGCCTAGAATATTGATTAAGATAGACGCAAGGGAGCTGTCAAGATGGCCATCATGGCATAGAAGGCCACCTGTCCCCGGCCGACGACCCTTTTCGACGCCGACCAGTTGAGCCGGATCGAAGTCGGGCATGCAAGGCACGGGACCTAGCTTGAGGGTGTCATGGCGCGTGAGAGGAACGGTGCTCGTGGGAGAGGTTTGGATATTAAAATCATGCAAGTGTGATAGTAACAAGACAGACTGATATACATCAGTAGTAGTAGGGAGGGCAGAGCGGTATATGTCCAAGGAAGTATGGAGAGATAGTGTTTTGAGAGAGAGCCATATTTGAGCTATGTTTGACTATCGGTACCAAGAACCTGATGGGAGTGTATAGGAAGGCGAACACTGAACGAATAGTACAGTTGCATGCTGACCTTCATTAACACAGCCACACTGCGGTTATAAGAGATAGATAGAGACTTAGGTATGAGAAAGAAATTAAGCAAGAATCAAAGAAGGGTGAATGCCTGTGTTAACATAACATCAGCCGGGCTCCACCCTAGGTTGCCGGAGTCTACCCCAGACTTTAGACCTTAGACGGTCGACAGCCTTTAGATCACGGATTAGAAGCAAGCCAGACTAATGACATTTGGATACAAAGGATGGACGTGCAAGGTAGCCAGGCAGATAGACAGACAGGGAGACAGAACGGTGACCCATCCACTTACACACGCAAGACCAATGGGCATCGAGTTAGCCGTCTGTATTACTGCTCCGAGGAGGCGACGACAACGACGATAGTACTTGGGCAGTTCTCGGTGTCTGTCTGGGTTGTAGTTCCATGTTTGACATTGCTCCCCACCCCGACAAGTTACAAGTCATGCTTCTCCACGTCCTCCTCGTCATGTCTCAATTTCAGATCTCCATTAATTAGATCTCCATTTCATATTCGTGCATCTATGGCCTACCATACCTCACCCGTATTTTCTTGAGTCAAGCATCAGTTCTGTGTATACACCCGACTGCAGTCTACAACCGATCTCTATGTAGTTGATTCATCTTAATCACCACCTTGGTTGTCATCTGACGTTGCACAATTTCACATAGAGCATAATCATAGCCACAACAAGACATAACTACTATTAAGATACTCTCTTGTTGATATTCACGCTTTCCAATGCTATTTAGACTAAATACATCTATGATTTATGGCTTATAGCTCCCACATAAAACACTGCTCCTTACTGGGAACCAACCTACGCACAGCTACGCTATAGTCGCCGGCATTGGGTGTGCGCAGCAGCGTGTGGATGTGAAACTTGGCTGGCTCCATGTTGGTCAGGAACACGCCCGAGTGGTGGTCAAACTCGACAATCAACACCGGGCTCTAGATGCGGTAGTAGAACGTGTCCTCGTCGCCAAAACCGCCGACCCAGCAAAAGTACGTCTCGTGGTATCACTGTTGGATCTGTTGCAGCCGGATTTCACGCACGCTGATGGGCAGGTATTCCAGGAACGCATCTACAATCTTGGTTACCAACGCCTGCTGCGTGCCCGGTATTTCCGACACCAGGATTCCCTCGGAGGGGACGGTACGGTTGTTGCGGTAGGCACCGCACAGGTGGAGCTGGTCATCATGGTTCCAGACTCGACCGCTGCTCTCATCGGCGAGCCAACGGACCACACCGTCGATATCGGTGCTGCACTGCGCAAGGGTGCCTCCATCCAGGTCACCGTCCGCCTCCATGCTGTCGCCCAGCAAGCCCAACAACCAGATCGAGACCATCGACAAGGTCTTGTAACCGCTGTACCAGGCCGAGGTCGGTACCATCCGGGGCATCGGTCTCTGCGTTAGTCTCCCTCTATTTTATTATTGTCTACCAATATGCGGACAATGCTGACCCTGTAGTACAAGCAACACGCCCAGGAGATTGGCATGTCCATCCCCGAAGGGACCACGGTCTTCTTGTAAGTTCCGTGTAGACCCAACTGAATATCCACGCACTGACAGCAAAGAAAACCCAACACTGCCCTGGCTGGTCCCTACCCTGAGCCTGTAATCCTGCCCAAGCTCACGCAGGCCGACAACTGCGGTGACTATGAGTCGGAGCTCGGCGTCGTGGTCGGCAAGACCGCTAAGAACGTGTCCGAGGCCGACGCCCTGGATTATGTCCTGGGCTACACGGCCTGTAATGATGTGTCTAGCCGTACGTCGCAGCTCAACCAGTTGCAGTGGTGCTTTTCCAAGGGCTTTGACAGCGCGTGCCCCATTGGTCCTACGCTGGCGTCCAAGGACGCCGTGCCCAACCCGTCAGCCTTCCGCGTGCGCAACCTCGGGAACGGCAAGGCCGTGCAGGACTGCGGCGTCGACGACCTCATCTTCTCGGTGCCCAAGATTATGAGCTTCCTGTCACAGAGCACCACGCTGTTGCCAGGCACGTTGATCCTCACGGGCACGCCCGCAGGTGTCGGCATGGGCAAGACGCCCAAGGAGTCGCTGCAGGACGGCGATGAGTTCTCTGTCGAGATCCTGCCGTATGTCGGCACACTCACCAGCATCTTCAGGGACGAGTAGACAGTATAGATATAGATACAACAGATTTAGTTCACCCAGTAGAAACATCATGTACTCGGATAGCACGTATATTATCACGCAATCTAAAAATATTCAGACAGGAAAATGATCGTTAATTTACTACAGTAGCATGGGCAGAGCCTTTGTGAGGTGGGCCACAATGGCATCTGGGCCCTCAAGCACCTGCAGGCCCTGGGGAATGGCATGCGTCTTGATCTCCGGCTTGACCTTCCGAGCCACGGCCTGCATCTCCGCAGCTTGCTCGGGCGTCCACATGCTGGCACTGTAGATAATCTCGGGGCTCAGTTCAGTGACCTTGTCCTTGACTTCCTCGAGAGCTACCTTGTTAGCATAGTCACACGCGTTGGGCATAGTCTAGATCATACACAGGCAGTTGCCGACGTGCTCGATGACATACTGGTCGGCGACTAATGAGCAGCTTGGCCCGGGCTGGGGCATTTTTACAGTACGCAGGCGGTAGGTTTTGGACGGCGTGGTGTTAGTGGCAGTGACGAGATTGCAGGTGAGGATGTTGCGACTGCGTTGAACTGAGTCGGAGGCTGGTTGTATAATATAGTGAGTGTAGGTATATTTACTGCGTGGTGACTATTTGCACAGACTAACTCTATATGCACCCTTACCCCCTTACAACTAGCCGGTGCTGGCGGGTTTAATAAGGGCTGGGATTTCCGTGAGTACTATGTAGTAATTAATGCGCAGTATCACGGAATATGCTTGATAGATGAGTATATTTGATACTGCCGTTTTTGAATGGAGAACTAAATCATCTTCGTTGATTAAAATATACGACACTAAAAATATGCTTTTAATAAATAGATAACGCATTACGACCACGAACCGACGACTAGGCTAACAACGTCCAACGATGAGAATGTCCCAATAGTGTGGCAAAAGGTTCCTCGAGATTTGAATCTCAAGGATACTTAAAAAATGCTCCAATATACATCATGTGTCCTGTTATGCTACCAATAGGGCGGTGGCTATAGCTAGCCTGCAAGCGACTGCAAAGTCTAGCTCAGTGCTACAGTCTAGCGAGAAACTGGCTTCGACCCGGGCGTTGCTGCTCCGGCCGTTGGGTGGGTGACCGGGTGGGCAGCCGCACGCTGTACTGGTGTAACGACCGAAGGCGAGGGAGTTCCAGCAGCAGCTGGCTGCATGGGCACGCGGGGAATCGGCACGGGTGTCTGCACTTGCGGCTTGGGCGGTGCCGGAGCAGGACTGGGAAGGTGCTGCTGCGCTACATAATGCTGAGCTTGTTGCTGGGCGTGTTGCTGAGCGTGCTGCTGGGCGTGCTGCTGGGCCTGGTGTTGTGCGTGTTGCTGTGAGTGTTGCTGCTGGGTATGCTGCGTGTGCACGTGGCGGTCATTGTAGCGCTCGAGTTCATGCTTGAGGAGTTGCAGGTCGTCGCGTGTCTGTGGTTGCTGCTCGAACACACTGCGCACCAGCAGCCACTCGTTGCGCTGCATTTTGGCAGCCTGCGTCATCAAGTAGCCGGCAGCCGAGCACGTCGCCAGCGGACCCAGAATTTCACGCGCAATAGCCTCGCCGTCGCGCTGGGCCTGTTCCCGCTGGGCAGCGGCTGCGGCTGCGGCGTGGTTGTTGCCCGGTGGGAGGTGCTGCTGGTGGTGTTGCAGGTGTTGTTGCTGCATAAGATGCTGCTGGTGGTGTTGGTGCTGCAAGAGCTGTTGCTGTTGGAGTTGCTGCTGCTGTTGCTGAAGCTGAAGCTGATGCTGCTGTTGCTGCAGCTTTTGCTGATGTTGGTGTTGCTGCTGATGCTGCTGGTGTAGTTGCTGCTGCTGGTGTTGATGGGCAGCTACGTTTACCGCTGCCACAGGGACGGGTGGAATAGGCTGGGGGTGCATCAGAGGCGGTGGTGTCACAGCAACCTTTAGGTGCGGCTGCGGTGGCTGGATCGGTTGCTGCGAAGGCTTATGCTGCATTTTTTGCTGCTGCTGCTGCTGGGGTAAGATTGGTGGAGGCACCGGCCGGGATGCAATAGGCTGCGGCGGCTGAAGTACTTGTGAGGCCTGAGACTGCTGAGACAACTGAGCCTGGGGTGGCTGCACTGCCGGCGATGCCAGTTGCTGCTGGGCGTGTAGTGCTGCTACCGGTGGTGCAGGGGCCAGAGGAGACTTCGACTGCGACTGCGACGGCGACGGGCGCTGGGCTTGGGCCTGCGCTTGGGCTGCTGCTGCTGGGGATGCTGCCGGTGCTGGAAGTTGCTGGCCCTGTGGCACAATTGGCGATATTCCGGTGGCGATTGGTGTCAGAATGGATACATTGCGTGACCCGCTTGCAAGCGTGTTTTCGTTCTTCGTGCCGTCACTGTTCCCGTTGGTAGCAGCGGGCGTCGCCTGGCCCGGTGTGCTTTCAAGAGAGGCGTTTCGCTGGGCAGCCGCAGCAGAGGCACTCGCGTTGGTGTTCGTACCATCACCACTGTCCGCACCAGCCGGCGTGTCAACGCCAGGGGCCGTGTGCTGCGCCGCCCAGTTCGGCCCCATAAGCCGCTCCATTTCGGCTGGGTCATTGCGGTACACCACCACCAGCAACAGCATGGGTGCCGTGCGGGATGTTGGGATGAAGTTGTCCTCTAGGTTCAGCATAAACTCGGGATGCGTGCTTGTGCCCGCCGGGATGGGAACCAGGTACGTGTCGCGGACATTATTCACGCTCTTCTCTCCAATCACGCCGTATCGGTGTCGCTGTGTGAAGTAGTCGATCAGGGTAAGGAAGTCGGACTTGGCAGCTTCCGTGCCGGGGCTCAAACTCGCGACGCTAATGTCTGTCGGTGCACTGTAGCGTAGGCTGCAGAGGTACTCGGTCGCCAACTTCTCATCGATGCGCCCGGCCACTGTCAGCTTCTTAGGCAGCAGGGTGGTCCAGGGAAGACCAATGGTGGCGTTGAGGTTAACACCGCCAACATGGCGTGCCGTTGCCTGGAAACCACCGACACTGACCATGTCGATTTCGCCACGCCACACAACATCCGGGTCCTCCTCCCAGAAGTCTTCTGTCGGCGAGTAGGGCGGCGACTCGTTCTCGTCGTCATCTTGCAGCATGCGGTCGACGTCAGGGTCATGGCCGGGGCCATCCGGAGGCAGATGCGCCTGGGATGGGCGGCGCAGATGAGCAGACGCGGCACCAGCTGTGGGTGAGCGTACGCTGTTGAATACGCGCTTGAGGTCAAAGCTCTTCTTGCCCGCATTCTCGCTCTTCGTCTCGACACGCAGGTTCGCGCCCCGTCCCTGTAGGGTTGCGCGCCGTGATCCAGACTCGCCCGAAGCATCCTCACGGGCACCAGGCCGGCGCAACACCGATGGCTTGTCCTCGACAATCCCGGCAATACCGCTGTCCCGCTCGACGACCTCCTCGCCCTTGTGCGTCCGGCGGAGGCGCGGTACACCTGCATCTTCCGTTTCCAGAATACTCTGCCGTTCCGCCTGTGCCTTCATCTTAGCCGTCTTTTGCTGCAGCTCCCTTGATGCTAGCTGGTCGCTGCTCATTGTGGCGAGCATAGGAGGAACGAGAGAGCCATGTACAAGGCGCGCACAGAGCTCGTGGTTTTCCTTGAGATTGAACCGCAGAGTGCGAATCTGTGCGCCATATTCCTTGCTAGTTGGGTGTGCATCGTGCACAGCCCGCTCGATCTGGATGGCAAATTGCTCCGAGGTCGAGTCAAGCGTGGCGCCGTCGGCTGGCATGAACTCGCCGCGTCTCTGGAGACTTCCCAAGACCTCAGTGATGACCCGGCCAAGGCCCTTCGCAGGTGTCTGGCGGGTTTCGGCGAGATCGGTAATGTGTTTCGGTAGATCAGCGGGCGGGTCGTAGACAGGAAGAGACTTGGTCTCAGAGAGCTTGCGTTTCTGTTAGAGTTAGTGGCTTTGTCGCGATTCACATTGAGCAATAAAGTTGGTATCTGGCTTACCTTTCCTTCCTGGTCCTCTGAGTCGGCACGCGTTTTGCGCTTCGTGCCGCTGGGGCCCTTGGAGTCCCGGCGCGCCTCTGGTGTGGGTGACGGCTTGGCCGAGCCTTCCTTGTGGTCGCGTGCGTCGCTATTCCGCTTGCCCTTGACTTTGCGGCCACCTTTGCGCTTCTTCTCGCTGGCTTTTTCCTCTTCGTATTGGCGGCGGCGTTCCTCCCACGGCTTCTCACCACGCGCCATGCCCTCGAGCAGCTCCGTGTGGTTTTCGGGCCGGCATTTTTCGCAGTAGTAGTCCTTAGGTAGGTCCTCCGAATAGACGCTCATGCCCATACACACGTTGTGCTGCCACGCTGTGCAAGTATCACAGGCAATCCATGGTTCGCCCGGGTCGCCATCCTGTTCGGTGGCACCGCACACACACCGGATAATTTCTTCCTCGGAGCCGTCTTCGGGCTCGTCTGTGGACTTCTTGCCGCCTCCCGACTTGCGGCCACGCTTCTTCGCGTTGCCGGCGTCGGTAGCAGGAGCGGCAGGAGTAGCAGCGGCCGGAGCTGCAGAGGGCGAGGCCCGAGGGTGTGTAGCAACTGCAGTCGCAGGAGCAGGTGGAAGGTCGAGCTGATCAAGAGACTTGTGTTGGCCCTTGGTGCTGCGCACAGAGCGGCGAGGTTCTGCGTCTTGGGATGTTAGATGGATGCGTAATAGGCACCTGGCATGGAGCCGCAGCGTTTGGCAGGCAAAGCTTACCTGACATGATGTCGTTGTATTGTGTTGTGGCCGTGTGGCCCAGTGGCCGGTCGTGAGCTTTCGTGTGTCGTCTCGTGATGCGCTCTGGTCTTTGGCCGATCTGCGTATAGATGCAAGACTCGTGCCCGATGTACTTGGGAGATACGGTTGCCGCTCGAGAATGTTTGTAGCTCTACTGAGATCGAGATTCACAAAGGATCGCGACTTTTTACTAGATGCTCGTCTCGTCGCGTCGCCGTCGACGTCCCTGCAAAACAACTACGCGTAAAATGTCACAAGACGTAACAAAGTTTTAGGACAAGGAGCAAGGAGCAAGAGCAGGAAACAATGGCGTTGAAGAGAATGAACAAAGAAATAGGGGATAAGACAATGAGGGAGGTTGGCGATGTGCTAGAGAATAGGCGGTAGAAAGACAAGGTGATGTGGAGGCACCAAAGCGCGGCGTGTGCTTCGGTGGCGTGTGATGCGCGGTAGGTCGTTGAAGAAGGAAGGAGGTGGAAGCTTGAAAAACAGGAAGGAGCTCTCTGCAGTTTGCGCGCAATCACGTGCACGGCTGTAGTGTCATTCAACGACTGCAGAGCCGGGCCTTAAAACGGTGGGAACGTGGCTCGAACAGGGCGATTGTTGGATGGACAGAAAGCGCCTCGCCCGGAGGGATGGGGGAGAGACAAATGTGATGAAATTGAGATGGAAATTATAGTTGGCAAAGGTTTGCGACGACTGCAGGAGAAGAGTGGCGATGGGCGATTGATGCCGTCGGTGAGAAGGGTGAGTGATTACGTAAGATAGTACTTTAGCTCGAGCACAGATTAATTGGGTTAATAAATGGATGTGATGCCTTGTTAGTAAGGCACTAGCGAGCTCGTCAGCTACGCGTCTTTCGTTTGCCTGGTGAGGCTGGAGCTATGTGTGGCTTGTAAGGAGTGGGTCCGCCCAGGTCGAGCACCAGGCTGTCACTGTTGTCGTTGGCTTTGCGGTAGCTTCTGGTGTGGTTTCCTCGATTACAGTGCGTCTGGATCTAGACAGTATCCCATCACCACCGTCACCGTCCACCGCCACGTCTACGACGACCTCTTGCTACGACTGCCACGATCACCACGACAAACACTCTAGTTGACCTCGAACAGACTCTCGTTCTTTTCTCGACCTCCAACTCCATTCTCCAGCTCCTTACCAGCTCTCTAGAGCCCTGCCTTCACCATGTCGAGACGGTACGACTCTCGTGTAAGTAGCAGCAGAACGAAACGACAGGACGACAGTGAAAGCTCCAGGTGGTCGATGTACACTCTTCTAACACTCTGCTCCTAGACTACCATCTTCTCCCCCGAAGGCCGCCTCTATCAGGTCGAATATGCTCTCGAAGCCATCTCGCACGCCGGCACAGCCATTGGCATCCTGGCCAAAGACGGCATCGTGCTCGCAGCCGAGCGCAAGGTCACGTCCAAGTTATTAGAGCAGGACACGTCGGCCGAGAAGCTGTACATTCTCAACGACAACATGATCTGCGCGGTGGCGGGCATGACGGCCGACGCCAACATCCTCATCAACTATGCACGCCAGCAAGCACAGCGCTACCTCTTGACGTACAACACAGACATCCCGTGCGAGCAGCTCGTGCGGCGGCTATGTGATCTGAAGCAGGGCTACACGCAGCACGGTGGTCTGCGGCCGTTCGGTGTGTCGTTTATTTACGCTGGCTGGGACCCACAGCGCCAATTCCAGCTGTACCTGTCGAACCCGTCGGGCAACTACGGTGGCTGGAAGGCGACGAGTGCAGGCGCAAACAATGCGAGCGCACAGAGTCTGCTGAAGCAGGACTACAAAGAGGACTGCACGCTGAAGGAGGCGTGCGGCATGGCGGTCAAGGTGCTGAGCAAGACGATGGACTCGACAAAGCTGAGCAGCGAGAAGAGTGAGTGCTTACCTTGTTACTGATGTATGATACTAATATCGAGAACACCTACTAACGAGATAGTTGAATTCGCAACGGTCGGCCAGACTACCGACGGCAAGATCTACCACCGGCTGTGGAGCGCCGACGAGATCACGGCACTGCTGAAGGAGCACGACCTGGCAAAAGTCGAGTCGGCAGACGACAAGTAGGGCATAAGGCAGTGTGGGCTATGAAGAATGACACGGTATGAATTACAAGTATAAGAAGGA
Organism: Ophiostoma perfectum; assembly: GCA_029298845.1. Classification (NCBI taxonomy): domain Eukaryota; kingdom Fungi; phylum Ascomycota; class Sordariomycetes; order Ophiostomatales; family Ophiostomataceae; genus Ophiostoma; species Ophiostoma perfectum. The sequence continues at coordinate 140,076 of JANSLV010000065.1, forward strand.
TACCGACGCAGAAGGATAAAAGGACTAGCATGAAACGACTTTGCAGGCAGAATAGCATCACGTTCCTCACCATACCGATGGCCAGGCGCTGTAAGATCCTCAGATGTACTACTAATAGCTTGTGCTAAATCAAACGAACAATTGTTTAACAAACTATATCATGCAAATGCTACACATCGTATCGTATATAACTAGGTATTAAACCTGTATACTATCCTGCCTTGTCCTCATAGATTCATATCATAACGTAACACAATCAACGGCTCGCTAATCCTGGAGAGTCAATGTTAGTTCGGGTCAACATGACGACATACTCTTCGTCTTACCTCACGAATGCCTTCTTCTTCGTCACGGATACGGCCGTAGTTGGCTGCGTCATCGCGGCGTGCGGGGCCTGGGTCGGGGTACGGTTCGGAGCACCGCAGGCTGCCAAGGTGCGGCCAGTACCGCCGGTAGCTCCAGTAGGCTATCGTCCAGCCCAATAGTGCGCCAGTGCACACATCATAGACGTCGTGGCGGTAGTCCTGGCACCGGCTGATGGCGATCATGGCGGCACCGAGCAGGGGCGTCAGACAAACTAGCACTTTTCCGAGGTCGCCTCGAACGTGCACCTTGTCGTCGGTGGTGCTTAATATGAAAATCTGCAGCTGGCCCGCAAGGAACAGGCTCATGTAGCCGAGGCCGGCAAAAGCAAAGCTCGAGTGGCCGCTAGGAAAGGAGCGCCAGCCGTCGTGCAGCGTGTGGTGGTTGGTCTCGGTGCAAACATCGATGGACACGAGGGTGTTGATGGGCGTCCCGGCAGTCGGGCTACAGCGCGCGATGAGATCCGGGCGTGGACGGCCCACCATGTTTTTGATGATATCAGTGACCGTGGATGCGAGCACGAGGGCGATGGCGATGCCAAGGATGGACACATGGTGCTTGTGGACGGAAGAGCCGGCGATGGTGTTGTATAGAAGCAGGAGGAACAGGGGGATAAACAGAGCATAGACAAAGTTCATGGCGACGGGCACGCGCTCGACGACGGCATGCGGATAGGATATGTTGAGGTTGTTGATGTAGAACATGCGGTGGAAGGGCTCGACAAAGAATTGGATCTGCTTGTTAGCACGGGCCTTTGTCTACAGGTTCAGGTAGTTACATACACAGATGTAGCCCGCGAGAAGCAGGGTGAAGCCGGCATAGTCAGAGGCGTATGAGCTCTGCCAAAACCGGATGACCGGCCCGAGTACACTACCCGAGGCCGCGCCAGACGGACGTGCTGCAGTTGTCGGCGCCATGGCTTGGAGTTTGTGAAGTCCGCGTAGTCACCGTCCCCGTGTGGCTTTTGCCAGAGACCAGAGCATGTCAGATAGGCGGTAATTGGTGTATCAGATGTTCTCGGAGCCTAAACGAAAGCGTTGTGTCGTGAGGCTGTCGTCGTGGTCGGGTGTGATCGAGTGACGTTGGCAGCCCAGAGCTACTCCGCGAGCGGCGGGTCTACAGGGCTCCTCACAGGGCATCCACACTGAGGTTGGTCTAGCCAGAGCTCAGTATATTAGTCAGCAGGCCAGCGGCCGGCGAGACTCCAGGGCGCTATTCGAGACACTATGCACTAGGCTCTAGCTGTCACCAGCGGCGTTCAACGTCTGTGACGTCTTTGTTACTCAGTACATCTCTAGTCGAGGCCATTGCAAACAACGATCACTTGTTCAGTACAAACACTTTAAGGACATCGAGACCAACCTGGCGGACTACCTGTGTATCATATCTCATCAGCCAATGATGCTTAACCGATCGCGACTCGATCATCAGAACAGCACACAACATCCGCCGGCAGATACAACTCGGCGACGCACCTGAATAGAAACAAAAGTCCAAAAATGGCCACGGCCTTACAAGGCCTGTCTGAAGGTGGCCCGAATTCACGCCAGCCTAGCGTACAGACGCAGACACAAACACAGACACTAGCAGACTACGAGAACATGGCGCAGCCAAAGCTCAGCATCACTGCCAAGGGCGACGAGGAAGCAGTCTCTCAAGGAGGCTTTCAAGCGGGCTCGCTACCACAACACCAGCTGCCATCGCCGTCACCAGAGCCAGAGCCCACGACAGTCACATTCACCACCGACGACAAGCAGCCCGCGTCCAGACCAGAGAAACACCTGCCAGGCGTGCGCCGCCTGTCAGCAACCAAGATGGCCGAGCTGACCGAGTCTCTCCCGATTTCAGCGATACCAGACGTGCTCGACAGTGACCTTGCAACACGGGGACGGGTGCGTGACAGAAGCAAGGGCAGGGACTGGGACAGGCTGTGCCGTTCCGACGGCGTGGTCATCGGCAGTGGCTTCAGTCCGCCGCTTGATGGCAGGAGGAGTGCAGGCAGTGCCGGCAACGATATTTTCAACACGGCTGTCCACGATGCCGACATCGACGAGCCAGCGCCTCCCCTCCACTCACTTGACGGCGCACCGCGTGTACAGAGACACTGGAATTCGACCGGGTCGTTGCGGACATTATCAGTGTCGACACCACCCACAATCGGCGGACGGCGCAGGTCGTCGGGAAATTCGCAGCCCGCAGTTGTGCCGGCCCCATTTTCTGCTTCTGCATCAGCCTCAACATCAGTACCGATGATCGCCATACCGGGGCCGTCGTCATCCTCGCTGCCAACCCCCTCGATCTTGTCCGCGCCACCCGTGGCTAGCAACACAAGCACGCGGCGCCAGTCTCAGAACAGCCTTCCACGGCCACCGCCACTACACATTGATAGCGGAGCTGGGACCACCACGGCAGCCATGCCCCCTCCCCGCCAGCAAAAAGATTCAGTCCCCGTCGACCGCCTGCCTTCGCCTATCGCACCATCTTCCATCCCGCTGCCGCCCATGTCGCTACCAACGCTGCTGCAGCTCGAGCTTGCCGGTCAGAGGCCCAGTCCGCTGTACATTCACCACTCACACGCGGCAGATCTGCCGTACGAATCAAACGCGGTCAAGTTTGAGCGGCTCAAGAACTTTTTGCTCCTGCCAACATACCTCGAACGCACTATCTATTTCGGCGCACTAGCGTGTCTAGACGCTTGGCTCTGGACGCTCACGATTCTTCCCATCCGATTCTTTATTGCCCTCGGCGTGCTAGTGCGCTGGTGGGGGTACATCATGTGGAAAGAGGCACGGTTTATGACAGCTTATGTGTGGCGCGGGCTGGGGCGGATGTGGAAGCGTGGCCGTGTTCGACGGCCAAGCTCGGCAGGACCACCGCCAAATACATCACAGACACAGGCCCAGGGCCAAAGCACGGGTAGACCACGCGGCCGCAGCAATGGCAGCTCGACAAGCGGCAGCGTGCCTCCTATGCCGGCCACGACCGCCGCACGCAGACAGGCATCACCCGTACCCCCAGCACTGGCACCCCGGCGGCAGGCCTCCTCGCACCACGGGCAGAATGGAAAGATGTCGTCGTGGGGCCACCGCCGCACCAAGTCGATGCCGTCGAACCTCACGTCCTTCCACAAGGCTGACCTGCTGCAGGGCGCCGTCATAGTGTGCAGCGCGCTCGCGCTGATGAATCTGGACGCAAGCCGCATGTACCACTTTATCCGCGCACAGTCAGCGGTGAAGCTCTACGTCATCTATAATCTGGTGGAGGTGGGCGACCGGCTGCTCTCCGCGCTAGGGCAGGACGTATTTGAGTGCCTGTTCAGTGCCGAAACGCTTTCGCGCACGGCCTCGGGGCGGTCCAAACTACTACTTCCGTTTGGCATGTTTTGCCTGGGCCTGGCGTACAACATTGCGCACTCTATTGTGCTTTTCTACCAGGTGATCACGCTCAACGTCGCCGTCAACTCGTACTCGAACGCGCTGCTGTCCCTGCTCATGTCGAACCAGTTTGTCGAGGTCAAGAGCAGTGTGTTCAAGCGCACGGAAAAAGAAAACACCTTCCAGCTCGCCTGTGCCGACATTGTCGAGCGCTTCCAGCTGTGGATCGTGCTGTTTATAATTGCCATGCGCAACATTGTCGAGATCGGTGGTCTCTCGGTGCCCGGCAGTATTGATCTCGGTGAAGAGCTGGTCTCGTCCGCCAACAAGGTGCCGCTGCACAATTCTTCGATATTGCCGGCGAGCTTTACCATTCTACCGTCGTGGCTCGTGTCCGTTGAGGTCCTGTCGCCGTTCCTGATTGTGATTGGTAGCGAGATGGTCGTCGACTGGATTAAACACGGTTACATCAACAAGTTCAACAACATCAAGCCGCAGTTTTACAGCCGCGTGCTCGACATTCTGTGCAAAGACTACTACACCAACGCATTTATGGCTCCGGCTCTTATGCGACGCCTCGGCCTACCTCTCATTCCGCTGTGCACGCTGTTTCTACGCTCGTCCATCCAGACCTACCACATGTTCCTGGCCACCCACCTGCCATCGCCCTCTTTGCCGTCGACACATACGTCGCTAGCCACAGCCATGGGTGGCCCCTCGGCGGCCGAGCCCTCAAGTCCGGCCATGGCAGCCTCTCTCGAGCGCCTCGACCTGCTGATCCGCAACGCGCTCGGCCGGTCTGTACACGGCAACCCATATTCATCGAGTGAAGCTGTGTCTGCTCTAGCCTCGTGGTGGGCCTGGTCGAGCGACGACATGATTGCCAGCGTCACCATGGTTGTGGTGTTTTTTATCGTCTTTCTCATTCTGCTAATTGCACGCATGCTGCTGAGCATGGCGCTGCTGCGGTATGCGCGCAACCGGTACGCGGCCATGAAGGCACGTGAGCACGCAGAGGCTCAGGGCAAGGCCGAGCCCGAGTCGTACGAGGCCGCTGGTAAACGCACGGGTGGCTATGGCAAGATTGAAGTCGGCGAGGAGCGGCGGCGTTGGATTTTCCACGACGACCCCGAGGGACTCAAGAAGCAGCGTGAAAAGGAGCGCAAGGGTGGTGGAGGAACGAAGGAAGTTGATCTTAGCAAGATTACAAGATACGAGATGGTGGCCAAGCGGATTTGGTAGCTGGATGGGAGGACAGACTTTGATTACTGCAGCGTTCGAGCAAGCATCACATACAGAATATAACCCTTAACGACAGTGCCGTATAGCAATTGCATTTAATTAGAAACAACAATTCATAATAATCCCAAATCATAATAGTAATATGTATATTGAAATAGTATCATGGGCTGACTAGGCAGCCGACTTGTAAAATGCGTTCACAAGAGGATCGCGGACGGTGGGCTCGACGGCGACGTACCGCAAGTCGCCTGTGAGATCGAGCGGCAAGTCCTCGTCGTTACCGACAGAGGCCGGCTTCGGCAACGACTCGAGCAGCTTCAGCAGGTCCGTCTTGCGCGTGGCCGCCGGCAGTTTGCGCCGTGCTACGTAGTCCCGGTACAGCTTCTCCTTTTCCTTATCCGGTGGATGCAGCACGTCCTTCATGGCCGGCTCTTTGCGGTACTTGCGCTTAAACTCAGGCCAGTAGAGCTTGGGCGTGGCATAGTCTTGCAGGAGCTTGAGGTACGCCGCCTTGGGGTCTTTTTTCTTTTCTTTCCTGGCCTCCTCCTCTTTCTGCTTCTTCTCGCGGATGCGGTCGCGCGACCACTCCTCCCACACGGCCTTGCGCGCCTTCATGGTCGGCAGTGCCGTGTACCGCGGGTCGTCAAAGACCTGGCCTTCCTCGATCAGCTTTTCCCAGGCGCTGAAGGGGTTGATCTTGAAATCGTCCAGCATCGCTTTGAAGGTCGCTACACCGTTGGCACTGTCGTCATCGGCGTCGTCGTCGTATGGTTCATCGCCGTAGTCTTCGCCGCCCTCGTCGTCGTAGTACTGCTCGTCCATCATGCCCTTGGCGGCAGCCAGCTGGAACGCGATGTCATCCTCGCCGAACTCGACCGGACCCTCACCGCCGCCGTCGCCATACATGTCAGCGTCTGTGTCTTCTGTCCGCTGCCGCTTCCTCCGGCCTTCGTCGCCATCAACCCCGTCTTCGCCCTCGTCATCCGTGACCTCGACCTCTTCGTAATTGGAGTCGTAGTCTTCCGCCAATGGCACAACGACACCCTCTTCCACGTCCTCCATTTTGTCGGCTTCCTCCTTCTTCTTGTCTTTCACTGGCTCATCTTTGTCTTCTTCTTTCTTCCTCTCTGTGCGCCCTGGCCTGATGCCTGCCTTGTCCATCTCCAACACGGCTGGCATCAGCTTCTCAGGAATGCGCCAGTAGCTTGTGTTCTTGGCAGCGTTGTAGACAAAGCGGCGGCCGTACTTCGTGTAGACGAGGGCCCAGGATTCGTGGCCCGGAATGGGGAAGCACGAGCGCGGCTTGTCTTTCGGCTGTGGTCGCGGCCGCCCATTTGCTCCTCCTCGGCCGCCTCGACCACCAAAGTCGCCCCGTCCGCGTCCGCCGTGGCCCCCTCGTTCACTGTGACCACCCGCAGCAGCATTTTGCTGTGCCATGAACGCATTTGCAACACGAGGGTCCGACAGGTTCAGGAACGGTGGCTGCGGGCCAAGTTGTGGGCCATGCTGGGGGAATGGCTGGTGTAAAGGTTGCTGGAAAGACGGACGATGAGGGAAGGGTGCGTTGGGCATGGCTTGTGGTGGCGGGTGTGCTGCAGCTGGGGGGGGTATTGACGGTGGCGGCGGGGGAGGCGGTGGCAGAGAGGCCGAAGCAGCTCCTGGACGGCGGTAGGTCGACTCCTTGGTTTTCGCATTGTAGTAGTAGGTGTGGCCAGAGGGTGCTTTATTCTCGGTCCAGCCCGGTGGAAGAGGTGGAAGGGCTGCCATGGTGTGAGATGGGGTGGCTGCCGTGGTGGTGGTGTCGTCGCGTGCGGTGCTGATGTCGGATCGAGGTCGAGGTCGAGGTCAAGCTCGGTCGCGATAAAAAGTGTTAGGTGTGGTGACCCACTTTTATTGACGTCGGCCTGCAGCAGCACTTAACATAAAGTAGTCACTATTAATTCTAGCCTCGAGATTAGTTATTCTTTTACTTCTCTTGTTTTTATTTGTTTTTGTAACGGGCTATTAGTTATTGATACAGTTGTTTGCATTTATTGTTGAGTAAGTATGACTCGAATGAGTTGTATTTTGAGTAAGTATGACTCGAATGAGTTGTATTTTGAGTAAGTATGACTCGAATGAGTTGTATTTTATTTTTATTTTTATTAACGCAGCAATAGACAAAGAAAACATCACTAAAACAAAACAGCCAACAGAAGAAAACACAGCTGAGAACAAATACAGACTAAGCGTAGGTCATGCCGCCATCAATGTTGAGGACCTGGCCAGTGATGTAGGCACTGCCGGTGCCGGAGAGGAAAAGGATGGCATCGGCGACTTCCTTAGTAGTACCGTTGCGCTTGATGTGCTGGTCCTCGCGGAAGCGGGCGACGTACGGGTTGTCCTCGGGGAACACAAGATCGGTCTCAATGGGACCCAGCAGGGCCACGTTAACGTTGATGCCGCGGGGCGCAAAGTACTCAGACCAGCCGCGGGTCATGGCATGCAGTGACGCCTTGGAGCCGGCGTAGAAGTTGCCGGGAGCCAGGCCGAAGCGAGCAACAACGCTGCTCACATTGACAATGCGGGCACCGGGTGCGCTGAAGTGGGCCTCGGCGGCCTGGATGAGAAGGAAGATGCTGCGCACGTTGATGTTGAAGATGCTCTCAAAGTCCTCGACTGTAAAGGACGCGAGGTCAGGCTTGGCCGTGAGCGCAGCGGCGTTGTTCACAAGAACATCAATGGTGCGGCCGGGAAAGGCATCCGTGGTGGCCTTGATGATGTCGGTGCCAAAGGTGACGCTGCTGGCATCGGCCTGGACGGCAATGGCCTTGACACCAAGGGCCTTGATGGCCTCGAGGTTCTTGAGAGCAGCATCCTTGTTGCTGTTGTAGTGAATGACGACGTCGGCACCCTGCTGGGCCAGGGTCAGTGCGGTAGCGAAGCCAACACCGTTGGACTTGCTGGCACCGGTCACGATAGCGAGCTTTCCCTGGAAGGCGGACATTTTGAAGTGTGTGGGTTGTTTGACTTGAACTGGGTAGGTGGATGAAGGTGATATATGAGATGGAAGAGGGAATCTGAGTTGTGATCTAAGATGCAGACGAAGATGTAAAGAAAGGTGTAGACGGAGATATGATTTGAAGATGTACTCTGAAGATGCCAGCGGAAGATGAAGATGATGAGAAGTTGTGAGGACCCAAACCAACTTGAACGAACTCATCCAGTCCTTATATACATGAACGAGACCACCTAGTCAACCTGCCAAACCTATATCATTCCCAACTCACTAATGCATCCCTAGCTGCCTCTCCAATGATCCATAGAATGCTCTGGCTCTCGCAAATAGTCGCCCACATCCACCGTCAAGATGCAAGCCTTGCTTCCGTTTACAATACTTGCTTATTTAGTATGTTATGTACGAGGCGGTTCTTTCTTCCTAGCCTCCGTGGCCGAAGAACTAATAAGTTTGGCTGGCTTCCGTAATCAACGGCCGGAGCAACCTTTCGGAAGTTGGATGGTAGTCGAGGAGGTTGTACATAACCAGACTAACCGCATTTGGAGCTTACACGTTATCTCCACGTTTTACCACTGCTGGGCTGAGCAAGGAGGAAGGAGCGAGGGAAACTTTTTGCGCGCTCCTTCCAAAAAAGTCTAGCGAGAAAGCACATGATTAGAAAGCTAGTTATGTAATTCATCGTTATGTAATACAGCGGGATGGGAATATCTCCCAACCCACACTCCTGCTGAATAATAAAGGTTGTGCTGAAATTGACTACATTATCCTCCCTTTGTCTTAGTGATCTAGCAATACGACCTTGCGCAGCGCCCTCCGCCGATAACAAAGATCACTCGAGGGAAGCAACTCTTTGCGCGCGTATTGTCTCACGATAGACAGTGTCAGATGTAGCGGCGGTTTACTCGCGTCGGCGTCTCATCCAAATTAGCAAAGTGCTGATAAACCATGCATGCGATTGTGCTGTCTCTGTTGGCAAGTGATTGAAGAGGATGTCCTAGACGGGACAGGGAGGACGTTGCTTGTTGGTTGTTATAAGACGAGGCAGCCTCGCAAGGAAGGTCTGCGCGTATGCCAAAGAGGTAGAGTTATAGCACGCACGAGGATAACGGCACTACTATAAACATAGAAACATCCACTACGGAAACTCCAATGTCAGCGTCGTTGATAGACATGGAAAAGCACGGAGGCATGGGCCGCATACAGGACCACGGGCTGCTCGCTGATGTACCGCTGGCTCGACAGATCAGCGAAGTGCAGGCCCATCACGGGCTGCGAAGACATCCCGACACCGAGCACGATGCAGACAGCAGAACCGCCGGTCACGACATCACTGGCATCCGCTGGGTCCTCGTGTGCCTTGCGCTCTACCTCTCCATCTTCATGTACGGCCTCGACACTACCATCGCCGCCGATGTCCAGAGCGCCGTCGTCGAGACCTTTGGCTCTGTTGGCCAGCTGGCCTGGCTCGGTGCCGGATTCCCGCTCGGGTCCGTCGCCGTGATCCTTCCCTATGGCTCGCTCTTCAACACCTTTAACATGAAATGGCTCTACATTGGCGGCATTGTGCTGTTCCAGGCCGGCTCCGCTCTATGTGGTGGTGCCCCTAACATGGCTGCCCTTGTTATTGGGCGTGTGATTGCTGGCGCAGGTGGCACAGGCATGTACCTAGGCGGCCTGACGCACTTTTCTGCCCTCACCACAGTCAAGGAGCGCGGCGCCTACATTACGGGCATCACCTTTGTCTGGGGCATCGGTAGCGTGCTGGGCCCCGTCGTGGGCGGCGCACTTAGCACTAGCAGTGCTACCTGGCGCTGGGCCTTCTACCTTAATCTGATCATCGGTGCCGTCACTGCCCCTGTCTACTTCATCTACCTACCGTCTATCCGGCCCTCCGCAACAACACGCACCGTGCGCCAACGACTGGCGTCGCTTGACTATGTCGGCTTTGTGCTGAGTGCGGCTGTGTGGGTGACCTTTGGACTGGGCCTGATCTCCGCTGGCAGCCTGTGGCCCTGGAACGATGCGCGGACCATCGCGACCCTGGTCGTCTGTAGTGTTTTGTTTGTTGCGTACGTCTTCCAGCAGTACTTTTGCATCTTGACAACGCCCACGATGCGCTCGTTCCCGGCCCATCTGCTTCGGTCCAACACCCAGATCCTGCTGTACATTGCCACCTCGGCTAGCATCACCACACTCTACGTGCCGGCATACTACATTCCCGTCTACTTTCAATTTGTGCAGTCTGACACAGCCCTCATGGCTGCAGTCCGTCTGCTCCCCTTCATTCTCGTTACTGTCGCTGTCAACCTTGGCAGTGGATTCCTGTTGTCCAAGGTCAAGTACTACAAGGTATTCTACCTCTTGTCCGGCACACTCTTGACGCTGGCTGGCGCTCTCCTGTACGTCTACCTTAAGCCAGAGACACACATCTCCACAATCTACGGCCTCACGATCGTCAATGCGGTCGGCACGGGCCTCACGCTGCAGATTGGTTATGCCGTCTCTACCCTGATTGTCGACACCAAGGACATTAGCCATGCTATTAGCATACAGAACGTGAGCCAGGTCGGTAGCACCATGATTGCCCTCGTTGTTGCCGGCCAGATCTTTCAGAGTGTAGCCATTCGAAACCTCAACAGCGTCCTGTCTGGCCATGGGTTCTCTGAAGCAGACATCCAGAGTGTCGTGGCCGGTGCACAGAGTACCCTGTTTGAGAGCCTTGAGGGAAACCTTCGAGTACATGCTGTTGAAGCAATCACAGAAGCGATGCAGTCGGCTTTCACTCTCGTCTTTATATCTGGTGCTATTCTAGTTGTTGTCGGCGTGCTAATGAAAAAGGAAAAGATATTTGGCGATGTACCAATGGTGTAGAATATATAATTATATAGTTAATAGATACTATTGGTCTTTATAAACAACATGATAGACTAGTATGAATAAGTATAGATAAAAGAAAGAATTCACTTTAAAAGGTGACGTAAGACAGAAGGCGCTTCCATAGGGGCTGAGCGTAGTAGTTGTCAAGGTACTCTAGCTCATCCTCGGTCAGCAGCCGGCGGCCACTCTGCAAATCGGCTGTCTTGGGGTCCTGCACCTTTGACTGGAAGTACACCTTGTATCCGACAAAGGCAAATATGAACAGAGGCGCGCACAGCATGTTCTCAAAGAACGCAGTAGCGCTCGGTTTGTCGCCAATGGGGCTAGCCGACACGTAGATGGTGCAGACAAACGTGAACAGCGTCGCCACAAACAGGAAAGCAGGGGCCAGGGGGTACCACTTGAGGCGGAACGCGTGCTTGAGCTGCAGCGCAGGGTCGTTCTGGGCCACGAGCGCGCGGTGCATGAACCAGTTGGTGATGGGAATTGTCATCCACGCAAAGAACGTCGTCGTCGCCGACACGGAGCTGAACCACGTAAACGCAGTCGAGCCACCGGACGACAGGTTGATGTAGGTCATGACAATGGCAATCATGCCGCACGAGATGGTCGAGTACAGCGGACGGCCGAGCGAGTCGACCTTGCCAAAGATGCGCGGGAAGTAACCCATGCGCGCCATCGACGTCTGCACGCGCGACGCAATAAACAGTGACTCGGAGCCAATACCAGCAAGGCCGATCAGCAGCACGACGTTGATAATGTCCGGCAGCACCTTGATGCCTACCTTCTCCATGACAATGACGAACGGCGAGCTGGCGATCTTGCTCGAGTGGTCGAGCAGCTTAGGATCCGTGTAGGGCACGAGCACGGTAATGTACACGCACGCCGACATGTAGATCAGCAGAATGCGGATGAACAGGTTCTTGGCCGCGCGGGGCAGCTCCCAGCGCGGGAACGCCGACTCGCCCGACGAGATACCGATAATCTCTTGGCCACCCGTGGCCCACGAGGCCAGCAGGAACACCGAGGCAACACCCTTGAAGCCGTTGGGGAAGGCCGACAGCGACGTGTAGTTGTAGCCGCGCTCGATGGAGTCGCCGCCAAAGCCGCAGCAGATCACGAGCATGGTGAACAGCACAACGAAAGTAAAGGTGACCTTCATGACACCAGTGCCAAACTCGAACTCGGCAAAGGCGCGGTTCGGCAGCAGGTGCTGGCCAATGACGACGATAAGGTAGATGGTGTACCAGACGGCCGCGTGGATGGATGTGTTCCAGTACGAGATGACAATGGGCACAATGGCACCCTCGGCGGCGACGACAGTCAGGGCACCGAACCACTCGCAGAAGCCGATCGCGAAGCCTAGCGCCGGGTCGACGAAGCGGCTGGCGTGGTCGATGAACGAGCCACTGGTGGGAAACAGACTCTGGGCCTCGCTCAGCACCTGCATCATCGTCATGGCCATGATGCAGATCAGGCCATAGCCGATCAGCATGCCCGGCGCCGAACCATTGCGCAGGGCCGTGCCACTGGAGACGTACACACCGGAACCAATGTTGGCGCCGAGGGCAATCATCTGCACGTGGCGTGTGCGGAACGAACGACGCAGCTGGCCCTGGGGCGCGCTGGCGCCGTTGTTGGCATACTCGTCGCCCTGCTCTAGGGGCTGGCCGGTCTTGAGCATCTCGCCAGGCACCTCGCCTGAGTCCCGGGTCGGGGCCATGGCGATGTCGTCTTTGGACATCTTGGAAGCTGTGGAGGCGGAGGCCAAGGCAGTGGATCAAGGATCGAAGAAGAGACAAGCGTGCAGATCTGTGTGTGGGTTGACTTGACACGTGTGAATACGAACAAGTCGTATGATGATCTCTGCAAGGCTGGGGAACGCGACTATATATTCACGAGCCCATAGGAGCAACGGCGGATGCGAGATGGAAAGAGGAGACACGTCCAGGCCCAGGAGACAGGTATCAGTAGCAACGGCTGTGCATATCTTAGCCAGAGCTTGTTTCTGTATCTCTCCCGAACGGAAATAGATTTGAATATCTCTGACTATCTTCGATATTTTGCGTATCTTGGATATCTCTGATCTATGTTGCTTTCCTTTTGTTTACTGGTGCAAACGGCCGGTGAGTCCCATGCATACCTCTTTTTGGTTAGGTCTGGCCATAGTCTGGCTACACGAAAGTACGAGCTATTGTGCGCCGCGCCGGTATGCCGTATCTGCCTCGTGGGAAAAGGAGGGGAGACTTGACAAAGCCAGTAGCGACTTTAAGGATACTAGCGGACAAATATGCGCAGAGAAACCGACACTCTGGTGTAAGTCAGTAGCGTAATTCGTTAATCGGGGAGCTTTGATTCGCTGGTGGCGCCGAGATAAGGCGACTCGACTATCTTTCGGCGATCGTGACAGCGTCGGGGACATAGATACGGCGTGGTGGAGCGAGCTAGTGCAGGACGATGCGCTATTGGAAACGTGGAAAGATAATCAAATACACTAAGCCGGGGACCACAAGGGCAGAGGATAAGGACAGCCGGGGATGGCAAAGATATTAATACCTGCTGCTTCGGAGGTCCAGCGCCTCTCGCGGAACTTGTGCTCGCCGAGTCGAGGACGAACATCACAAGCGTGCACATTGCAGAATCATGCCACTGTCGAACCCAATGCAGGAACAGGAAAAACGTCCCACGGACGGCACAGGGTGGAGCCGGAATCAGAGAACAGCATGGTAAGTCATCCTCCTGATAGATCATGGACCTACAGACGAAGTGCTGACCATGCAGCCGGCGATGCCATGCACGCAAGGTAAGCCGAAGCGCCGCACCGAGGCCTCTACACTACATTCGAATACTCACATCATAGGTGCGGTGCGATGCTGCCAACGGCGAGCCATGCTCAGGCTGCCGGTCCTCTGGCACACCATGCATAGCACACGAGAAGCGGAGACGCAATGTAAGTGGACTCGATCATGATGAGAGGTGGGCTGAGATGGTACTGACCTCGAACCAGCGGGGCCCTGCACGACCGATTACGATGCCGGTGCTGCTGCCGTCGCCGTCAATAGACAGCCGAAGCACGGCAACTGTGGACTCTGCTATAGACGGGGCCCCGTGGACAGCTACGCCGACACCCCACATGCGCGAACGGGACCTCGACTACTGCAGGACTACCGGGAGAAAGTCTACTCCTATTACCGCCAAGAGTCCCACGGCACTAAAACAACAGCACCAACAGCAGCCTCTACCAAGGCCCCGGCCCGTATCCCAAAATGCCGAAGAAGTCGGCCAGGCGGCTGCTGTGCTGTCCTCGCTCTCAACCATCGTCAACGTCAGCGCTGCTGACAAGGAAAATGCTACCGCGAGCGACCACGGCCCTGTCCACATCAATGACAACGATGCTGACGACCATGGCGTGCCGCCGTCAAGTACTGACACACCTGCGACGATAACAGCAAAGCCGGATGCCAACGACGGGAAGCGACACCTCATTGAGATGCTATCCCAAGAAGACATTGAAAACAGAGTGATGCAGCGTGGTGTGCGCATTGTCTTTGTGGGCCAGGAATACTCGAATGTGCACTACTTGATTCGACAGCGGGCGCGGCGCGCGTCTGCATCGGTCCACCACTTCCCGTCCAACCAGATCTCCCGCAAATATACTAGCCACGAGCTCGACCGGATCCCACGCGAGGCCTTCGAGCTGCCACCCAAGGCCGTGGTAGACGCCCTCTTGGCTGCCTATTTCCGCTACGTGCATCCCGGCTTCCCTGTGCTGGACAAGGCTGCGTTCATGGGCCAGTACCGCCGGCGGGATCCATTGAACCCACTCAGTCTGCTGGTGCTGCAGGCTGTGCTGATGGTGGGTGCCCATGTGTACCGCGACGACGGTTCCTTATCAAGCAAGGGCGTGGAGGCAGAAACGCACATCGCCCTGCTGCAGGACCGTGCACCACTCAAGGCAGCCTTCTTCCGGCGTGCCAAGATGCTATTCGATGCACGGTTCGAGTGGAACCGCGACGTGGTGGTACAGGCGGCGCTGCTGATGATGTGGCACTCGGAGGGTGTTGAAGATATCGGCGCCAACTCGTACTACTGGGTGGGTGTGGCTGCACGCACAGCCCTGGGCCTGGGCATGCACCGCGACACGCGCGCAAGCACCCTGATTGCACACGATAAGCGTCTCTGGCGCCGGCTCTGGTGGATCCTGGTGCAGTTTGATGTTATCGTGTCTCTGTCCTACGGCCGACCTATGGCCATCAACCTTGCCGAAAGCGACGTGCCCGAGTTGGTGCCCGAGGAGCTGGCGGACATTGTGACAGATGATGGCCATGAAGACTGCGGCATCGACGGCGAATATCTGATCCACCAGATGCACCTGTGCTGCATCATTGCCCATACGCTGCGGGACCGTTTTGGCCTGCAAGTGCCCGCAGACCGCAGAAGGAAAGCTCTCGTCGATGCGGACCAGCGACTTGCCGTCTGGATGGCACGGCTGCCGCTATACCTGCGGTGCAAGCCAGACGGCAAGGCTTCGTCGCCGTGGTCTGCGATGCTGCATCTCACGTACAACAACTTTCTCATTCTGCTGCACCGGCCACCGCCAATGCCCACGTGTTTTACAAACGCCACCAGCCAGGAGAACATGGGCATCTGCTCGGCGGCGGCAGGCACCATTGTTAGTCTACTCGAAGCGGTAGCAGCACGTGGCGAACTTCAGTTCCTAAACATCTTTGCCGTCGACGCGCTGCTGACAACGCTAATCCAGCTCAGTGCTGAAATCCGCATGGCAAACCCTATATTGGCTGGTCATGCTATGCAGCGCTTTGACTCGGCCATGGACATTCTCCGGCGCTTGTCGGGCATCTGGCTCAACGCCGAGATCATATTGAGGCTGTTCGAGGATAGTTCAGAGAGAACCCGGGCCGAGCTTCTGATTGGCAAGGGAGAGAGCAGAAGCGCCGCCACTGGCCAGACGAATAGCTCTGCTAATACTAATGCAAATGGGATTCCCCATGAAGGATCTAACGGAGGATCTCATGGAGGCGGGCGGGCAATCTATACCTCTAC
Organism: Ophiostoma perfectum; assembly: GCA_029298845.1. Classification (NCBI taxonomy): domain Eukaryota; kingdom Fungi; phylum Ascomycota; class Sordariomycetes; order Ophiostomatales; family Ophiostomataceae; genus Ophiostoma; species Ophiostoma perfectum. The sequence continues at coordinate 155,994 of JANSLV010000065.1, forward strand.
TGCCGCGTCCGAGGGCCCTACATACGATCCGTCGGACCTCGGCAGAAGCAGTGGTCATGAGACGTCTGTAACAGCCGCTGCCTACTCGCCGCATCCGCCACAAGGGCCGGTGACACCGGGAGGAACAAGCGTGCCGATGGACAGTTTGCAGCCTCTCGTACTGTCATCTTCGGCGTCCATGCAGCAGCAGCAACTAGTGCCGATGAACGAGCAGCTGGACTGGACGAGTCTATACTGGGAGAACTCTGGGTTTTCTTCCCTCAGCCCCTTCTCAGACATGCCGATGTATCTGTCGCTGTAGATTTAGATATTCTATGAGAATTGACACTATGAATTTGAATGACAGCAAGTGACTAGTAATCTCTATGACCGGACAAACCCCGACGATGTGCTTGACTGATGTGAAATTTACACCACTTGGTTCTGATATCTTTGATGGCGTCTGTTCTTGCCGGGCCGAACATGCTTTGTTATGATAAAGCGGAGAATATTCGGCGATCAAATCCACTGCACGTCGTCGGCAGATAACGCTATCCGCCACAAATCTTATTAGGCAAGTAAACAACGCGGGGCCGAGGGCCAATGGCTGTCAAGTTGAGAAAACCGCTTAGAACTACCTGTCTGAACCCTCAAACCGGGCCCGGCCGTGGTTAATTTAATACAACAAGTGGCCGAGTTTGGCAAGTCTCTGTGAACATCAAAGCCACCAGCACCACATCACCAACTGCATCTGGTGACATCGACAGCCTAACTACACAGACGACAGCCAATATCAAGATGACACTACTCCAAGTGATGGCCTCATCGCTGGCCGGCGGCTCTGCAAACCCCCTCAGTGTCGTTGCATTGGTGGCCTTGATTGGTGCACTGGCATGGTATTTTAGCAGCAGACCAGCAGCAGTGCTGGCAGTGCCAACAAACGCAACAAAAGAATCAAAGCCAGCAGCAGACACTAAAAATGTGGAAGAAACAAAGCCAGAAGAGTTCCCGCCAGGGTTCGACTGTATGGGCAAGATTGAGCCGCTGACGGACCTCGACTGGAAGACGGAGCGGCCGGAGCGAATCTACAAGTTTGCAGATCGCTACAACCTCACCATGGGCCTGCGGAAGACATCCGTCAACACGATTACCCGCATCGACCAGCAGTACGCCGAGCGCATTGGGGAGCGCAAGAAGATTTTGGACCAGTACCCGGGAGCACTCGGCTGCATGCCGTCCGGCGAGCCGATGGTGCGCGAGTTTTACGAGTTCCTGATTACACACCTGCTCCCCAAAAGATATCCAACGGTTTTTGCGTTTGGCGAGACCACAGACGAGTCTGGCACCACGACAAAGCATTTGTACAACAAGATCCTAGACGAGAAGCTCCCGCTTAAGTCGCCCGCGGATATCATTGAGACGATGCGGATCATCGCGTTGACGGTGGACGAGGATTTCCTGATGCTCCAGCCCGACGCCGACGACGACGGATACCAGCTGTCGGCCTTTGTCTGGCTGTACCCCGTGGGCTTTGACCCTGTCGACAAGCTAGGAATCAAGCTGCGGGACGCCCACAAGCCCGTGCCCGGCTACAAGCAGCACCTGGAGAAATCAATGGACCGCTACTTTTCACGCCTGCAGCCGGGCAGCGTCGTTGACCGCATCAACTGGGCCGTGGCGACCAACTCCAAGCTGTGCGAGCGCGGCGAGTACCACCTGCACGACGACAACCAGGTGTCTGCCATCACAGCCGACGACGTCGACCTGGACGACACGTGGGTGCGGTGCGAGCTGCAGACGCTGTTTGCCCTGCCGCGCCACAATGCCCGCATCCTCGGTGTGCACCTGTATCTCTATCCCATCCGCGAGATTAAGCAGGTCGGTCTGGCAGACACCATGATCCGTGCTATCGACGGTTACGGCAAGGGCAATGTGCCTGCATTCTCTCGGTACAAGCGTATTCCTGTGTGGGGTGATGTCGTCAAGGAGTACCTGCGGAGTGACGAGGACCTGCCACCCGCAAGAGCAGAGACATATACAAAGTAAGGCGGTAGGGGTAGAGTGATAGTTGTTCTAGTTGGGGGTGGAAGGGGAGGGGGGCGTACATATTATAGCATTGAAGTGCAGACAAATTAAAAAACGGATAAATCACATAGCATTTATGTACAATAGAAATACAATACTTAAACGTCCATATTGTCAAATCAGAATCACGTCATAGTATGTATAAGTACGTTGGCATGTACAAGACTCTCGAGAGGTAGCAAGAACAGCATAGTAGACAAGATAATCACATAGAAAGATAAACGGTGCCTCCGACATGAGTTGAAGTATTTTGTTCTATAATATACAGCTAGTAAACAAATGCGTCGTACTCTTTCTCGGGCTCGTCAAAGTACCACGTGAGGTCCCGACCTTCGCCCTCCATTGTGCTAAATCCGTTACCGAGGAACGCCCACCGATTCTTGCTCCATGTCGACCACTCCCAGTCTTCGTAACGAGGCTCCCGAAGCAAATGGAACCAGTGCAGCCGACTTCCCGGGTGAAGGCCAGTGACCGGGCCGGATTCTTTGCCGTTCTTGAACCAGCTGCGACACTTACCCGCCCAGGCTGTTCTCGGCAAGAATGCGTCTGCATGCTCAACAAAGTCATCGATGGCCGCCTGCTTTGGTGCCACGGCACGGTATCCCTCTGTTTGCATCTTGTAAACTATCTTGAGCATATACTTGGTGAGGTGCTCGACGATGGGAATGGCTGAGCCGTGGCCAACCGGTGCCTGCGGGCCAAGGAAGACGAAGTAGTTGGGCATGTCGGCCGGTGTCATGGACAGATACGCCGTGGCACGGTCCTTCCACGCCTCCCGTAGGTCAACGCCGTTGCGTCCGATAATGGGGAACCGGGGCCGGAACGAGAGGTCGAACCCGGTGGCACAGATCAGCACATCTACTTTGACTTTGCTCTCGCCATCCTCTCCCGTTAGGACAAGCCCGTCCTCCTCGATACGTGTAATCTCACGACCCGTTATGACGTCAACGTTCGACGCAGAAAGGGCCTCGAGATAGCCGTTGCCGGGTGATGGGCGTCTGCAGCCGACAGGGAAGGTCGGAATGATAAAGTCGGCTAGCGGGTTTCCCTCTCCCAGACGGCGCTTCATGTCCTTTTTCGAGAACTCGACGGCTGCAGCTTGCTCAGGCGTGTCCTTGTGTAGCATCTTGAACCGGCTGGACAGTTCGTACTCGACGCCCTTGCGGTAGGCCAGGTAAGCTGCCGGGTCTTCAGCGAATTCTGCCTTTTGCTCCTCGGAGAACGTAAAGTTAAGCCCGCCGGGGGCGGCATACTTGCTGCCAAAACCTGCCGTGATCCACTAACAAGTTAGATATTGTTTTTATTAGGAAGGCAGATGGTAGAACATACAGTAGGTCCTCTGATAAATGTCGTGAGCTTCTTGACAATCGGCTGAATGGCCGTCACCAGCTGAATACCACTGGAGCCGTAGCCGATGACAGCCACGTTCTTGTCCTTGAGGTCAACAGTGGTATCCCAGGCGCCGCTGTGCAGGATAGGGCCCTTGAACGAGTGAAGTCCTTGAATCTCTGGCCACTTCCAGTTATTCAAGTAGCCGCTGGCGTTGATGAAGAAGTGGCCGTAGTCCTCCGTCACAGCGCCTGACTGGACGTCCTCCACTTTGAACTTCCACACGCCCTCCTCCTCGTGCCACGTTGCACCGGTCACTTTTTGTCCGAACTTAATGTATGGTAGCAGTCCGTGCTTGGTGGCAGCCCGCTCAAGATACGCCCGAATCTCCTTTTGCGACGCATAGTACTCGGACCAGCTCGGGTTGGGCTCCCACGAGTACTGGTAGTTGTGACTGGGGATGTCGCATGCGCAGCCGGGGTAGCTGTTCTCGAACCACGTGCCAGATACAACGCCGTTCTTCTCGTAGACCTGCAGCTCGACATTTTTCATGTGCACCTTGATGTTGCGGATGACGTTGAGGCCGCTTGCGCCGGCGCCGATCACAATGATGCGGATCGGCCGGCCGGCACCCATGACCTCCTCCACGATTTTGTAACTGCTGTCCGTCATTTTCGTCTTGCGTGTAGTTGTCGCTGTCAGTTTGACTCGTATATTGTACAGTGGTGTAACCGATGTCATCAGCACAATGGTGATTGAGCATGAAGCTATTTACGTTTACGATTGTTTCCCGACCGCCGAGGCTGTAACGTCTACACGTCGACTGCTTGCCATGGCTATGATAGGCACGGCGACAGTAAACGCCGAGTAGTATCAAGATACCGAGTTAGACAATAAAAAATAAAAATAGTCTGCAGTGGTGACGAGATAAATATCGGTTCCTTGTCATTCGCCAGTGCCGCCGGTGGTGCCTCTCTAGTGCCAGTGTGCTGTAGACAATTCTGATGCGCGATACACTCCTAACGGCTAGACTGGCAGTGAGACAATACTCCATAGTGGTGGCACGGCTGGAATCGACCTAAAAAAAGACTCCATAGCCCGACATTCACCCGAAGGTCAACCATTATTGTTCCATTCCTTGCGTCACACGGCCCGCGCTGCCGCTGCTCGGCCCATATAAGTCGGCCCCGCTCAGTCGGCGCCTTCACATCGCACTTGACAACACAGCTACCTACACCTAACACCTCTCCTCATCAGTCGGCTGCAAGCATCAATCACATCTGCTTCTCATCAAACTATTGCCAAAATGACTTCTTCGATCATCTACGCTAACATCTCCGGCACTCCGCCCTCCATCACGGCCACTGACGGCACCGGCGATGATTTCAAGCTGCTGGCGCCGCCCAAGTCCGACATCTACGTCTCACCACGAACTCCTAAAGCCCTGTTCGACTACACGGCGCCGGTAGTGCACACGCGCATTGCCAAAGAGGCATTCGTATCTCTTTCGGTCACTGCCTCTGCAAAGTGGCGCACACAGTTCGACCAGGCCGGCCTCATCTTTACCGTGCCCACCAAGAACAACCCCAAGCCCGACGCAACCAATGCTAATGAGGCTTCCACACACCCGGCCTGGGTCAAGGCCGGTATTGAGTGTAACGATGGCGCGCCGTGCATCAGCGTCGTGGGCCGGTCGCCGGATGGTTGGGCTGAATGGAGTCTGATCCCGCTGTCTCTGATCGGAATCACCCTTGGTGCCGTTGTACCGGTGACGCTAACTTACACTCGTGAGAAGAACGCCCTGATGATTTGGCTGAGCCAAGAGTTAAAGGCGGGACAGGCCCCCCAGAAGCTGTTTATCCGTAAGGTACCCTGGGTGTTCCTTGACGACCCGGCTGGAAATATCGGCAGCGATGTCCTCGTTGGTGCCTATGCAGCCCAGCCAGATCCGTATGATGAATCCAAGGGAGAGTCGCTGGAGGTCACCTTCTCGGGGCTCAAGATTGAAACGGTCTAGATACTCAATAATGACTCAAATGCCGTGCTTTATTTACGGCTTCTATCTATTTTACATATAATCTTCTGTGTAATACCTATGCGGCGAGGTCTGTTTTGTACTGCTCCAGGAACTCCTTCACAGCCGCAACAAACATGTCCACGTCATCATCTGTAATGACAAGGTTCAGCGGCGTGTAGCCACGGCTAGCCAAGTAGATGCCCTTCTCGAGCATGAAGTGGTAGTAGACGTTGTGCCAGTAGCCGGCATCAGAGCCGGTAAACCGCAGGTTCAGCATGCTACCACGGCTGGAGATGAAGACGCGCGGCAATGCAACCGGTGCCGAGTCCTTGCCAGTGTACAGCTTGGTCTCTTCGCTAAGGCTGTCGACCTCCAGGACGTCAGTCAGGTACTGCTCGTGCTCCTTGCTGTACAGGCCGGTCTCGAACAGAGCCTTAGTGATGCCTTGCTTCATGCGGTCGCCGCGCGCGTTGAGCTTAGTCACGGCCTCGGCGTTGAAAATCTTGAGAGCCGCAAGACCGGCATTCATCGTGAAAACGTTATTGTTGTATGTGCCCGGGTGCATGAGGCGACGACCAGAGCCCAAAGCAGGGTCAAACAGGGACATGACATCCTTGCGACCACCGAATGCACCAAACGTCATGCCGCCACCGATCCACTTGCCAAACGTCATCAGATCGGCCTTGAGGGTCTCGCCCGGGACAGCGGCTAGAGCACCTGCCAGGCCGAGACGGGACGACATGACCTCATCCATGATTAGCATTGCGCCTAGCTTGTCGCAAGTATCACGAAGATACCGCAGGAACTCGGGCGATGCGGGACGGCAACCACCCGAGCCCTGGACAGGCTCTATCAGAATAGCTGCGAGACTGTCCTTGGGCAAAGCATCAATGATAGCAGCAGTGTCGGCGAGGTTGTTGTAAGGTGCAGCCACGAACTCGTGCGGCAGGTTCATGTTGCGGCACGGAGCCTCACCAACGCGGCCGTTGTGCGTCCAGCGGCACAGGTCCATAGGGAATACAAATGTTCCACCATGGTAGCCACTGCTGAAGATGACAATCTTCTTGCGCCCGGTGAATTCCAGAGCAGCACCAATGGCAAAGGTGTTGGCCTCGGTACCGGAGTTTGTGAAACGGATCAGATCGACACCGCCATCCGCGAACCGCTCCGTGACCTTGGCTGCCAGCTTCTTCTCGCACACAGACTCACCGCCATAGTTCCAGCCAGATGCCAAGGCAGTCTGGACGGCCTCGGCAATGCGGGGGTGTGAGTGGCCGAAGAGACCGGCACTGAACTCACCGAGGAAATCGGTGTACGTGCGGCCGTCAACAGAGGTCAGCTTGTTGCCCTCGCCAGACTCGATGGCCAGTGGAAAGGGCTCTGCGTAGAGAACAGTCCGAGTGTTACCGCCGGGCATGTGCTGGGCCGCATCCTTGTGCAGCTGAGCAGACTTTTGGTTGCTCGCAAGGAATGTTGCATGGGCCGAAGCCACGGCTGCAGCCACAGAAGTCGATGCTGGTGCCATTGTGTCTTTGTGGTTGTGGTTGTGGTCGTGTTAGTGGTTGATGGAAAGGAAGTGAGCAAATGAAGCGGCCATCCAAATCAAAATCAGATTATGATCTCGTGAAATAATAAACACTCGTCGCCGGAGAACGTGTAGAAAGATCTCGCCGAGGCCAGACCCGTCAAAGCCGCTGGACTAACACGCAGCACCAATTGCAGCTCGCCGACGCTATCTGCCAGCTTTAACTGGTGGATAGCACCGGGCAGGGCTAGGCTTCGGCTTTCATTCCAGGTGTCAAAGCCGATATATACGGGGGAGTTGAATTGTTTATCGCGTCAATATGGTACTCTCTTCGTCAAAGATTAGAGTAGAATACTTCTTGTTTCGTCCCTAAAACCTGAGATTGTATCCGTGAGTCTAAAATAATTAAAATGAAATGTAAATGGTAGATATTGTATGAATTAAATAACATAAAAAATAATAACGTTAGATTATTTACGTAAATTTCTATGCAGTTAGAAGAAAAAAAGAAATGAGAGAAAGAGCACGCCATTTATGTGCTTAAAACAAATCAAACAAGCAAGCATATGCAACTAAACATTAAATATCATGTAAATTAAACCAGGTGAATTATATATTTTACGGATAGCTAGCTCTCGCAACTATTTCCGGAGAGCCTCACGCCGGCTTGTGCTTTCCGGGTCGACGTAGGGCTTCTCGCCCAAGCTCACGGCGCGGCTTCCCGAACGATCACCAAGGCCCTCTTCAAAGACATAGTCAGGCGTCGCAGCGTGATACACACTGCGGTTGTCCCAGATGGCAAGATCGTTGACGTCTTGCCAGCGGAGTCTGACTTGCAGGTCGTGGTTCTCGACCACCAGCTGGTTAAACCACTCCAAAAAGTGCTGACTCTCTGCTTCAGAGAGACCGTGGATACGCTTGACATGGTGGCCGACGGCAAACACACTCTTCCAGCCAGTCACAGGGTTTGTGCGGATGACGGGGTGGATTGCCTCGAGAATCTCACCGACGTTCTCCGGGGCACCACGAGTGCCGGCAAACAGCTTGAAGTTGTTGCGCTCTGCCGAGTCGGCAAAGCCTGGCTGCGCATAGTAGGCCGTTAGGGTATCGAGAAACTTGCGCAGAGTCGGAGAGATGCGGTCATACAGCTCGTATCCAGAGGCCCACAGAGTGTCTATAGGTTAGTCATTATACTATATGGCAAAGTAGAGCAGCCAAGCAGCCGAAAGTAACTCACCACCACCAGTTTTCGGCAGCTTTGTCAGCCGCAGGAGAGCATAGTCGCTGGGAATAGGCTCAAACGTAATATCTGAGTGCCACTGGTTCTTCGCACTCTGCCGACGCGAGCTGAAGCCTGACACGAACCGATCAAGGTAGAGCTTCTTAGCCTGCTCGGAGGAGATAACGCTGATTTCGTTGTCCTTGCCGCCAAGATCACGACTGGCATTGCTCACGGGGTGGATGTGCAGCGTCGACGAAGATGGCTTACCCGACAGCTCGCCAAGGCGCTGAACAAGCTCCTTCTGGAGGTCGTCCGTGATGTTGTCCTGCTTGCGGAAGAACACAACACCGCGCTGAGAGACGGTGATGGCAAGGTCGCGCAGCAGCTCGTCGGAATTGGGCGCCCGAAGCCATTCAGCGAGATCGACATTGGAAAACTCGCGGCCGATGACGGGAGTCACGTCGAAAGACTCAAACGTATCCAGAGCACCACTCAGCTTGAGAGGCTCTTTGTGGCCCACCTCAAGCTTCGGAAGCTGTGCGTCGGGATTGCTGCCATCGTCGAGTCTCTTTTGCTCGACAGGCTTGACAATGGGAATGACCACATTCTTCGCAGGAGCCTCGGAGGCATGCACTGTTTCAACGGCTGACGGCGACATGATGCTGATAATGGGATGGTGATGGATAATATCGATCCCAAAATCCATGCAGACGGCGGAGACTACCATTTATACATGTTCAGATGACGGCGACACCATTTCGATGATAGTTGAAGCATCACGCCATTCATAGCACCAACCACCACACATAGCTTGGTTCAGTACAATATTCAGTAGCGGTTGATGACGGTGCCGACTCGGGCAAGAAATGGCGACAGCGCGGAGCTGGGTTGCGTGAAAAGACATGACACAGTGCAACCATTAGCTAGATGGCTTATAGACGGGTTTTATGACGTTGTGTTGATATCGGCATACTGGCACGCGTCTAACTCTACCCCGCGCTTGGAAAGGAATCGTAAAATAGCAGAAATAGCAGAAACAGTAGTATGATGTGATTTTAGTGCTGGAGCCGTCAGTGCTAGGGGCCAATGGTAAGCTCAACAGGCAAGCTGACATGGGTTGGTCTGAGTCATGTAGGCCGAGCGAAGTCAATAGAGAACCGAGCTTCATGACGCCTTGGCATGTGTGGCTGAAATGCACTTGTGGCGATACTGTTCACGCGCTGATAAGAATCGTGATCGTCGGACGACCCGATGTTATCTGATTTGGCTTGCGAAGCACTGTCGGACCAGAATGCAGACTAGGCATGACTCTGCCGGGACTCGGCCGAGTGTTTGCGTTTCTCACAGACAATTGGCTCTTTTGACGCAATCATGCCCGACTATCGGCCTCAGAGATAGAATTCTTAACACAAGATTGGTCTGAACTATCCATCGTTGCTCCCTCATAGTCCTGGACGCCATGAGTCTGACCACAAGCCGGCGGAGACGTGGGCGACGATCCCCGCTCTTTTGGCATTCTTGATTTGCGGCCTGGAGCTGAGATTTTGGGCGTGTCCCGTAGGTCGGCCTTGCACCTCACGCCTCACGCCTGACAGGCTGGCAGATTAAAACTTACGACGAGCACTTCTTCACAGCGCGACCCAATCCTGAGAGGAGTAAACAAACAAGTCGAACCTGAGCCAAAGTCGCTGTTTTCAAAATATAACAAAATGCTGGAAAGAATCCTCAACGGCGAAGAGGTCGAGGGTGTAAGTCAGTCACAGATAAATCGCGGATAATCTACCTCGTTGACTGGAGTGATGCTAACTTTAAGCGCAGACCCCTGAATGGCTTCTCGACCTCAAGACCAAGGGCTGGACAGTCGTCCCCGGTGTGCTTTCACCCGAAAAGGCGGCGCACTATGCTGGCAAGGGCTACGAATGGCTCGAGAGCTGGGGCCTCGGCTTTGACCGTAGCGACCCGTCTACACGCAAAGTCGAGAATCTCCCCTATTGCACGCGCGGTGGTCTGTACAACCGGTATGTATCATTATCCAGATCATCATCCCCCAACTCGAGTTAGAGCAAGCCCTCTGTCTAACGCGTCGTGATAGTTACGGCCTTGCCCACGAGCAGTTTATCTGGGATCTCAAGTCAGAGCCCTCGCTGATTGAGAAGTTTGCTCAGGTCTGGGGCACCGAGGAGCTATTGGTGTCGTTTGGTATGCCGCTCGCATTGTGATGGGTTGATATGAGCCTTGAAGTATCTAACATGCTAGATGGACTCAACCTTTCTGTTGCCGACAGATCGCGCCCTAAGACTGATCCCATCTATGCTCCTTGGGCGCATGTTGACCAGTGCCCAGACCGCACGACATTGCACTGTGTCCAGGTAGACTCCCATGCCTTTTTAGCTAACATAGAATCTATCTTACTAACGGCATTAGGGCATCCTCAACTTCCTCGACAACGGGCCTGACGACGGCGGACTTACAGTCCTGGAGGGATCCCACAAGTACTATAGCGAACTGTGGAAGCACTTTGACGACAAGAAGGGCCCCACTGGCTGGAGCAAGTCCGAGTACCAGTCTTTAGATCCCGACATGAGCAAGTGGCTGGAGGGAAAGGGATGCAAATGGGTTAAGGTCTGCGCAAAGCCTGGCGACCTTCTCTTGTGGGAGTCGGTAAGTCGATTTTCTTTAGTCACCATGACCGTGGAGAATAACTGCTAACGTGGTCAGCGCACGGTTCACTACGGATCCGTCCCTGCCGGAACTAGCGACAGATTTGCTGCCTGTAAGTTTCCGCCTTGCACTCTTCTTGCCATTGTTTATGCTAACCGGACAGATGTCTGCTACAAGCCTGCTTCGCAGATAAACGAAAAGACTCGCCAGGATCGTCTGGATGCTTTTGCAAAGAAGGAATGCACTGCCCACGACCCCACGATTGTCCGCACCAACCCGCGCCTCCCACCCAACGAGCACCCGACATACAATGTCATGCTCAACCAGCCTCTGCAGCAGCCGGTGCTTTCGAAGCGGGCCAAGCAGCTCGTTGGCATCGAAGCATACTAGGTCGCCATAGGGTTACAAATCGATGCTGCTAGTAGATACTAGATAAGCACGATACTGCATTATGCGAATATAGCCATTTATTTTGTACCAGAACATATTTTCATATCTTGGTCTTTAGGAAGATATGAAAGAAAATGGAGATCACCGTGGATGATCACTAGCTGCTACATTGCACTGGTGCATGACGCGAGGTCCATACGACTTGGGAAACTCTGTCTAGAAGCTGTTAGCTAGACCTATATTGCACACCGCGTAGATGGACTCAACTTACAATACTGTGCCACACTGCCCTATTGTACCACAGAATGACGTCCTGCTCGTGGTGGCGATGTGCATAGATGTTCTTAGGCTCAAGGACCGGCCGCATGATTCTATCACATAAGCACATGCGCTAGCTATCGCAAGAAGGGCAGAGTTCACAGCCTACTTTGGCATAAACGCGCGGACTTCTTTCAGGTCACTGACAACTTCCTCGGGCCCGTCTGTATTATTTTTGAGGTACAGCTTGAAGGCACCCTGTCCATGGACTTGTAGTGATTGCTCACCAGTTTTGGGATTTGTCCACACCATCGGGTAGATGCACTCCTTGTCCGAACTCCACGGCAGAAGCTCATCTGGTGCCTTTTCTAGACCTTCTGTCTCGAGAAGATGGCCAAGGCGGGTGCTATGGGCTGTTGACATCCAGACAAAAGCATGCGGAGCGTATTCAATGTGACTGTTCACCCCAATTTTGCGAGTCTCGTCATCTAACAGGGCCAGGGCTCGGCTGCCTGCGACAATAGCTGTTGCACCGGGCGCGATCGGCATCTCTGTTCCGGTGCCATCATCCCATCTGACAGTGACATCGGAACCCTTGGGCGTCTTCACGGCTAGGAGACAACCAACGCGGGGCGGTAGAATATTGTACAAGGATCCGTCAAAGTGCCATTGGTAAAACCTTGATGCACCAGACTCACGTTCCGCATCGGGGATATGAGGGGACAGGTGGAACTCGTGGTGGTCGATCCCCTGGATTTCAAACCCTTACGGAAAGCCATAATTCCCGTCATCCAAAGGCCCGCGGCCAAGAATATGGACTTGCGGCTGAACTGGAATGGCTGAGCGTTTGGGGATTCCGTAGATATCAACGCCGTTGTGATGGACGAGGAACGGGTCCTTTCCGTGTGCGAACCCGCCCGATGTTTCGTCCGGATCAAAATGTGATGTGAGCTTATATTGCTGCTGAGGAAGCAGCACATGGGGCTTTTCCTTGAAAACAGGAAGTCTGTGTCGGTGGAGAGCATCCGAGATGAAATCAAAGTCGGCGTCCGTGAAGTTGTTTAGGTTTTAGGTCAATGCCATATATCATGGCACCGAAGTCGACCTTGCTCTCGGGACCATGCTGGATAGGTTCAAGCCGTCCCGTGGTCTTGTCAGCATGAGGAAGCGGTGTTAGTCTAGGTCCTGAACTAAAGGTTAAGTGGCCAGTGCAGCTGCCCTGATCCGTATCCGTAACAACAGCAGTGATAATCATTGGAGTAGAGAGCCTGATGTTTAGTGACGAACACAGGAGACAAAGTGGCAATAAACACAGCCACAGATGTAGAGAAAGCAACAATATAAATACAGCGACAGTCAACTTACAAATGCATGGATATGTTTTACTATGTGATAAGACAATCCAATTCCTCTTACACTATTTGGCCGTCGGCCGAGCCCGATAGTAGAGCCCCACTTCGGCCGAGGTGGGGCCGGGCGGCCATGTCTCCTTCACATCCCATCCGAAGCTGGTGCGTTAAGTATATTTGATGTGGACAGAAAAATTATGATTATCATAGCTTGGTAACTATCACATCATACTCCAAGATAACCCAAACAACATGTTCTACACCACCGTCGGCGATTCATCTAGGCAATGGGTTATCTGCCTCCACGGGTTGGGTGGCTCAACGGAAACCTTCACGCCCCTTCTGCCGTCCATACCTCCGTCTTTCTATACTATACGCGTGGACTTTCTAGGATTTGGACAGTAACCCCTGCCCCCACCTCCAAAGCGCATATCCGTCAGCGGCCTCGTCGATGCCATTCGTGATCTGGTCTTCTCTCTACAGACTACTTCATCAAAACAGAGTCCAGTGCTTTTTGTCGGCCACTCCCTAGGCCCCGTTGTCGCTATTCTCGGCGAAGAATATCAAGAATCAGAATGATAGAAGCCGTGACTGAAAACGCCTGGTGCACCCACAAAACTAGACCATCCTCACACACCACTGCCAGGAACTCTTTGATTATCGTCTTTGATGCGGCTATACACGTGTTCCTGGTGAAGGACAAGGCTGGGTTTGTGAAGCTCTCTGACAGAAATGACGATGTATCATGATTATTTTGTGTCCAGAGCTGATGGCAAGTGCGCGGCGAGCCCATGGCACCCACTTTGGCAAGCTGCCGAGCAGCGGTGCTCCAGAAAGAAACGGCGGTCATTTCCCCGTGGCAAGCTTCCTCATATGTGCGTCCCGAAATAGCACACGTTGTTATCGGGTGTATGCTGTGTTGCACGACACCAAATCATCTTGGAGCTGAGGCATGATTGAGGCCATGGTATTGAGTAATTCGTAGAAGTGTGTGATGGTTGGCTCATCTGCTGGTAGTGGTAGTAATAGATCCCCGTCGTGGCAATTTGTGACTTTTTGGGACTGGTTGTGAGCAGGATTGACAAGATACGTGTCTGAAAACAAAATACTGAACCAATCCTGACAACATAGCTGATGCCATACACGACGCCCCATTTCCATGTACAAAGGACAGTGCATTTTTGAGCCCGGTGTCTGAAAAAGAGTTTCTCTCTGTTCAATGTTGAGCCCGAGGCGATGCAGTCCAAGTGACTGCGCAATTCGAACGGCCGATGCAGGCTGTATGCTTTGGGTGTTGGAAAATCCAAGGATATGGGCGGACATTGTCATTGTGGCAATGGCTTGGCACGAGTACTGTGGTTTGCCATGTAATGACCAAGGTCGAGACATGTTAACACAGCCTCGAACCAGCGCCGACATAGCGTCTCCCGCTAGGCTCACTGAAACCCCAGACCTGTACCATCGGTTCAGGGGCGCAAATAAGACTACCGACCAGCACAGCGAATAGCAATGCCACCCACTGCAGGTCAACAGTGCCATCCTCGACCGACCCATTGTGTTTTGTATAGAAGCCCTCTAGATCAATACGGAACTGAGAAGCAAAGAAGGAGCTATGTTAACAAGAGGCTGGCACACTCGAAGCAGGTGTATTTTCTTTTGTTGGATGGTACTCGATGCCCTTTTGGCGACGCCAGGCTAGAAATTCGAGAATGGATGCTGCATCTTTGATAGCAATTTCACTCCTATTTCTCTGTCGTTTTCGTCTAGGCTCGGGCTGGTACTCATCAGTATCGCGAACTGCCGGACCGAGGTCTCTGTTCCTTTCATCACAGAGAACCTGACGAAATTCAATGTCTGTCTGCTTCCCAGCCCTGATGTGTGGGTCAGGCAAGGCTGTTTGGTGTCTCGATGAATCTGCAGGCGTAGTCGTGGTTTCCGATAGAACGAAGTCTGGCGCTTGAGAAGTTGTGTCTGTTTGGGAGCATGTCTGTCGAAGAATCGCCTCGAGTTCCGCGATTCGTGACTTGAGGGTGGCCACGTTGTCATATGGAACAATGGAGGCGTGAACTTCTGCAGCACAAGTAGCCTGCTCGCCTCTAGAAAGGTAGACAGCTAGTCAGCTTTGCCCTTTACACTATCGTCGTTGTATACATACCTCCTAGTACAGTTGTCACATGGCACTATTTTGGAGCACCGCACTTGACGGCGGGTGCACGACTTGCATGTTGTTCTAATACTCGGAGCCGGAATCATGGTCGATGCTGTTGAGAGAGCTGCCTGCCTGGTGATCGGCCATGATGTTGCTTCCACTGATTAGATGAATATCGATAAGCCAACGGCTTTGTGGGTACTTGTTGCACCGTTATCTTCTTATTTTGTGTCGAGTTTGAACACGATGGAGCTGATTGGCCATTATGATATGGCTTGCGAATCGGAGACCGCCGCTTTGTAGGTGCCGCTGGTTCGATAGCTGTCACAATCACGCATAGCAAATCATCTGTACACTACGTGCGACTTTCCGCTTCGGGAGTTCGTTATCTTGAAGCAGGCGACAGTTATCATACTCAAGAACAGAAGATACGCTCGATAAGAAATGGTCGCTCGGCGGAGCTCGGTCATGCCCAACTTGATGATAAAATACAAACAGCAGTTATATTTTAACATATTATGCTATGTGCGCTGTTGGAAGTAGTGAAGTTCCAAAAGCAAACAAGATGTCTGCTGCGGAACTTACGATCGAGGCCAGCTTCACGCTGGCACCTATGACAACGGGTCCGAATGATAAGCACAACTTCGGCGCAATCGCAACAGGACTCGATCTAGACAGCATCAGCGGTGAGTCTCCTTACATGTACCCCGATATGAAGCTTCGGTGAAATGTCTAACACATCGGCAGACATCGACGTAGCGGCATTGTCCAATGCCATCTGGAAGCACAAGCTTGTTGTCGTCAAGGCACAAAAGCATATCCACCCCGCCAAGCAGTGGGACTTGGTGACCAGATTTGACCCAAAAGCACCTCAAGTCCACTCGCATGGTGATGTGAAGAGCTTCAACATCAAAGGAGGGCTTTTGACAGTAAGTTGTTTCGATCTACGAAATTGATCAGCCTACTAACTCTGCCTTGTAGAAAGGACGGAATGTGACCGCAATTCCCGGCGTTGAGAACGTACGTATTGTTGGCAAGGGGTTTCAGGGTAAAAATCACTATGGCTTAGAGAACCTTAGCATAGAGAAGAACCCTCTGCACGACTGGCATGCTGTCCCTCTTGCAGAAGAAGAGTTTGAAACGGGTCACACTCGCTTCCAGCGCTGGCATCTTGATGCACCACTCTATGACCGCGACCCTGCCTGGTTCACAACTCTCCGGTGCGTCCACCGGCCGCTGTCACCTCAGGTCACCGTGCACTGGGATGACGGCAGCGGTCAGAAGATGTCAGTGAGCCCTGGCTTGACTGCTTTCTTCAGTAATGTACAGACGTATGGGCTGCTCTCGGAAGATGAGAAGGCCTTTGCTGACAACTCTTGGGTTGAGTACGCACCCCATCCTTACATGTGGCTAGGGGACAGTCAATCAAGCCCCAATGGCCTTGGAATTTGGGGTGATGGTAAGGAGTTGTCGCTAGAGCAGGTCGGTGAATACGATGCCAGCAAGGTGAAGCGCTACCCCATGGTTTGGGTAAATCCGGTGACGGGAGAGCGTGCCTTTATGGTCCATGGTATATGTGTCCGCCGTATGTTCCTCCGCCGCAGCCAAGAAGAGGATCCAGTGGTCGTTGATGGCCTCCCTGAAATCCGTGCATGGCTTCGGCCAATCCAGGAGCGCGTTCTGAAGCCGGAATATATCATGGTCCCCGAACTAGACGAGGGTGATATCGTCATGTGGGCCAACTATCAACTGTTCCACTCGGCCATTGACTATCCATCGAAAATGGGAGCACGAACAACGCACCAGGCGAACATTGGTGCTAGCATAGGTCCTACCGGCCCATTTCCTGTGCCCGTCGTTGTGTAGTGTTGCTCTTCCCGTCTCTACGTCAGAAATAGCTTGCAGGAAATATAGTCTCGCTGTTGACAATATAAAGGAGTATGTGGTCATGTGAGACACAATGCTGTTCCAAAGGGTTTGACATTACTGTGAATAATGATGTGCTCATGTTTGTGATTCAGGTAGCTTCAGCGAGTTGAGGAAACGACTCTATGCCAGCGCATTTATGTATGGCGATATGCAAATATTGTGCGATATTATGGCATATCCACTTTCATAAGCAGGCGGGCAGGTCACCCGTATACGGACTATGTGGCTTTTCATCCACCCGTTTATCACGGATCAGCTTCAAGTAGAATATACCAGGCATTATCTATCCATTTACCCCAACTTGCTGGCGGAGGATAGAAGTGGGTATTCCGGCTAAAGAGGCTTACCGTTCGTGAGGGGGGTAGGTGGGGATCCAACACAGAGTCGTGCCCCGTCTCGTGGAGTATCGGAGCGACGTCACATCACCAGCCATTCCCCTCATATTTAGACAGCCAGAATAAAAAGCATGTACCCCGCCTGTTTCTTGACGTGTGGCAGGCCAGCATGACTTCTAATACCATCCAGATATAAGTAAACCCGCTGACACACAACGATGCCGCTGTTCACACCCGCCAACCCCGACGAGAATGTCCTTGCCCAATTCTCCTTGAAGGGCAAGGTTGCAGCTGTGACTGGAGGTGCCAAGGGTATTGGCTTGGAGATTGTTCGTGGTCTCGCCGAAGCGGGTGCTGACGTTGCAATCATCTTCGCGACCAGCACCGATGCCGACGATATTGCGGATGAGATTAGCAAAGCGACAGGCCAGAAAATCAAGGCTTACCAGAGTGATGTGCGCAGGCGGGCAATCATTGCGGCCACAGTCGACCAGATCGTCGCCGACTTTGGCCACATCGATGTCATGGTCGCCAACTCGGGTGTCTGTGCCAACATTCCGAACCTTGAATACACGGAGGAGACGTGGGCCGCAAACAACAGTGTCAATTTCGATGGTGTGATGTGGACAGCGCAGGCGGCAGGGAAGCACTTCAAGCAGCAAGGGAAGGGCAATTTGATAATTACAGCCTCGATCAGCGCCACGCTTGTCAACATCCCACAGACGCAGGCCGCATACAATGCCTCCAAAGCTGCTGCTGTGCACCTGGCAAAGAGTCTAGCAGTAGAATGGGTTGACTTTGCCCGCGTTAACTGTGTCTCGCCTGGCTTCGTCGAAACAGACAGTACGTTTTTCAGCTATGCGGTGATATGGACAGGAGCTAACACATCTACAGTGCTCTTCAAGCAACCCAAGGAGCGGTTCGAAAAGTGGCTATCACTGATTCCTGGTCGGCGTATGGCTAAGCCATCCGAGATGAAAGGAGTATGTCTGTTCCTCAACTCTCCCAGTCCATGTTTTTGTCACTGACACCCTAGATCTACACGTTTCTTGCCAGTGATGCTTGTTGCTACATGACAGGTGCCGATATCATTGTTGATGGCGGTTATACCCTTCTATAGGTTACAGAATGTGTTATCCGGTACTTGTTAGTACTAGATGCTGATAGATAGATATCAGGGCATAGAGAACATGTGATTGAAAGTTTAAAGTTTAGATACTATTACATTTATATCCAAGTTCTCACTTGAGGTTGTCCAGGAACCACGCCAGTGTTGCGTGTCTTTGCAGTCCAGGAGGAGCAGCGCCGAGTAGGTAGCGGAGATCACCAACTGTGAGGGCTGCTGATCCAGCTGTGGCAAAAAACCGCAGCAGCTGACGTCCAAAGTCATGCTGCTCTGCATCGCAAATAATCGTGAGTGGCTGATTTGCAACAGATGCAGCACACCAAAGGCACAACATCTTGATGCCAGGGTCGGCAAAGAAAGCACCGCATCCCCACAAGCCGGTATGAATTCCTCTGTATTGATTACCGCCAGGTAATGGCGAAAACGCAATAAATGCCTTTTCTATCTCACGTTCGACATTGGCCGGAACTAGATCGGCAAGACCACTCTCGCTCGACATCATGTCGATCTCTAGGGCGTCCATGAATAGCATTGTCCGGTTTCTCCACACTGTTGTATCGCCATTGCTGGGCGGCGGCATATCTTCTTTCCTGATGTCCCGCCTAGTTCCGCTGAGGTTGGAATAAGCCTGAGCTCCGGTGACAACTAGTGCATGGTTATCGAGCAACGGCGGCGTGAACAAAACAGCCGGACAAGCTTCGGGGCTGACACCAACATGGACCTCCTCCTGCGTTGCAGACTGGCCGAAGCCGATGTACTTGTTGGCGGAAATAACACAAGCACCACCCGGAAGACCAAGTGAGCTAGGTGACATGTCGTGTCGGTTTACAAACTCGACCGACGCCGGGGACAACGCACTGTAATCACTCCGAGATTTCGCCGCATTTGCGTGCCCAACATGCAGTTCATATCGGATGCACCACTCTCTGGGGGATACATCCAACATGAGCGGTGCGCCGGGGAGATCTTGGAAGTATGAGAACAGCGCGTCAAGATAGAGGCCAACAGCTGTAGGGTGGCGTTGGTTGGCGCTGTACCAGATCCGAAAATCGATCCCATCCTCTCTCCAAACAGGAGCTTGTAATGTGCACAGAAACTGGTGTACTACCAGACAGGCTGTTTCAGCACGAGAAAACGTCAGATGAAACGTTTCTGTTCTCCCCAAGACAGGCAGCGAGCCGCGAGGGAACAAGGCGGGCATGCGCAATGCCACATCCCTGAGGACGGGCCAGCATTCAGTCCAAAAGTCAGGCCGCGAATCAAGCTGTTCTCGCAGGAGTTCAAAATCTCGAATACACTCGTTTCTCAGAGTGTAGGCAACAGTCTCGAGTATGTCCACAAGATCTGCCCCTGATGAGACCGGCCGAGCGAGAAGCGCCTCTAGGATCGGCCAGAACGAGACATTGCCTTCTTCATCTTCAACAGCATCTAGGCAGACACTGAATCGATCGCAGCATTTATATGACGGCGCACAAGGAAGGATGTAGTTCATCTTGATTATCGATTAAATGTGTGTTAACGTGAGGTGGAAAATTGTATTTCGGGTAGCCTGGACAATATATATAGACGCTAACCTAGTTTGTAAATGGTGGGGACCCATCACCAGCTCTGGATAAACAGCGAAAACTAAACGCCACACCCGAAATATTTATTTTTGAGATGGGGCATTCATTACATAGGTAATGTAAATTTAAGTCATAGTAGTAGTTTATTTATTTTATTATCAGTTTTGGAAAATTTGTAGCAAGGTTCACCGTTCAATAATAAACTAGTTTAAATAAGTAACAATCAAATCATGTATAAAATATATAAATCAAAGTCAAAAGATGATAGGCTTGTTGTACATAAACAAAACAATAGGAGAAGTAGTTTTCTAATATTCATTTTAAAAGACAAAACTATTGTCGGATAACTTGATAGTTAAAGTGAACTGTCTGATGCATGGGAGAATAAAGAGAAAAGAACTATTATCTCGGTGTAAAGATGGACGAGCCAAATAATCTAACCACATATACGTTAAAGTGTCTATCTACTAGCCGTTTACCACATTCTCTCCCATGTTCTTTGGATGAAGCCGAGTTGAGCAAGGCGCTCCTTCTCGCGCTCCTCAACACCACCCTCTTCCCAGATGCGACACTCAGCGTCGACCTCGGCCTTGCCGCTGATCAGATCAGCATCGGCTGGCTTGACGAGCTTGGTGCGCTTGAGAACCTTCCACAAAATAAAGGTGAAAGCGGCGAAAGCAATTGCAAAATAGGAAGTAATGAAACCGCGCACACTAAAGGGCTTGAAAACGTCAAAGCCCACGAAGATAAGGGCGAGCACACCGAGCGTAAGAGCTAGAGCGGGTGTGTAAGGGGCAAAAGGCGTCTTGTATGGCAGCGTGTTACGGTCCAGGCCCTGGGCCTTGCATGCACGATACCAGCCAAAGTAGACGATAAGCATCATGACGTACGTCATAATGAGCGCGGTCGTGGTCAGATCGACAAACCAATAGAAGACGTCAGAAGCCTTGTTGGAGGCGCAAAGGAAGGTGATGCAAGCCAGCAGAGAGACAGTAGCGACACTGTAAATGGGTACACCCGACTTGGTGCAGTACAGCAAGAATTTGGGAGCTTGGTGATCTATTAGGAGTTAGTTGAATGTGATTTTACGAGTGGGATGAATATGAGAATGAACATACCGCGGGCGAGACCGTACAGGGTACGGGACGAGGCGTAGAGGAAAGCGTTACCGCATGACCAGGCAGAGAGAAGAATCAGGGCGTTAATAAAATCGGGCAGACCCTTGATGCCGAGGTTGTGAATGCCAATTACCCAGGGACTGGCCGCAGCACCGACACCGTCACCGTCAATAGCATCGCGCAGGTTCCGGTCAGTGGCGCTGCAGATAATGCCAACGCACAACACACCGAGAACGTAGAATGCAATGATACGGTAGAAGATGAGCTTCGCGACACGGGGGATGGTGTGGCGAGGGTTGGCGATCTCACCAGCGGCAATGACAATCAGATCCGGGCCGGCGATAGTGAAGGCAGCGTAGAGGCAGACACTCCAGAAGCCAAGGAAGCGACCAGTGTTTCCATCGTCGACATACTCAATCATGACATCTGCGCTATTCCAGTTGCGGAAGCCGTAAGCGTCGCGCTGGGGGTTGCCACCACACATAGTGACAAGAGTGATCATAACGAGGAAGATGAGGAGAAAAATCTTGGTCGAGGCCATGTAGAACTCAGACTCGCCGTACCAGCGAACAGCAACAACGTTGAGTAGAATGCAGATGACCATGGCCATGGCAACCCACGCAGCAGCGTTGACATCAGGAAGCCAGTATTGCATCCTGGATAATTAGTATGAGCTGGACGAGTGTAAATGACGGTGTGCACTTACAGCGTGGCGACGGCAGAGTACTCTGTGCAGAGAAGCATCAAGCCAGCAAAGAAATACGTCCAACCCATGGCAAATCCGAGAGCAGGGTCTACATAACGGGAGGCGAGTTCAAAGAGGGTACCGCGGATGGGAAGATATGCAATCATTTCGGCGACGGAGAGGTAAAGCGGCCAGATAAAGACGAGACCCCAGAAGAGATAGCCGAGAATTAGACTCAGCTGCTGTTGTTAGTATAGAGCCAGCCTGTAAAGCGATGTGAGCTATCTTACCGGACCGGCACGCATAAGAACGCTGCCAATACCGACCCAGACACCAACACCGATCGAGCCACCGATGGCCATGAGTTGGACATGACGAGGCTTCAAGCCACGCTGTGTCTCACCGTAGCCCTCTGTGATACCAGTACCGACATCGAGGCCGACCTTTTCGGAGCCCTCGTGGCTCTTGCTATCAACTGCTGCGGCCATATTCGATAGTTGATGTATGTGGTGGAAAGCCTTGACTCGTGATTAAAGATTTGCTGATCGCGACTGAAGTCAACTGGCACTTTGAATGGGCCTGCTTTGCTGATATAGTCGTGAGGACGGGGGGAGGCACAACAACACCGTCAATGGTCTACATAGCACCAACTACAAACATAGCAAATGGGCATCAAAGCTATATACACGATTGCCAATGTTGGAGCACACGCGTGGCATATCTATGGGGTCACCCTCAAGATGCCAAGCATCGACACGCCATTTGATAAGAGGCTCAGCATTTGTTCAAGGGCTAAAGGTGCGCGGAAAATATGCTATGTTGCTTTGTGACACTGCCATCGAATGAACAATGGTCGTGATGTGTCTTGGCAGTTGGAAGACGAAAACAACATGTCGATGCAGCGGATACACCTACCTTTTACGGGTTAGCGCTTAGCCATGTGTGTCTGGGGACCGTTCTGGAGAGTATTGCAACAGAGATATCCGACAAAGAATAATGATAGTGCGCCAAGGGCGGTGCACGTTATACAGGGTGCCAAGGGCGACGGGCTCGATGGGCTACATAGTGCATGCCTCAACGGCGTGATCGTAATACACATCCATGTTTGGTATTATCTACTGTGAGAGATAAGAAATGAATTCCGGCCATACCGGGCCAAAACCCGCAATAGTAGCTAAGAGCAATTGACCGTGGTGAGAAATAGCTTAGCGCATCTTGGCTCTTCTCAAAAAAAGCAAAACATTTACCCAACAGGGGCTGGGATTGGCATTCGACGACAAGATCGGCTCTGGGCATCGACTTTCCAAGAGATAAGGGAACTTCTGTACGTCAGCTAGTTGACGTCTCTTATCAACTGCAACACAAGAACTGTAGTATCTGCACATCTTTCTGTAAGAAGACGCCGAGACGTGGTATTGACAATAGGCACTCGTGGCACCCTATGTAGCGTTTTTTATTTGGTGGATTGCCTCTCCACTGAGTTCTGTAATCTCACCGCCTTAAAAATTTGTAGCCTTTTTGCCTGATCAATACAAAGGACCCAGTTGCTGTAGGTCGGACTGTTCCTCTTCTAGAAGCAGTCTCCCGAGACTTGGCAGGCTGGGCAGGGGCCTCAGTCGTGGTGTGCGAGAATGGGGCAAAACTGCGTGAGATGGGAGAAAGTACCGAAAGTAAAGGCATTGGGCTTGTAACAAGAACACACATGTTTCTAGTTTAATCTGTGTGCTAGTCACGCCTACCAGACAAAGAGCACCTGAGATATGGCTGTTGACAAAGCTATGATATCAATGCATGCCCAGGCTTTGACTACGACCATGAGATAACTGCTCCTGTTGAGTTCTTTCGTGATGTGCCGCTAGTAACTGCGAGGTCGTATGCTGCACCTGAATCCAAGGAAAATCCTTTGTGGTGTCTTGATATTTTACTAGCGCATAGTCTTTCAATAAGTTCGTCAACTCCTGGTGTGGGTGAAAAGATTTCTTCCATCAGTTTGTTCTCCTTCACATGAGTGAAGTCTGCAGGCATTAAAACAGCATTGCATGATGGTGATATTGCTCGGCCATATGATGAGAACTGAACATACGAGTTGGTAATTCCCCTGAGATTACCCCATGTCTGATATCAGTCATATCCCATTACTTCACCAAAGTGAGATACGTGACACACAAGTATGGGGTTTCTGTTAGCCATTGGGTGGCGATCTAATCGCTAGATTCCACTCCCAATTTTATGACCAACTAAACCCATAACGAACAGGGGAACTGCCAAGCTAGCCTCGTTGACGAATGAGCAGCATCACAACAGGGAGAGCATTTTGTGAGCCGTACCGATGCCGCTCGGGCGGCATTGCGGCAGGCTACATGACGCAATCATATCAAAGCAGCATCGGGAAGTAAGTACACGCAGCCGGATTTCGCATGTAGCTGTCATTCGCTGCAATACAACGTCTATGCTTGCCGAAAACAGCTAAATTTGCCATGATATGCAGAATTGGCTGTAGCTTTCTTGCCAGACATTACCGTTTCGATCGAGATACTTCGTACTCCGTAATGGTTTCTGATCACTAATTCGACATAACAGCGACGAAGAAAGCGACGCATGCCACACTGAGCACAGCAGCCCATGCGACAGCCGCTGTGCCGATGTGTGCAAATTTATATACCCAGTTTGGCCTGGCCCATAAGTAGACAATATTGAAGGTGAGCCAGCGATTGGACTGGCACCACGTATCCAGGCTCTGGTCATGACGCTTGACTATCCACAGCCGCGCTATCTGACAAGAGTTTTCCCCCGGAGTCGTCGAATATTTTAGACGCACTTGACCCAACCTGGCTAGCGCCGGGTAGCTAGTGTGCCGTACATACTCGTCAATGGCCGAGACGGGAGCTGGTCGGGTCTTGTCAGTCTGGGCAAGCAAGGCTGAACCACATCGCGGCTCGATACCACCGAGAGAAAAGAAATGCAAGCCAGAAAATGCCAACTTCACGGGATCTGCGACGTATTTCTCAGACCCTTCATAGTCTATCTATCGGCAGTAACACGGTCTTTTCATATTAGTCCGAGACTGAATCCTGGCTCTATTGGCAAAAGTCGCCACTGCGCGAAAGTCCCAGACCAGTGACTAAAAGTTTTAACAAAGGGGAGAAAACAAACAACATGGGAAAATTTTTCGTAATAGATCTCCACAAATTGAAGATGCAGGTATGATTCATTACATAAGAACTATGAGACGCGGTCCATAATATATACCGTGCATCTGCCATTTCCGTCCATTAACTGCCAAGAACAGATTCTCGACATGAATCACTTTTACTGCATCGCACACACAAGGAGTACGGTTCATATATATCTACCAAACGCTCCGGTGCAAAGGCCAACTGGGAATTTGAACTGCCACGCTAAGACGAATTCTATCCAAACAGACAACAGCCAACTGACGACTGGCCGACACGATGTCTGAGAAGAAGATGGCAGAGGCCATCGGTACGGCGCCCAAGGCCGCTTCTGACGGCAGCGACAACGTGTTCGAGAAGAGCAGTAGTGAGAATAACAACGACATGACCGATATCGAGGCGACACCGACAACGGCTGGCGAGCTTACTCGTGCTCTTAACAGCGGCCATTTGCAGTTCATTGCCATTGGTGCTACTATTGGCACTGGTCTCTTCCTTGGTATGGGCGGTGCCCTTGCCAAGGCCGGTCCCGGATCTCTCCTCATCGCCTTTGTTTTCATCAGCACCGTTCTCTATGCTGTGATGGTCAGTCTCGGGGAAATGGCCGCGTACATCCCTGTGGCGGGCAGTTTCACTGTCTACGCTGGACGCTTTCTCGACCCTTCCTTTGGATTTGCGCTTGGTTGGCTGTATTGGTTCAACTGGGCTGTCACTTTTGCTCTCGAACTTACTGCAGCTGGCCTGATTATTCAGTACTGGGCCTCCGGAATCAGCATTGGTATCTGGATCGCTATCTTCTGGGTCGTCTTCGTCGCCGTTAACTACATGCCTATCCGCTGGTACGGCGAGCTTGAGATGTGGCTGTCCAGCATTAAGTGCGTCACCATTGTCGGTTTCATTATCTACGCGCTGTGTGTCAACGCCGGAGTCGGCGACGAGGGCTACATTGGCTTCAAGTACTACCACACCCCTGGCGCTTTTGCCGAGTATCTTGTTGAGGGCCCTGCGGGCCGCTTTGTTGGGTTTTGGGCGGTCCTGATCACTGCTGGATTCAGTTATCAGGGTGCCGAGCTCGTGGGTGTTGGTGCCGGCGAGACTGCCAACCCGCAAAAGGCCATACCCTCGGCTATTCGCTGGACCTTCTGGGGCATTGCCGTACTCTTCATTGCACTTATCTTCTTCGTCGGCATCGATGTCCCCTACACGGATGATCGCCTGCAGAGCAGCGCCACTGACGCATCGGCCTCTCCTCTTGTCATCATCGCCCAGCGCGCCGGTGTCCATGTTTTGGCCCACATCATCAATGCTGTGCTCCTGACTGCTGTGCTTTCTGCTGCCAACTCCGATGTCTACTCCAGCAGCCGTATCCTTGTCGGTCTAGCCAAGGAGGGGAACGCCCCTGCTTGGATGGCTAACACCAACCGCCACGGAACTCCGTACTGGGCAGTCTTCTTTTCCTCCCTGTGGGGTCTCCTCGCCTTCCTCCAGTTGTCTTCGAGTGGAAGCAGCGTCTTCAACTGGCTCCTGAACGTCACCTCTGTTGCTGGTTTCCTTACCTGGGGTCTGATAAACGCATGCCATATTCGATTCCAAAAGGCTCTGTCCGTCCAGGGCATTGCTCGCACGACGCTGCCATACCTGGCACCTTTCCAGCCCTACCTGTCCTGGTACGGCCTCTTCTTCAACTTCCTCATTCTTATCACGAATGGCTTTACCGTTTTCATCGAGTGGAACACTGGCGACTTCTTCGCTGCTTACGTGAGTGTCATGGTCTTTATCGTTCTTTATGTGGGCCATAAGGCGTTCGACCGGACGGGCTTGGTCCCTTTGGCTGAGATCAACCTCACTGCTATCTTGTGATCTGGGTTGCCCTATTGTTAGTTTTCAGCATAGCCATTAGTCGTCATTTCTTTTTTTGCATCAGCCTTGTTAGTGTAATATTCAAGTTTACATACATTTTTATTGCCCGTTGTAATTGATTGCCAGTGAAGTGTTTATCACTCACAAAACCAGTTTGGACTCGATGACTGATAGATCTATAACATAAGCATCGCGTCTGCCATTTTGGCCACACCTTCCATTTGGATTGAAAATAAAGAACATTCACGTCTTCCAGCTTCCCAGAGGCTGCTTCTCACATCAAGCACGGCGGTCAGTTTACAAAAAAAGGCTTGTATGACAGACTGGCAAAAAGAAAACCGTGACAAGCTGCTGCCAAAGAAAAGTATATCCCCTAAAGAAAGCCCATCGAGGCATCGAGCTACAATTTGGACCACCTCCAAATTATGAAAGTCTTCTTGTCACCCAAACCATTGTGTCAGTCATCTGCCATCACTGCTAAGGACTTCTACAACGCAAGCGAGGAGTCTTAGCTTAGACAGCCAGAAGAGCGAGACTACAAATAGTACACACACCCATCGTTCAACTCGATTCATCAAACATAGCTACTAAAACATGGCTACCAACCCTACCAACCCTAAGTGTTGAGGATATATAATGGAAACAAAACAAAACAAACGAAGGAAAAGAGGATAAATGGACAATAAGCTATATGAAGCCGGCGTCAGGCTCTATCCCAACCGAGCATCAGTTAAAATGGGTGTCTGTCCCAGACACCGTTGTTGTGCTGTGGTTACTGTAAGGCAGTTTACCGTCCCACGTGAGGGTTGTCTTTATATACTACGCCCATGTTCGAGAGTCCATAGTGGGAGCTATCCGCCTCAAAAACATTGCTATTGTGGGTGAAGTTGCTAGGCACAGACTTAAGAACCAGCTCCTCTTCCATCTAAGTATGCTAGCGAGGTTTATTACGGCGCATTAAGATCCAGCCACCAACAACAATAGTGACTACAACACCGAGCTATACCAGGAACAAGAGTAAGAACCGGGTAGCGAAGCTGGCAATAACTGGATCCAGGTTGATGATGGTCGAGTTCAAGGCAAATGTTGTGTTGTAGGCAAGCCGTATAAGCTGGAAGGGCATCGCCACAACGGTAGTCAGCAAAAGCCAACGGGCCTTGGGGTAGTTGGGATGGGGCACCGCCGTAGGTGGACACGGCAATACCACCGGTATTGAACAGATGCGTCACGCCAAGAACAATCTTAGCAGTCCAAGTCCTTGTGGCTTATCAGATGCATGAAATGGGAGTATTTGGACAGATGACTACTCACGCTTCATAAACAGACTGGCCGAGTTGGTCGTGATGGCCACCTGGTTGTATGTTTCTCTCGTGCTGCGAGTGGAAATCTGGTACACATCGGCAATAATGCGTGCAAGGAAATGCGATATGAAAATTGGCCAGCAGACCATGCCAGCTTTTCCGTGCTTCCATGTAACCCAGATAACTAGTAGTAGCAACAGGGAGTTGATGACCAGGCCAGCAGTATCCAGGTTGATGATTGACTGGGTGGGTAGATGTCCGGAAGACATGCTAGGATGGACTTCGAGGATGTGTTGTATCGGATGAAAGGGCAGTTGAAAGAAAAGGGAGAGAGTTTTCAAACTAAGAAGTGAAAAAGAAGAAGACGAAGAAGTAAAGATGGTCGAGGACCAGATACAAAACGCAGAAAATAACTTAGAACACGGCGCAAGATGCTAGATAAGAATTTCCTCTCGACATCTACGGCTGTCAAACGCTGCTGCTCAGTTTGACGCTAAATTCTCCTGAGACAACCAAGTACCGTGATACTACGATACAACTAATCGTGAGTGTTCCCTGTAAAACACTGCAGGAGCACTCCGCCACAGAGCCAAAGAAGCATTGCAGGAAGTGGTGATAGAAACGATAAACCCCGAACAACAAGGTTTTGACCAAGAAAGTTCCCTTACAGAGTTCTACTAGTATACCCATCGATCGTGGAATCGGTGAAAAGCTATCTGAAGAGGGGTGTGTTTCGGGCGTTGAACGGTACTATTCAGTTTTTGTTAATGATGAACGTAGGCCCTAACATGGGCCGTTATGATGGTGGGCGGCATACGTATCCTCAATTAACTAGCCGCAAGCCATCGGTATTTCTCGATCGCATGTGTAGAGCGGATGTGTATGGTACTCAAGTGGAACATCTGACATAGTCTCACATTATATAAGTAGCATGTGCTCCCATCGTTCCCATATGCACCAAGGGCACGGATATTTACAATGGCACAATCATTTACGAGTGCATACTGCCTTGACATTAAACACGGCTCCTGTGTCGAGGCAGCACAGCCGGGCGCAGACGCGTTCTACATACACCATGGATACGAACATGCAGTTCTACGACTATTGCAGAGCTAACAAAGTGACAATATGACTTGGTCGTTGACAATCATATACAGTCAGTATAGTATCAGCTGTAACCGGTGATCTAGGATAATCACCGCCGTGACGTCCGCAGTAACAGCCGCACAAGAAAAAACTGGCCACAACCATCGCCTGCCTTCAACACCAGCCCATCGGTCCTAAAAAAAGGCCTTACAGGTTCCCAGCAGAAGTCACCGAGCTACGTACAGACACGGGAGATCAATATCAAAAACCAGCCTGGTCATTATCACGCACAGCCCGCCAAATTTGATGGTCAGGCCGGCCCCCAACGACAGCCGCGGTCGCTATGGAAATGTTCATGGTGCCACCACCGGACAGACTGGAAGCCAGAACCGTACATACAGTCGCTCCCAGAGCCACAGTCGCACTAGCAGTCACGGTAACAACCAACCGTCCCATTCCGGCCGCTCTTATCATAATAGTGGCAGCCACGGCCAGGGCCAAAGCCGTGCTAACAGGCGTGTGCGGGAATCTAGTGTAGTACGCCATCAGAACTTGCAACATATCCGGAGCGGTGTTGGCTATCAGCTACAACAGCAACAAGGCGTGACATATGCATATATTTCGACCCAATCTCCTTGGACTCCGCTTGGTTCTGAGCAATATACGGGAGATATCCCGGCAGCACCAGCCAATCTTTACGATGCGTTACCTGTCTATCACCCACGGGCAGCCAGATAAAGATCGATATGATTGGTTTAGGTTAAGCTTATATATAGAGCAGATGATTGTATTTTGTTCGTCATATTTTATAAAATTTGTTCTCAATTTATATTTCAAATTAAAATAGTACGTATCATGGAAAAGCATATGTCACGATATGCATTTATTAAAAATGACAATTATACACAAGAACGGAAGTCAATAAACGTATAACTTAATTTTAAATGTAGAAATAAAAAAAAGAACTTGGCTGCACTCTTTAGCATTAACTTAAAGTTTACTTCGTCCTTTGCATACTGAATCCAAAAAAAAACAATCGAAATAAAAGGTATGGCGCAATCATAGCGTCTATTAGTCATTTGAGATTAACCCTGGAAGTTCCTGCCACTAGCAATTAAAGTTGAGTTTTCTCCCTTCTCCAATACAACACAGTCTCACAGAAGCCGCTGGGAGTCTGCGTCGGCCTACCTCTTCTAGCGCGATATAGCATCCCTCAACAGGTCGGCTACTCTCTTGGTGCGCTGGAGTCGGCCTCTACCACCTCTCCTCCTTCTACCCTCTCCACCCCCAATATGGCAACTTGCCCAGTCTATGTCCTTGACGGCGGCCTCGGCACTGCCCTGCAGGACCGCTACGGCGTGCAGTTCTCGGCCGGCACTACGCCGCTGTGGTCTTCACACCTGCTTATCAATAATGAACAGGCCGCTGTGTTGCGCCGCTGCCAGTCTGATTTTGTGCGTGCCGGTGCCGATTTGATCGAGACGGCGACGTACCAGGTGTCAGCAGCAGGACTGGAACTTACGGGCGTCTCGTCTGCTGATACTGGTGCATTTTTGACGCGTGCCGTGGACGTCGCCGAGGGCGCTATTGCTGATGCCGGGGCGAAACCCGGAGACAGCCCTGAATCCTCCAGAGGCTTGAGATTTCCCGGCATCGCTCTCTCGCTAGGCCCCTACGGTGCCTGCATGGTCCCTAGCACTGAATACTCAGGTGCCTATGATGCCGCCGTCTGTAGCATTGAAGCTCTCTGTCACTGGCATGCCGACCGACTACGCTTGTTTACCCGCGTGCCGCGTCTTGCTGACCGTGTCCGCTTTCTCGCCTTTGAGACTGTGCCGCGTCTGGACGAGATCCGCGCCGTGCGGCAATTGTACGCCGCGCCCGAGCATATAGACCCGGCCCTCGCCCGCCTCCCATACTGGATCTCCTGCGTCTTTCCCGGCACTAACGACACTTTGCCCGACGGCACCGCTGTTGCCGACGCCGTCTCTGCCATGCTGGCCCCTGTTCCCGGTGGCCAACGGCCTTGGGGCATTGGCATCAACTGTACTAAAATCAGTCGTCTCAATTCGCTTGTCGCACAGTACGAGACCGCCGTTAAAGCTTATCTAGCCGCGTCTCCATCTACCCCCCACCCGGCCCTCGTCCTGTACCCCGACGGCACTAACGGCGAGGTCTATAACACTACTACA
The DNA here is from genome assembly GCA_029298845.1 of Ophiostoma perfectum. Classification (NCBI taxonomy): domain Eukaryota; kingdom Fungi; phylum Ascomycota; class Sordariomycetes; order Ophiostomatales; family Ophiostomataceae; genus Ophiostoma; species Ophiostoma perfectum. The sequence continues at coordinate 187,328 of JANSLV010000065.1, forward strand.
CAGTTGTGGGAGCTGCCGCCCGGTGTCGCGCCGCCGACCATTGCCTGGGAGGCTCAGCTCAGTTCCATTGTGCGTTCTACTGCAGCTACCGGCTGCTGGTCCGAGATCCTCGTTGGCGGATGCTGTAAGGCCACCGACCGGGACATTTCCGCATTACAAGCAGCGTTATAGGAGGACTGTAGGTAAGCACGTGACCTTAGCACGTGCCACACCACTGCCAGCGAGGGCTCCACTGCCCTCGCCCTCTCGCTGCACGAAAAGTATGTGCATCGAGGTCCACGATAGAATAGGACTGAATAGAATAAGCACAACCACCAGAACACCAGTATACTCCCTTGGACTAAGGAGGACGTACTACGATATACGGCGTGCGCAAGTCTACATACAACTCAGGATGCCGATTATCACGAAAGGAATTCCTACTTAACTCGACTATCCTAGAGATAGGATACCGACAAGGAATAAAATATTTCAATAAAAACATGGTTATCAAGATTAAACATTAAACCAATTACTTATGTCGTTTGCTATATCCTTGCTTCATAACAACTATTCATATATCCTTTCTACTAGTAGTGCCCGCCCGTAATTAATATATGAATTATCTAACTCAGAGTTTATATTCATAGTCAATAAATGGTCCGCCCCGGGTGTTATCTCCTTGCCTTGATATACCCATTAGTATATCACCTCCGCGTCCTTTCACCGGTTCAGATTTGATACGTGATCGCAAGACTGATCATGATTGATAATATATTTTCTTATTTGTCTTTATTAACCTTAGTTATATACATATTTAAGATTCCTCCCATTAGTCCTTACTTGGATACGTTGCTACAAGGTCGGCCATATCTACTAGCCCCTGAATATACATATGATTAAAGTATATTAAACAAAGAGATATCTTACGCGTGTTATAGATTATACAGCCGTCATGGTATATGGATAAAAAGATGGAATAAGGTTAATAGAAAAGATATGAGCGGTCGTTAAACTGTAAATATTAATAATGGAAGAAGTAACTAAGTGAGCGATATGATACTAGGCACATCTTAGCGAGCCAAGTTCGTCAGAATAGTAAGGCACGAAGTTATATACGATGCGAGGCCGCTTTCTCCTTGAACCAATAAGCTGCACACGGAATTCATATGGTGTTAGCATAAGCTTATAAAGCGGCGGTTCTTTACGAAACAGGACCGCGTCATGGTGTCGGCTACCAATTCGACAAAAGTGACAAGACTTTCCGCGAGAATCGGCGCGGGTCCTCTTGGAAGCATTTTAATGGGCCCCATCTTACGGAAGTAACGAGTGCGAACGACTTTGATCTGTTGGATCACGTTTTTACATCATGGTACGACAGGGTGGAGATGGTTTGCTGATTAAAATCTCGTGGGATACAAAAAGAGGAGGTGTTTCCTGGGATCAATATGATTGATGAGCGGAAAGACACTTCGGGTTTTAAGCACGCTTTGAGATGGAAACTTGTGTCGAACCCAAATGAGATTGAATATTTGGAAGAGTGAAGGGGCTCTACGCACCACGTACTGTTGATGTTTAGGAAGACGTATGCGTCGGCCCCGATAGCGTTGTCAATATCGCGTCGCTGTCTTATTATGCACACCCTGGAATATATTTATGCAGCAATTTGTCTCTTGCATCGTTTCACGGCGCGGCGAAACAGAATAAAAAATCGCACATCAGCATCGTAGTTTTACCCCCCCCCCCAAAAAAGAAAAAAAGCATTAATGGGCCTGAGTTTATTTCAAAGGGACTAGATGCTATCTTGTTTTATTTGGTCTGGGCACCGTGGCGCAGGCCACCGTGATATGCCGAGTCCTTGGTATTGTATTCTTCTGCCTCTAGCGAGGTTGGCGGCGAGAGGTGTGTATTAAGTATAGTACATTTTCTTACAAATGAAGAGTTCGTTCTCCAAGCATTAAGTCATGTATGGGGTATTAGTACGGCACTAACAACTCTCCGTCGCTTTTTCCACTCATGTCCCGAACATAGCAGATCGAAGACTAGAACTTTGTGGTGCCGAGCCTCCCTGCCCAGCCTTCTTGCAAGAGTCCCAAGAGTCTTGGATACTTAGGATACTCCAACAAAGTGTTGATTCACCTATCAGCGCATAAACATATGATGGCGCGATCGACCTTTTGGATGACGCCTGAGTTGTTCAGTGTCAGTGTTCTGATGCTTTCTTTCCACTACGAGCTGGCAATGGCAACGTTGGTCAGCCACGATGCGTGCTCGTGGGGGAAGATATCTATATTTTATTTATATAAGGATGGCACCCATTCCAGGTTGCTTCACCGGGGGATGTGCGAGCGCAAGGAAGTAGACAGTGTGCATCTTGAAATATCTACGAAAACTGCTAGCCACCGTCATCATCCAACTCGAAATGGGCAGTATCAAACCCCAGAAGTCTGAGCCTCTGGCCGTCTACCAAGACAATGAGGAGGCCCTCCATCACGAGGTGGACTGGACGCCGGCAGAGGAGCTCCGAGCGAAGCGCAAGTATGAATGCCTCATCTCTGACGTACGGAAATACTAGCCATATCTGACGCTGCATAGACTCGACTGTATTATCATGCCCATCTTGACTTTGGGTTTTTTCTGTCTTCGTATGTAGCTGCGTCGTGTTGTATGTTCTGTACGCTGCGCCGGTCTAACTGTCTTCCAGAACTCGACCGCGGCAACATCTCCAATGCCATCACCAACACCTTCATGCAGGACGTCGGCATCGACCAGAACCAATTTAACGTTGGCCAACAGATGCTGTCGCTGGGCATTGGTAAGTCCTGCAGTCAGCACACTTGGACCACATGCCGTACTGAGCGGTACTAACCACAGAGACAGTCCTTTTTGAAATCCCCTCAAACATGCTGCTCTACCGCGTCGGGCCTGGCAAGTGGCTGACTCTGCAACTGTTCTTGTTTGGCATCGTCAGCACGTTCCAGGCCTTCCAGCGTGGCTACAGCTCCTTCATCGCCACCCGCTTCCTCCTCGGCGTCACCGAGTCCGGCTTCATCCCGGGCGGTCTCTGGACCCTGTCAACGTGGTATACACGCACGGAGACGGCGAAGCGCGTCATGATTTTCTATTTTGGCAACCAGATCGGCCAGGCCTCATCGAAGCTGCTGGCGTACGGCATTCTGCACATGGACGGTGTCGGCGGCAAGCCGGGCTGGTTCTGGCTCTTTACCATCATGGGCGTCTTTACCTGCTGTGGTGGTGTTGTCTTTGGCTTCTTGTTACCTGACTCGTTCCGCGACCCGCGCGCAAGCTTCCCACCTCGGCTGCAGCTGTTCTCTGAGCGCGAGCTGCACATCCTGCAAACGCGGGTTCTGCTAGATGACCCAATGAAGGGAAAGAGAAAGAAAAAGATTGGCAAGGCAGCCTTTCGGAAAGCGGTGCGTTCGTTCTCTCGCCTATGTGGGCAGTCCCGTTTGCTAACTCTCCATAGTTCACCAACTGGCGCCTCTGGGTGCATACCATCATCAGTCTCTGCAACAATGGCCCGCAGCGCGCCTTCGACACATATTCTCCCACCATTGTGTCAGGTTTTGGCTTCCCCAAGCTCACAAGCAATGCCATGGCGTCGGTTGGCCTGTGGCTGCAGGTGCCGGTATCATTTGCCTTTAGCTACGTCTCAGACTATTTGTAAGTCATCATCTCTTTCTCCCCACATACGACTCTTTAACATCTCTGACCGTGCTTCATAGCAACCTTCGGCCTGAGACCGTCATCGCCGGCCTTAGCTGCCACCTTATTGGCAACATCTTCAACCGTGGCTTTACGGAGTATGGCGACAACCGCAAAGGCGTCAAATACTTCGGCATCGTCTGGACCCAGACCTTTGCCACGTTTTCACACCCGCTCAATATCGCCTGGATGTCGCTGACCTGCGACGACTCGGAGGAACGCGCCCTCGCCATGGCCATGGTGATCATGGCTGCTAACACCGCCGGCATATACGGTGCCCAAATCTTCCGCCAGGATGATAAGCCGAAGTACCGCCGTGGCTTTTCTATCAACCTTGGCGTGCTCGCATTCGGCCTCGCTATGGCCATCCTGCGCAAGGTTGATCAGTTGCGCCAGCGCCGGCGCCAGCGGACGGCGTCCACAGACAGCAACAGCGATGGCCTACACCATGGCCTTTCTAACGACGAGGCGCCGGACAAAAAAGGCGCCGAGTCTGTCCATGTAGTTGTCCAGGCCCAAGCATAGGCGACTTTAAATAGGCACTGTAACGGGTCAAGCAGTGGGAACTTGTGAGACCTCGAGGCAATAAGCTAAATTCTAACCCTAACCCAAATAAAGGGGGAAGAAGGAAAGAGAGGGAAGCTCGTTTAGTTTTGCGCCTTTTTTTTAGTGACCCCCCTTTACCGTTAATTAATATCTACATTTAATATCTACATTATATAAGGGCTCTTACGGCAAGTGCTTTAGCACGTAGCCTTTTAAGGTAAAGTTGAGGTTTACAAGCTGATTTAGTGCCTATATATAAGACATATGTTAAAAGGTTTTGGTAGTCGAATTGCCCTACTTATTAAGTGGCCATAATCTTATATATGGCTTATATACGGCAGGAATAGTAATTAAGGCGCACGATAATAAATTCTGACTATGTATGAATAGGAAGAAGAAATAAAGTATAACTTTAAAGGATTAAGGTAGGCTTTATATAAATATATAAAGGTAAACGTATACAGAGCGGGTAAACGACTTAGTCGGTAAATATAACTAATCTATTAAACTGCTTGTTTCCCCTTACACTTAATACCGTGTCTTTACTGGCACCACCCACCTCCCCCCACGCCTTTCCTCCAAGCTGTTATCTAGTGCCAGCACTTATTCCGTAGGCAGGTGAACCGTTTTAAGATATCCACCGTCTTTATCAACACAGACAGCTGTGATATGATCGCGAGGATCGGCGTCGCTCTTGTGGGCTCCCTCTCTAAGGCCGGGGGTGAACGTTAGTTACGAAGAGCCCCTGTGCTGGACAAGAGGAAGAATAAAACAAAACTTACCGGGCAATAACTTCTGTTGTACCCACAGGAAGAGTCGTGGCGTTGGAAACGACAGCTTTCTTAAGCGTGTCCTTTATCCCAACAGCAATGCTTGAGGGGGTTTTCCAGTAGGTGGTCTCCGTAGCCGTGGAGAGAGTGATTTTTTTACCACCGAGATTCGTGATTTCTTCCAGAAAGAGCTTGGCTAAGATCTTGTTGTGCGACATTTTGAGGTATGGTGCAAGAGAGAATAGGAATGAAGCTGGCTCCAATGATGTGATGACAAGTGGTTGTAAGTGCAAGGTATATCTACATTGTAATAATGAAACTCAGGTGGTAAGAAGGGTCCTTTTATGTTTAGAATCGGCACATCTTCTAGCCGCATTTTATTTTTATTTACCCTTCTTCGAAGCCACGTAAGATCGCCGGGCTGGCAGGCGCTTGACATTAAAATAGAAACATCAAAATATTGAACAGTAACGCAAGTATAATGTTTTATCGATCAGTTTATATAGGTAAATCAAATCAGTGAAAGTACGAGGAGAGAATCCACTCATGGGTCAGTTGATCGGTTGGTAGACAGCACCGGGCGCTTGCCGGTCGGTCGGGTGGTGGATAGCATCGGGCGCTTACGCAACCTGCCGGTCGGTTGGTGGATAGCATCGGGCGCTTGCGCAACCTCCCTTGGAACAAGAGGTCGGTTGGCGAGTTAGTTGGCGGGTGCCAAGAGACATATATAACGTCTCGTGTGAAGTGTTTACTAACTAGTCTCGGGCACACTTACCTCCTTCTCTGTACCTTTCTAAGCACGGCCAGTATATGCTGTCCCTAACATATTGTTACGCTCTATTTCCGCAGGCGAGTAAGAGTAAAAGCTTCGGCTCGACGCACGGCAATACGGGGCAACATCTTTAAGGCGCCTCGTTCGTCCGCGTAGGATACCGTATGTCCCGACTAATCCATAAGAAAAACACCAAGTGAACAGGGGCGATGTGTGTTGTCCTAGTTAATAGATTCCTAACTATAGTATGACCCGGTTCCTCAAATTGCTCCCTGTTTATTCCTTCTTATTTCCAAAGGAAAATTAGATTCATATTTGCCTACGTTACCACGGCAAATTCACTCACACATTCCTTAAAGCAGGGGAGTCCGTGTATCTAGTGAATCTTCCTCGAACCACTCGTCGTTCAGTAGCTCCGAGGGTGTTGGTCGGTCGGCCGGATCCAGCTTCATGATCTTGAGGATGAAGGCCTTGTCCGCTGATGGAACCTCGCGGGGACCAATTCTGCTAAATGGCTTCGGCTCGAGTCCCATGGTGTTGATGTGGGACATGACCGCGTTGGCGTATTCGCTCTCGAAGCGTTCATACGACGTGGGAAAAGGCCCGAAGAACTGGTACATTCGCTTTAGCACAGTCAGGTAGTAGGTCTGGAAATCGTCTCGCGTGACGCCGTCCAGGCGGGGGTTGAAGAGGTGGAATCCGCCACCAAACACGAGGCTGATGATCTGCAGATGACGTTAGCACAGCCAAGAGGAAGCAACTCAGGAACGGTGAACAAACAGCATTTCCAAACGACCACATGTCAGTGGCCCTGTCCCACGGCAGCTGGAGTGCGGCTTCGGGGCTTCGGAAGAGGTCGGCGCCGATCAGGTCTCCCTCCCTTGCATGCGTAGACGTTTCATGCACAACGCCTCCACAGTCTCCGAGCTGGATGTCAGAGAAACGAGCTCCATCCGTGCCGTGGTTGACTAGGATATTGTCCAGTTTGATATCTGTGATGGTCAGCGGCATAACAAACTATGAACGACGAGAAGAAAGATCATGGCATACCGGTGTGCACAAGGCCATCCTTGTGCAGGGCGTCCAGGGCCATCAGCACGGCACGGGCAACCTGCTTGATTTCCGGGCGCGACAGGCGGCTCTTGTTGGATTCGGCGAGTAGATCGCTGTCCAGATACCGCAAAACAATCGACGGAGGACTTTTGTCAGAGAGATCTTCCACGAGCGGCCGCAAGTACGGACAGTCGGCTTGGTATCGTGTCAAGATGTGCGCTTCCTTTTGCAGGCGCGAGTGTCCAATGACGCTTTTGACAATGTACTTATTGCAGTCGGCGCCCCTAAATTGGCAAAAGAGACATTAATACCGCGGTGGATTTCCTTCATCGACGAGGAGGGCCGATCTCGTGAACATACTCTGCAAAATACACTGCCCCATTATCAGTGGCTCTGTAAAGCTCCTTGACGATCTTGTATGTCAGGCGGCGGCCGGTCAATGCGGCACCGGGATATAGCAGGCTTGCCATGGTGTGAACTAAAAGGGGGATAAATTGTAGCTTTGGGTGAAAAAGAGTGTTGATGTTAAATGTAAAGAAGGCTCCAAAAATCAGTCTATAATAAGCGGTGGCTACGAGGTATTAGTCATCATACGGCGAAACCAATTAATTTTAATCGGCTATTTTAAGCATGTCTGTCTGTCTTAACAAAGTAATATAGTGTTCCCGTGCCGTTTCAGGCCGTGAGACTTAGTGCAGAACCCGGGCACTAAGCGCTGGCTCTTAAGGCGTGATACATAAAGAGTCGTCCTATTCGTATGGTCGTTTTTTTAAGGCAGGCTAAAAACGCTAGTAGAATTCCCAAAAACACTAATAGGCGAGCCTCTTTAAAAGAACCCACTTTTCACGTGACATTTGCCCGATCGTGGAATATGCGCATCGTCAGAAATCAATCCCTCGTATATCGTAATGCTATTCAACAACCACTTTAGTCGCAAGTATGGCCTCATCTACGCCACTTGGTGCCCCCCACACAGCACCGGGCAGTGCACTAGAAGCACCTCTTTCTGGTGATGCTCATTACGTCGTCCCAAGACCACTAAAGCCACCACTATATAGCCGTTTTACGTTTCGCGAAGAGCTTTTCTTTAATATTAACGCATAAGCTTACGATAAAGGCTATGCCTTTTCTACCTTTAAATCTTATAAGGTTAAAGGGCTAGTAACCGTCGTATATAGCTGCGACCGCCATGGCTCAAAGACTTTAAAGTTAAAAAAGAGAGTTAAAAAGACCGTTACTATAATAGTGGTTTTCTAGGGGATGCACTGAGAAGGCAATAACGTAGAATAGTCAAGAGAAAAATAATATATCGGAATAGCAGTACCAGAGGTAGGTGGTAGATTATACGAAGTTTAATCCTTACCGTCTCAGAAGAAGAGAGCGGACGGATAGGAGGGATATATACCAAGTCCGTAGAATCCCCGCGGATTACTCTAGGCTACCCCGCGCGGGGTCGCCCTTCGTCTTTAAGGCTTTACTTAACCGCTTATTTATATATGAGAAGTAAGGAGAGAAGAAGAGAGAGGGATGCGTTAGTTATAAAGTCTGGGTAGGCCCCGTAGAATCTTTAAGCGTAGCTTAATTAAAAGAGGTGGGGCCCCGTATTAACGTTAATTAAATCCGGCGTCTTAGTAATAAAAGTAGGGTATAATAGTGGTTTTTTAAAGGATGCACTAAGAAGGCAATAACGTAGAATAATCAAGAGAGAAATGATATATCGGAATAGCAGTACCAAAGGTAGGTGGTAGATTATACGAAGTCTAATCCTTACCGTCTCAGAAGAAAAGAGCGGACGGATGGGAGAGATATATACCAAGTCCGTAGAATCCCCGCGGATTACTCTAGGCTACCCCGCGCGGGGTCGCCCTTCGTCCTTAGGGCTTTACCTCACCGCCTATCTATGTATGAGAAGTAAGGAGAGAAGAAGAGAGAGAGATGCGCTGGCCACAGAGTCTGGGTAGGCCCCGTGGAATCCCTGGGCGCAGCTTAGTCAGAAGAGGTGGGGC
>JANSLV010000066.1:0-187224 GCA_029298845.1 Ophiostoma perfectum
TGCCGGTGCTATTCTCCCTACCATTACACCGCTAGAGCCACCACCAATCGAGTCTTTTGACTCTAAAGATGCACTTTTCTCGAGTATTAACTCCTGGGCTTCACTACGGGGTTATGCCTTTTCGACGGTATCATCGTACACTACTAAAGGCAGGCGTACTGTGGTGTATGGCTGTGATCGCCATAGAGCACCACCTAAGTCGATAGATGGAGATAGAGAGGGCCGTCGCAAAAGCTCATCCCGCGCTACAGGGTGTCCCTTTTCTATACTGGCAGAGGAAATCAACGAGAATGACTGCCCTTATGTTTTAATCTTATAAGAAGCATTTCATCTGATCGAAGATCACGTGGGTTTTACGCCTTACTTAATGCGGTTAGCGTACCTGTGAAATTAAAATTTTACCTGTGAAATTAGCCTGACTCGATCATTTCGGTTTCCCGTGCTCTTTATTACATAAGCATTATATCTGCCATACTTCACCGCTTTATATTGCGGTCCACCTTAAACCATCCTATTGGCCAGGGCTCAAGGGCTTCTTGCCCTGACCCGTTTTTACCATTATGAGTGAAAAATGAAGGAGCGGATTGGGCCCTCCAGCCTACCAGATTTTTTCACCCTAGCCTTTTCGCTCCAAAATTGAAAATTTGGGACTTTGGCTGTGCACTTTCCCACATCCAAGTGGTCCCCTCTCTTTTCTCCCTCTCCCCTTCTATCTCGACATCCTCGACCATCGACCATCACCAACCCGGACGGAACCTCAATCTTCCCCGACAACAACCACATCATTCAAAATGAGCGCCCCCCAGCTTAACAAGATTGCGGCTACCAGCCCGTCGCGCCAGAGTCCGTCCGAGCTGGAGTCCAGCATCGCCGGTGCCCTGTTCGACCTGGAGTCCAACACTGCCGACCTGAAGGCTGCTCTGCGCCCTCTGCAGTTCGTCTCTGCTCGCGAGGTGAGATGAGAAACCGCCCCTGTTTTGACTGGCTTTGATTAGCTTTGGTGAAATTGTATAACCCTCCATGGTATATGGAAATTGGCATGGTCTGCCGAACGACACCTCCCTCGGACAATGGACGAAGGAGGCGGGATGACGACCTGGAAATTGAAATCGACGAGGCCGAATTGAGGAGAACGGCATCAACGACCTAGGCGAACAGTCTGCGCGACGGAGAGTACATCGACCAACGGTGCCGGTATCGAGACGACGGCGAGAATAACCAGAGCGGTGCAACTCTACACGGCTGTCGAAAGACCCTTGGAGTTGGCCTCAGTTGAAGAAATTCAACAGCTGGACATGCCTCGGCCCCCCTCCCTCGACATCTATATCTTGGCCCGACCAGCTCTCCCCATCTCGCACTCTGTTGTCTGCGACGCACTACTTCTCGGTTCAAGACAATGCAGTCTCTCGACGAACTTCTCTACAACCCTCCCGACTCTTCTTTCCACTGTCCATCTCTCGCGCTCTGTGCGGTCGTCGACAGCCCATATACAAACCATACACTGAAAGAGGAGGATACTGGACGGGAAGCGGTCCATGGATGGTGTTATTGCAATAAACCACATATAACCTATCCTGGAGCTCGCATGCTGACTTTGGATCTTTAGATCGAGGTTGGCCACGGCAAGAAGGCTATTGTCATTTTTGTCCCCGTCCCATCCCTACAGGGCTTCCACCGGGTTCAGCAGCGGTAAGCATTTTCTTTCCTCTCCGAATCTCACATTCTTGATCAACCACTAACTCCCAACAGCCTGACCCGTGAGCTGGAGAAGAAGTTCCCCGACCGCCACGTCCTGATCCTGGCCTCGCGCCGCATTCTCCCCCGCCCCAAGCGCTCCAGCCGCTCGCGCAACACCCAGACCCAGAAGCGCCCCCGCTCGCGCACTCTGACCGCTGTCCACGACGCCATCCTGACTGACCTCGTCTTCCCCGTCGAGATCGTCGGCAAGCGTCTCCGCACCAAGGAGGACGGCTCCAAGACCCTCAAGGTCATCCTTGACGAGAAGGAGCGCGGTGGTGTTGACTACCGCCTGGACAGCTACTCTGAGGTCTACCGGAGACTCACTGGCCGCAACGTCGTCTTCGAGTTCCCCCAGAACGCCGTCGAGTACTAAGCAGCTCGCCCTCTTCCGAAAAGAAAAGGCGCACTGTGAGGTATCACCGATGGGTCCTGTTATGATTTTTTATGTGGGAATCTAGACAGAAGGGAAACAAAAAAGTACTTTCAATCAAAAAATGGTGTGACGAGACAAAGTCTTTTTTCTTTCTTGCTTTTTTATACTACCATGATGCAAAGAACGGGTGTTCTTACGGTTTTTGGCGGAGTCATGCTTGCACTTCTTTTATTTGTTGGTCCCGGTCACACACAGAGAGATCCCTATTTAAGATGGAATAATACAAAAAAATCTTAAACGTGTAAACTATATCAAGCTATGTCTTCACTTCAAACCAAAAAAAAGAAAAGCAAGATCAAAATTAAAATTAAAAACTCAAGATTCAAGTTTCTCGCTCGCTATTTGTGATATGTAATGTAGTATGGTAGGGTATATCAAAGAACAAGCAGGTCTCTTGACAACGTCTCATCCTGGCGGCTAGTCATGGCGAATGCGGCCAATGCCCAGGACACACCAGTATGCAAGCTCGCGCTTCTCCTTGACGTCCTTGTCCTTGCTGGATGCTGCACCCACACCGTCCTGTGCCGCATCTGTCTCCCACTCGATACGCACAAACATGGGTATCTCGACTATATCTTCGTCTTCGCGCAGCGGGCTGAGGTCGATCTTCTTGGACTGGCCCTCCGCTTCCTTGCCAATGGGCTTGCTCGTCATTGCGAGCAGGTCTAGGCTGAGGGACGGCGGAACCACTTCGACCACGATGCTGACCCAGTTGCGCCCGCGCTCCCAGATCTTGCCTGCAACGGCTTGCTGTTGGCCGCCTTCATCACGGCGATTGCTGCTGCGGCTGCCGCCTGCGCCGCTGCCCGCATCTGTCGCGCTGTCGCGCAGCGCGTCATCCCACACATCTGTGTTTGAGTCAATCTCGAACTGCGGGCACAGGACAGTCACTTTGCTGGCGAACCGGCCGGGTGTGGTTGACGGCGTAGCCAACGTTACCTTGACGCTCTCAAAGATTGGGTTCTTGAATGTGAGGATATACTGCACGGGCTTCATGGGTTCGAGAATGTTGGTCGGCGGAGGTGGTGCAAGCGCAGCTGACCGTGAAGACTTTGCTGCCGGCGGAGGCGCCGCGGCCGGCTGTAGTAGCGGCCGTATAGATATGCTGGGGATGTAGCTGCCGGCAACAAGCCGAATGCGAAAGCGGCTATTAGTCGACTTGGCCTCTGGCTTGCTGATGATGTGCCGGCAGAGAGGGCAGCGTTTCGACCGCTTGGTGCGCAGTAGGACTGGGATGGGCCGGAGCTCGTCTAGGAAGCGGGGGTGACGGTGAGGGTGGTCTTCACCGACAAACTCTGGCTGCGCCGCACGCTGCTCGCACGACGTGGTAGCGTCCCATCCATTGAACTTCTCATTCTCATGGTTGCAGCTGCCGATGCCTTCGTGCAAGCGGGCAATGGCTTCCGACTCGTCCAGCTGCGCAACGAGAAAGCCTTCAGTTTCATCGCGTGCTTCACGCATACCACGGAGCCGCGTCGTGTTCTTTTTGCTAAAGTCTGCGCTGTTGCTAGCGCCAGGAATACCGGTGTACATGTTCAGAATGCGTGAGAACGAGGCAGGCGAGCCAAACCCGACGTCGCCAAAAGGCGACAGGCCACTGGTAATACCAGCATGCTCCGACAGTTGTTTCTGATAGAACTGCCTCAGATATGAGAACTGCCTCTCTAGGTCGAGGCCTTCCTCTGCTACCTTTGCTGAACCAGTGCCTGCGATGGAAGAAGACAAGGTCGGGTCGTCAGCATCCAGCGCAGCGGATAACGACGAAGAGGATAGAAGCGACGGGCCTGCCGAGGGTAAGCTCGTTCCCAGCTCCCGTCGCTTGTTCTTCTTTTTCGGAGCGAGGCGAGACTTGCCACCGTTGCGCATTTTGGCCAGCTGCAAATGGAGGCTATTGGCCTTGCTGAAGACGATGCCGACCTCGTCCGACTTCCAATCGCAGAAGCCACAGTATAACGAAAAAGTGGTGGCAGCCGTCGTGACCTTGGGCTCGGGCTCGGCACCGACGGTTCTGCCTTCGTTCCCAGGAGTATGAGTAGAGACGGTCAAGGGCGCAATGCATATGGGGCACTGAAAACAGCTTCGCGTACACCTGTGTGAGCACAACATGTTAGCTTTGCGTTTCTTTGCCCCTAGGTTGATCTTGTCCGTCACGAGCCTATAGTGTGGCTTCGGCATGCATGCTGCTCTGCCGGCTTTGGTTGGCGAGAAAGCCCGAAGGAGGGTACCTGACGCGTTCACACGTATGCCAAAGTACGTATCACACAGCTAGGTCGTCTTCCACGAAACATACCTGTTACCATCGCTTTTGATGCTGGTCGTCGGTACCTCGAACAGACAGCTGGGGCAGTAGTAGGTGACAATCTCCTCGGCCACGCAACGAGGGCACCGGATTTGGTGGCAGTCCTCGCAGTATAGGAGGTACTCCAGCGGATAGAGACTGTAGTTCGCCCGCGGTGACCGGGGATCAAAGGTGTGGTCGTCGCCATGCTCGGTCTCGCCGCCCGGCTGGTCGCCCGGTGTCAGATGCGACGACGAGGGGCGGCTGGACGACTCGTGTGTGGGGAAGGACGCATGGTCCGAGCACGGACACTGGAAGTAGGTGTATGGTGTGAAGGCTGCTGTTTCCATCGTGCTGTCGGAATGGGCTGGTCTGCAGCCAGAGTCAACTGCTGTCGTATTCAGCTGCTAGTGAGTCGCGATGCGAGGCCGTCCAATTCGCAAGCAACGGTGCGCTGTACTTTCCCCTGGCTAGCACACGGGATGGTGGAGCTTGGACACTCCATGGCGAACGTAGCGGTGAAAGACGGCAGAATCTGCTCTTTGATTAGCATCATTTGGAGGGGAAGCTACGACAAAGCACATTTCCTATTTGGGATGTTGTTCACTGGCTAGAGACGGAAGCTACGATCGACCTTGTCCTTCCTGGTCTATGTAGTATGTCGTGTATCGCCAGATTGCAGGTCGTTGTGATGTGTTTCTTCCTCAAACTACAACACGGCAACACAAAGACCGAGACGACATCCGACTGATCACAAACCCCACCACGCGGCAAGACGAGTCGAGGCGGTGACTAGACGCAGGCCGAGATGGCAGCGACGCAACATGTCTCACAGCTGCTTTACATCGAATCAGTCGGCGGCAGAGGCGGCCAGAACGAGAGGAATATTGTATGCAGAGAAGAATGAGCAAAACGAGAAGATATGTAAAAGTACGTGAAAAGTCTTGAAGAACCCCCCAAGACGAATATGTTCAGGAAAAAGAAAGCATAATGGAAACAAGTCAGACATCTTCAGCTGCGTTTGGTCCTCGGGCGCCCATACCAGCCTCGTTGCGTTCAAGAGGCTGCATTATCTCGGCCCTCTGTTTCATTGAACATGCCCAGAAATACCCGCCCAGGATTCTCATCACTTCAGCCGCGATATTCACTCAACAGTACGACGTGATGCAGTGACACACCTGAAGCGGCATCCTTTCGGCTCGGCATCGTATAGTGCCTACTACACGGATTGCCGCCAGCATAAATGACTGCCCCTGAAAGGTTACTGTTGTGGTAAATGGGATATCTATCTGCTGATGTTCACTGTGTGCGTCATGATGTAGCAAAGTCCTGGTCAGCTTGACGAAACCAGGCATGATGAAGCGTGTGGATGGGCAAATCTTGTTTTCTACGAGAACACAGCTTGTCCACGGATGCACAGAACATGGGTGCGCGCAATGGGCGTATGTATCTTATCTTGAAATACATGTGCGAAGATATGTAAGTAGCTATATGCAAGTACATATGGCGCACAGATCATGTGTGAGATAAGATACATTGCAGATGCAGACGAGAACGGATGGAGCAGAGGGCTCGGGCTGCAACAAAGCCACCCGCTTCCACTGTATATCCGTTAGCTGAAACAAGGATGAGCGTGGGATTCGAAGTGCTGCCACCACCACAAGACACCTGCACCCAATGATACACAACACAGGTTTGGAATGGGAAGGCCGAGAGACGACGGACACTCTAGATCCAGTTTTGGTGGATGCACCTTGTGTGCTGAAGATATTGGAGCAGTATCTCATTATCTCAGTATCTCAGTCTAATGCACCTTGCAAGACAGCATGAGCCTGCAGTCAGGCAGGCCATTGGCCATGGCCGGTCTTGCATATTCATCCAGAAAATCCGAGACACGCGTACACACACCGCCAATATGATCTGCTCCCGCCCACAACATAGAAACAAGTACCGCAACTACACATCGGACTCGTTTCGCTTGGCATAGAACAAAGGAACATGATGATGCACCAAAGAAGAAAATCAAAGGAAATCGGGGGCTGGGGGAGGGGCCAGCCCACGAGAAAGGTCCGCTGGTGTAGCCAGGTGCTATTGCGACATCTTTGCAGGAGTATCGGAAAGTTGAACACATAATGCGGCGATCCCAGCTACAAGAGACGAACACACACGCCTGGCATTATCCACAGACTTACCTGCAACTACTTGCTGATGTGCATTTCCCCTTCTTCCTGCCAACACAGACCAGGAGACCCGGAGACCAATACACATTCTTGAGAGGCGGGACGGTTGCAGGAGAACGCCGACTAGGGAGAAATTCAACGAGGCAAATAAGAGCATAGCTAGGAGGATTGCAAGTATGTTTCAATGCCAAATTTGTGTGGCACGTCGTGCATGGGCGAGGCATCCTCGCTGTCCTTTGGCCGACCGCTCTTTTGCGCATTTCATACATGTCTGACTTTGTTTCCGGGCTGGGCCACAGTACATTACATACCGAGATACCATAAGATACCGATGCGACCAAATACAACAGGGCAACTGAATGCGGTGCTTATCCATTCCAGCACCCTGACTGTCTGTCCAAGGCCGGTAGGCAAGGATGAGGGTGGGGGACGTAAGCATAGAGGAAGCAGATGGACGGCCCACGAACTGGTCGCCTCTCTCATCGCGTCTCCATTCTCATCGATCCTATCTCCTCCGATTATGTGCTCGATGCGATATGACACAGCAGACGAGTGTGTAGTCAAGCCGGCGGCCGAAAGCTGCAGTAGTTGCCCGGCGATCATTTCTTCATTGCTCGTCCATACCTGTACCGAAACTGGTATGGCTACTGATGCTGTGTCTCACAACGCCGCCAAAATACACTCATATCACTCGATCTGGGTTGATAAGAGATGGCAAGTTGGATGAGAAAGAATGAGAGAGAAACCCCATCAATAATCAACAGGCTGGGACTGAAAAACAAAGAGGAAAATCAAATTGGACCCGAGAAGGCGACAGCTCGAGAAACTCGAAAGTGAAAGAGAAAATCAATTAAAATAAAAGGGAAAAACCAGAAAGGCGTGGTAGTAATTGACGACGCCAAGCACGACAGGGTAGGGGAAATAGAGTTGCTAATCAAATCAGAAATCGAAAGACAACCTGGTGGACCAGCCAAAAGTGAGGGAGCCACCACGACCGTCCCAACCAGAAGCTAAGAGGAAGAAATCAAGCAGCCCCTGACCTTGCTCGATTTCAGCTGTACAGAGCGCCAGAGAGGTGGATTATGGGCAGGTGTGGCGGGATTTCATTTTCAGGAATTATTCCTGGCTCATAGCCTGACCAGGGCATCCTGCCCTGTGCTCCTGTTGGCTGTTTGCTTGCATCTGTTGGGCCAATATATATGAGTATTGTACGATAATGCTCCCGTTTTGAGGCGGGCATATTGGCAGCTGGACTGGACTTGCTGTGGCCAGCCTTTGTGTGCCCGACAGGCCAGATGCTGGCTAGGCCATGCAAGTGGAAAGCAGAAGCCGAAGGTGGGAAGTGGTTGTCACCGTCATCACTTCTGTACAGGGGGTGGGCGAGGCGAGATAGGGGAAGAGAAAACGGAGAGCCTTATCGGCAGGCCGACTAGTGTACTGGATCTTACGCAGGCCACTTTTAAGCTTGACCAAGGGCCTCCTCGTCGTGGAGGCTGGCTACTGCAAGTATTCAAATGGGGACAAATGAGGATGGACGGCGAACATGAGGAAAAAGAAGAGA
Source organism: Ophiostoma perfectum (assembly GCA_029298845.1). Lineage (NCBI taxonomy): Eukaryota > Fungi > Ascomycota > Sordariomycetes > Ophiostomatales > Ophiostomataceae > Ophiostoma > Ophiostoma perfectum. The sequence goes on from JANSLV010000066.1 coordinate 8,193, forward strand.
CAAAAGGGTGCACAATGGGTCTAAGACAAGACACAAAGACTCGATGCCACGATGTGCAAGACATTCTCACGACGCTCCAGTCTCTCATCTCGCTGTCTTGATGTGACCCTTGTGTCCACTCTGGGATCCGCTTGGAACGACGTCACCGGGATTACCATGGCTCAAGACACATCAGGGTGATGGATGAGTGAGCCTGATGTGCGAGAATGATGGCGAGGACTGCGACAGTGGCGCACTTTGCTCACTTCAAGTCTCGCTGTAATATGCGGCGGTCTCCCTGGCTCCCTGGGAGTAGTGGCTTTACACGGGCGTGCCCTGGGGTGGCCTGTCTGTTGTGCAGACGGTATTTGAGTTACGTGCACAAGCCCCCTACCGGCACAGCACAGGAGGAGCCACGAAAGAGGACAAAAGACGGCCCAAGATGAGGAAAGACGAAAAAGACGAGAAACAAGAAAAAGTCACGAAAGAGGGCACAATAACGGAGCAGGCAATATCAAAGCTAGCCTCGCCGGCGACTAGACAGCACGCTAATGTGTGCACTAAAAGAACAAGAGGAAGCTCTTACTCCTGGGCACACAGCTCCAATATCATACTGATGTGCTCCCTCGGATACCACATGCGTTCGTGTGCAATCCCGCCCAGATATTGATGCGACAACAGGACTCCCCGAAGTGGCGTACCAGCCAGACCAAGCCTGGTGAATCCGGAAGAGTGCTGTGGGCGCAGGCTGCCAGCAGACAGATACCTGGATCATTTTCTTGTAGCATGTATCATGTATCTTATCTTGTCATATGTCTAATGCGTGTATCTCTTTATCTGGAGCATGTCTTGCTCTGCTATGCCTGCTCTACAAGTATATACGGACGTGCATCCCCAACGATCGCATACCTCACCGCCAGGCCTTTCCTTTCCCCATTTCGTCTCCCCCTTTGATTTTCCTCGGGTTGCCTTTGACTTTCAGTACTTTAGTCCCCCTTGTCCTTCAACAGCCCGACTCGCCTGTTTCGTTGCTTGGGCTCACTCACCACCGACATCGACGATTGCATCGGAATACGACAGCAGACGCTGACACTCTGGGTGACGACGGCCTGCACGGCTTGATTGACTGGCTTACACACTGACGCCCAAACCGCTACCACCATTCGAAACCCGCTTTCATTGGACCGGCACTCTTCCTCCTTGCGACGCTGTTTCGACTGACAACTGGTTTAATTTCTATTGCGTTATCTACCTCGACTGTGTGTCTCTTGTCTTGCTCTTGCTGCAATTGCCTGCTCATTCTCCAGCCTGATAAGAATACTCAGTTTTGCGGGTAACTTATCACCACGAATCCCTACGACCCCCAACGATCTCCCTCTGTTCTTCTGTACCATCGCTGGAGATGCCTCCTCTGTAGAAGCGTCTCACATATAGTATCTGCCTCTTGTGAGAGGTGATTAGGGTGCGAGAGCGTCAGAAAGAGAGAGGGCGACACCGTTCAAAGATGGAACCGCCACAGGAATCAAAGGACTTTGCCCTGTACAATGGTGTCTCGAACCGCTCACGAGGCTGGAAGTCTCGCAAGCCCGGCGAGAGCACCGAGCCCCAGACCGCTCGGCACACTGGAATCAAGAGATGGGACGGCAACGCAAAGACAAGTACAGCCTGGGACGGCTTGAGAAGAGTGAGTAGCTTCGCCAATGCCGTGACACTCAGCAGCCTATCCCCATATGATGACATTCTAACATACCAGGACCCCGAGCTGTGGTTTCGCAATGGCAACTGCTTCGTGCATCTCTATGCACGGGGCCAGTCGCGCCGTGGGCCGGCCTTCAAGCTGCCATTCTCGACCCTGTTAGCAGCACAGTGCCACCCGATGGTTGAGTGCTTCATCGCCCGCGACATGCCGACACTCTCCAACGTGTCCGATATGCACGACAACACCATGCTTCAGCCGATGCCGACACCGCCGCCTCTTGCGACCCTGGACTACTGGAGCCGTGCCCACCTGCTTGGCCGTGTGGACCTCTACATCCCTCCTCCCCTGGAGGCCGACAAGGACCAGGTCTACTCATACTACCTGGCCATCCGCAACCTCTTCGCCTGGATCTTCCGCCGCCCCGTGGTTGGCGAGCACCTCGGCAGCGCCCTCGCCGGCCTGTTCAGTGCGATGCGCGAGTTTCGGCAAACAAACGTCGACAATGCCCAAGACCTCATGTGTTATCTGGAAGACGAGGGCTACCTTGTCGTGTCTGGACAGCCAGAGTACGCTCTGGCGCTGCTGCATCTTTCAGAGACCATGCACATGCGCGACCTGTATATCACCTCGTTTGCCCACTGTGTCGGCATGTACAACGAGCTGTTCATGGGTACCGAGCACCAGGTACGTCAGCAGCCCTCATTGAGAATGTCATGTGGGAAGGTGGCTAACATCTCGCAGTATGTCAGCGTAGTATCTCGAAAGCTTATCCGCCGCGCCCGACTTGATATGGACCTCCGCCTGGGGTCTGCTGGGTCTATGCTACGCAACTTCCTCGAAGACGAGCTGTCCGAAACGCATCTCGGCTTGCCTGCGCAGTCGCGCACTCACCTGAACCGCTTCCGGGCATTCATCCAAGGCTACTACACAACCCGCCTCGGCTTCTACCCGCCAATATCAATAGACGCGCGCAGCACCATCTTTGAGCCCCAGGTGTACCGCCTCATGACCGAGGACTTCCAGACTCTGTACGAATATCTGGTCGACACCAACTTCCTTGCCGGATCGACCGAGTCCCCGCTGTCACAGGGCGGATTCTGCGTGCTTCAGAATATCAACGACTTTGACGCGCGACACAAATATGCACCACAGAAACACCCTCTCCCACTTCTGCCAGACACGGTGGTGCAGCCGCAGATCACAACCTCAACAAATGCGGCAACAAATACGGACACAGCCAGCAACGGCTTCCTAGGCGTGCCGATGCCCAAGCGCAGCCTCTCCACTCGCCGCATGTCGTGGTTCGGAAGCAAGAAGATGGATAAGCTGCTGCAGTCACGATCAGAAAAGCTCATGCCGGACACACGACTAGTCGCCAATGCCTCTCTGCTCAAGGCGACGAACAAGCTCCTGCCAGATACAACCCGAAGCGAGTTCATCAACGCCTACCGCCAATTCGAAGAAGATTCGGTGTTTAAGCCGTACAAGGCCGATCGCATGGAGAAGATCTCACTGGTCGAGGCGCGCAAAGTGCGCTGGATCCTTGTGTACGCCATCCACCAAACGCTCCAGAACTGCTTCATCCCGCCTCCTTTGCAAATCACAAATGCTGCCACAGTACGATATCACATGTCGATCTCCCCAAAGCACATCCCTGAGTGGAAGGGCAGCGAGGCCGGCATCCAGGAGTCTTCAGCATCAACGTTTAGCTCGCCGCCCGTCTCGCCTACATCGGCTACACTACCTCCTCTGCGCACTTTGACCAACTCGTTCACCTTCCCAGCTTCCGAGAACCTGATGCCAGAGCCGCTCACCCCTACCAGCAGACACAAGATGATGATCAACGCCCTGAACGACCCGACTCCTCCCCCGGCCCGCTGCATGTCAATGACGGCACTCCCAGACGGCCATCACCCCAGCACCCTTTTGATGATGCCCGACAGGGGCCGCACAGCGTCTCCTATTTTCGATATCCGCCCCGATATTGACTACCTGGGCCTTGCTAACCGTGCCGAGCCGACGTCACTGGATGGCGAGGTTGAGGTGGTCATGCTGCCGCGTTCACGCAGCCTGACTCGGACATTGTCGCAAAAGGCGGCTTTTCGCCGGTCGCTTAGCCTCTTCCGTGGCAACAGCAGCAACAACACGTACACACAAAGCCAGGAGCCACTCAGCCCGACGAGACCGAGCAAAGGAAAGCAGAATGACAACGGCTTCGATATCAAGACAGAGCCAAGCTCGCTGCAAAGCTCGTTTAGATCCAAGCGCAATAGTCTGTTGATGCGCCCATCGTCTCAGTCCAAGACAGAGGAGAAGGAAAAGACACACGAGCGCAAGAACTCGCCGTACCATGAGATTGTTGTCCACGGCTACGGCAATGGTACCAACCCTGTACAGCTTACTGTGTCGACGGACGTCGCTGACGAGCTGGGCCAAGAGAGCAAGGAGGCTACCGAAGAAGGCGCCTCGCCATCAACTCCGCTGGACGACTCGGCCACAACGCCGTCGACAACTCGGTCGCTTTCTACTTCGTCGACCACGTCCAACACCTCGGCTGCTACTGCAGACACTGCGCTGACGGCGCTGACAGAGGCCAGCCACATCAGCTCTATTGCATGCCCCGGTGTCACACGCATTGACAGTGCAACGGACGTTGCTGCCACCCCGGGCCTGAGCCGGTCGTCAAGCATGTACAGTAGTACTCCCGGTAGCAGCATGGCTGTGTCGAGAGCAAACTCGTTTGTGGCAATGGAGGCCCCGGCCATCCCACCCCGCGGCGGGCAGCCCCAGGACGTTACCCAAAAGCAGGCATTGCCACTGCCGGCTTCTATCTCGCGTAGCAGCAGCGTGTACTCGACTACGTCTATGATGGACGATGTCCTGGCAGCTGGTGGAGTCAGACCCACCACAACGTCTATGTCATCGCCGTCGCTAGGATCATCCCGTCGGACCCCGCCGCCGCCGCCTCTGCCCGTCCGCAGCAGCGCCCGCCACCGGCGGTTCAGCGTGTACGGTGGCGGCGACGAGTATGCACGCCTCAACCACAACCTGGACGCTCTGAACTCGCTGGGTGCTGCAGTACCGCAGCGCAGCAACACTGCGGCACGCTTCACCTCCATGATATCCGGATCCAAGCGCCAGGACCCGCAGGCTCCAAATGTGCTTCACAAGCAGCCGCCGCCACAGACACAGACACAGCGCCGGTCAAGTCTACACAGTGCCACGGGCTCATCCCATCGGCCGCAGTCACTGTACGTCGGCTCGGGAGCACCAGGCGGACAGCGCTTTGACATGGTGCAGGAGGCGCTGGAGGCAGTGCGCGAGACCATGGAGCAGCACCAGATGGGCCCGTCGGCCCCAGTATCGCGCACGCCGTCGTTTGTTGGCGCTGCGGCTCTGCGCAGTGTCAACGAAGACGACGAGCTGACGATGGGTTCCCCTTCGGCTGGCGAGAGACGCCGCAGCAAGACGCTTACCCAGTCGCGCGGCTCGCGCCACCGCCACAGCAGCTACATTGGCCCGCGTGACGACAGCAACATCTACAGCAACGACGACGATGAAGACTTCTACATGGATTGTACCCGTCGTGGCCAAGCGCAAAGCGAGCATCCTGAATGGGACAAGTTTGCTGGCCTTGGCGGCCACACGGCCGTCTGAGTCTAACATGACCACACACACACACACACACACCTACACATACACCGTATACGAACACCACTCTTATTTGTTTTTCATTATTCCTTGTTCTTTCTCTTATTCTGTATTTTTTTATTGTTATTGCATTTCTGGTTCTATGTCTGATACCCATGCCAGGAATCAACATTGTCGACACCTGGTCACTCTCGCTCATCAAATTTGCTATTATTTGGCTTACCAGCCTCGTTTGCTTCATTCGTCTCATTTGTTCTTTCTTCACTTCAGTGCAGGCATTATAATCCGCTCATTCGTTTCATGTGGATTCTTGGTAAATGCTACCGGTTATTGGTTTTTGGATAATGAATTTGCATTCTGGGCACTCTTCAACAGCAACACAGCAAGCGTGCTTCCCACTCATTTACATAATTTCTGCTTTGCATGCACTATAGTAGCATACGCCAGTCGTTATCTCAATACCATTTTGTTTTTCCTTACGCAAAGTTACTTATACTGATTATATAAAGAGAATCTGATATAGTTATTGATATTGAAATAACACTAGCAACACTGAACAACAGTACGTAAAAGAAAAGGGTATCTAGACAAAGAGACCGCGCAGGCCTTACCGGAAGACCCCGAGAACTGAAGAAATAAGAGACAGCAGTAAGAATGAGAAAAGCAGACAACCATAACAAGAAAGTCATAGATAAAGCAGCAACAAAAACACCCAACAGGGACTGGTTCCCTAGCCTCAAAGTACAAGCTAAACTCCCTCGTCCCCGACGATTTCAAGTATACCAAGAGCGTATGTTCTTACTTAAGAGAGCGTGCCTACTCCTCCTTGACGACGACAACCGCTGTGCTGGCTAGCACGTCAATAACCTCACCGCCAATCCTGTAGATCATGTAGGACGGGAACAGAAGCCAGAGACCGCTTATTGGTCAGTATATACACGTGACAGTCTGGAAGGAGAATAAAACTTACTTGGGAATGATCCAGAGGAACACGAGGGAATATAGGTCGTTGTGGCCAATGTTGTCAAAGCCTGAAAAGTACTCGTTAAGCCCTGTATGGTTAGAGTGTGCCGTGAGTGGAGGGAATGGAGAATCAAACATACAGTATAGGACCGTCTTGCTCAGGGTCATAACGGCCGAGGAAAAGGCCAGCAGCGCAGCCCACGCAGCTACACGGCCGACAAGGCCCTTGCGGCTCGAGCTGGCCGTGAAACCGGCACCCTGAACGGACCGGCCGTATGCCTGCCAGAGGTAGAGAAACGCCAGGTACAGAGACGTCTCTACGAAGTTGAGCGCGCCCTGGGCGGCCGTGAAGCCGTTGCGCGCGTTCCACTGCTTGAAGCCGTAGATGTGGTCAACCTCGCCGTACAGGGCATAGGGGGTGTACAGGGGCCAGTGCAGCGAGCCACCGGGCATGGTGAGCGGACGCAGCAGCACGTAGCCGGTATCCCATGCGACAAGCGGCAGCGACACAGCCATCCAGATAAGGGTCACCGAGTCAGGCACGTATGTCCACGCCGACGCGGATGCGATCGACGCCTTCTTCCGGCGCGCCACAGTCGTGGGCTTGCTGTCGCCGTCCAGTGCGGGGGTCATCGACCTGCGGGAGCGAGCCGACGCAGGGGCTCTGCGCGCGGTATCTTTGCCGGAGGAGGTAGGGCGTCCACCCGGCGTCGCAGGGACGTCAAAGCCGGAAGCAGAGCGTGTCTGAACCATTTTGCAGGAGTTATCGAGGAGCAATGCGCGGACAGCGGAGAGCGAGCGTAGGTTGTCGCAAGACGGTGTCGGATGTCAATAGAGTGGAGGAGGTTGTCGAGGACAGGTTGTCGCAAAGTCGCTAGAGACGGTGCAAGCGTAAGAATAGGAAGCCAAAAGTATACAGCAGACAAGACCGGGCTCGGGGAATCGACGGGTCCGTGTTGCGACGGGTTATGATGTTGTTGCAGAGTGCGTGTGGTGTTTATCTGTTGTTGTGTCAAAAGGAGGGAACTCGAGTCGGCCCGGGAAGTCGGCTGTATTAGTGTACGGTGGCCTGTAAATAGAGAAAGTCTGGGGTAATCCAGTCCGACGGTATTATGTAAGTCAACAGGGCGAGAGGGGGTGTCAACAAGCCGGACACGTTCCTTCCTGCCAATGTCACTGCTCTTAGCCTGCGCCCCTCATATGTTCTTCTACAGTGCACCATGCGTCGCGCCTTCCTGTTCGGACTCGATCGGTGCCAACTGGTGATTAATGCGGCAACTATTGATTCATCCAGAAAGAAGTCGCGACCGGTGCATTCATCGTGACTTCCTATCCGGATGAACAGGTTCGCGTCCCGGTTAGTTGAATATGAATAATCATCGTCACGGTAATACGGTTGATGCTTATGACTTCAAACAACAGAAACGCACAGCCTGTTTGATTTCATATGATGGCTGATGTTAGCCTTGCCAGATGGCAGCATCTACATGTGTTTGTTTATCTGCGATTTGGAACTACTGGCTGACACCAACTAGTAAAACAAACAGATGGCATTTCAGACCAGACAAAAGAGAACAGATATTGGCCAGGGGATGTAAACAAGGACGTTGGAACAAAGAACGGGAACGGCGCGCTAGGTGTGGTTTTAGATGAGATCTGTTGATGTGGGTGTGGTGGTGGTGTTGGTGTTGGTTTGGCGCTGGCACGAGACGACCTTATGCTTATATACGTACTTGTGTACATAGTCAAACATGCACTAAACCGCTCTTTTGTTTGTTTACCTCTGCAACTCTATCAAGACGGTCCTTGGCGCGGAGCAACTCATAACACAAGTCCTCCGGGCAGGAAGGAACCCAGCACGTGGTCTAAGGTCATGTGAGAGAAGTTGCGACGGCAAACGGCGACGGCGGCGGCTCCTTTGTCGAGAGATGCGGATGTCTACGACTTACCTACCATATTGAAGCTCTGTCTCTGCCATCGCCATACAGTGGGCGTGATGGACTCTGATAGACGAAGTTGGTGAATCGTCAACGTAGCCGTGGTCTCTACCGCAGCCATGCATCTCACTTGATCAAGTTCGGATGAGTGTCTCGGAGCTTTTTCGTACCCGACACCACGAGTGCTGAGGGCTGAGATCTGAGAGCTCAGCTGAAGAACCGAGAGCCGACTGTCATGGTCTGGCCAAGCCACGGCCATGCGTATTTTGTATTTGTCGCTTCGATGCACAGCTCGGAACAGGCTTTCTACAAATAAAAGTATGTATTTCATCGGTCGGCATTGGGCATCGTTGTGTTCAGACAGTCTCCATAACTGTCTTACAGAACGCAGGGGACTTCACCAGACGATTCAGCTGTGCTGATACGTGATAGCCATGCTTTATTTGCTCATTTGGCATGGCGGAGTGTGATGGCATCACGGATGTAGTGATGTGGACGTTCTACCCGACGCACCCTCATGCGCTGCTACATTATGCTTATATGCTTATTTAAATTGATGACAGCAAGCGAGCGCCATTCCCGAAGCCAGGCATTGGAATACGAGCTGCAGAAGGTGGATGGCGCCAGCGTCTGACATCTCAGCTCCATGAGAAAGAACAGCAAATAATCTGTCAGGCTGTTGGATGATCGGCGCGAAGAGCGCTGGCATGGTGGAAGGGGAAGTCCGTCGAGTCCGGGTCTAGTGGGCGTAAGAAAGGCACGAAGGGATTAAAGAAAAGAAAAGAACCCAGCAAATAAATCAGAAGAAAATAAGAAACATAAAGACACATGTGGGCTTGGCTAGATCACAAGTACCACAGACGAAAACAACAATCAATATTACTTTGCAGAAACAATCGGTGAGCTGACCCGAGCGAAGAGTGGTCAATCACAAACCTGACAATTTCGTGGATTCAAAGACCATATAAACGCGATGAAGTCCCCTTTCCGTCGTTTCGCTGTATTCAATTACTCAGTATTCTAACGAGACTTCTATCGCCAAACTATCCTATCATGCATCCCAGTCTGTTCACAACGGCCATCGCCACCCTTGCGGCTTCGGCTACAGCCGCCATGGCCCGTTCGCACGCCGGCGAGCCCAAGCCTCCTGTTGCGACGTTCCTGTATGCAGTCAACCTCACCTCGTCTGCACCCCTCGAGCTGGGCCCGTCCTTTGCCGGCAACCGCAGCGTGCAGCCCATTGTGAGCGGCACGTTTGCCGGCCCCAAGCTCAACGGCAACATCACTGTCGGCCTCGACTGGGGCATCCTTGATCCCAAGGGCCACTTCAGCCCCGATGCCATTTATGTCCTCAACACGCATGACGGTGCCCATATTCTCGTCCGCGAGCACGGCCACTCGCCCAGCGTCCAGGTCCTTTTTGAGACAGGCAGCGATAAGTACAGCTGGCTGAACCAGGTTGTGGGCTATGCCAATGGCGGCCCCAACAGCGAGGGTGTTGTCCAGCTCAACGTCTGGCAGGTGAGTAGCTGTGCCTTCATATGCAGTATTTTTTTTCGTTTACTAGTTATTTACTAACGATTTACCTACACTTCCAGCTCTCCCCTGCGGCATAATCAATCGGTTCATTGGCAATAAGAACGCTCAGTATCTAAATACCACAGTATATAAAGATAATCATGCTCCATAAGCAACGCAATCGACGCGAAATAAACACATTGACTTTGACAGCTGTGTTACCAGAATCAATATTTGAGCAAAGAAGTTCCGTCATGACGTAGATAGGCCATCAAACGATCACGTATGGCAGAGCCCCTCAAGCTAGAGGCGGCTGGCTGGGTGTCCTAGGTGAGACGGCGGTTGCTGGACGGGCCGCTGGTGTTAAAGGAACCTTGACTGGCGCAACTGGCAGTGCAGCGTTCGACCCAACAGCTACTGGGACGACGTGGTGTGGCACTGCTGAACCATGTTGCTGCTGTGCGGCGAGCTCTTGTGGTAGGTATGCGTGCGGTGAACCGTCGTCTACCTCTTGGTAAATCACGCGAGGCACCGACCGAGCCGGGAGAGCTGCTGCGTATCCGTTGGGCGATACAGCAGACTGAAGATGTGGTGCTTGGCCAGGAGCAATCGCATATCCTTGAACAACGTACAGTTGCTGGCCTGGGGTATCATATTCCTGGGCGTATTGTTGTTGGGCATACTATTACTGGTTATGCTGCTGCTGCCACAACGCAGCGTTGGCAGCGGTGTATCCGGGTGAACTTTGGAGACTGGCAGGGCTGACAGACTGGGGCGGGGCCGAAGATGTTGCAGTCGGTGTCGGTGCAAGGAAAGACTTTCCATCCAGCTCGTTATGCCGTAGGGAAGGCGAAGCCACAGCCTCGGTGGCGGTAATAGCGGCCACTCGCAATGGGATAATAGCAGCATGATACCCACCACCAGGAGGAATCAGTGAGGGATCAGGCCTGGCGCAGGAGCTGCTGCTGCACCTGTAATACCAGCCTCGGCGGGCCTGGAAACAATAGCGGAAGAAGCAGAAGTAGCATATCCCTTGTTGCGAGCGGTACAACGATGAATCAGGAAGAAGACGGCACAGAGATGACGGCGCCGCTGACTGCACCGATACCAATACCAGAAATAGCACCCTCGGACAATGAGTTGAAAGAGGACAATGAAGATGAGGAGGACGAAGAGTCGCCGCCGCCGCTGCTGCTGCCGCCGCTGGATCCAGAAGAGCTCGTGTCTGTGGCGCCAGCCGCGATCGGAGTTGACGTGGTCCCCTTTGTGGTAGAAGAGGAGGAGCCCGTTGTCGCAGCGCCACTGCCTGCGGTAGTCGTTGCTGTTGCCAGGCCGGCAGTCGTCGTTGTCGAGTAGTAGTCATACGTGGTAAAACTATCCTCGAGCGTGCTCTATGCGTCTGTTGACTGGAGATTAGCAGGGTATATCGAGGTGCCAGATCAGGTTTGCGCAACTCACAAAACGCCGTCACGTAGTTACAGATGTGATGGCAACTGCATTGGGATACTGGCAGCCGTAGGCGTAGTTGTCGGCTTCACAGTCCATGTCGTTGGTTATGGCACTCTGAAATGCATGATTTGGCGCACTCCGGCAGGCTCGCAGTCACGGATCAGCGCAGCAGAAGCAGTTCCAGTGGTATTGCGGGAGGCAAGGTGATCAGTCAGAGGGTCAGTCGCCGCAGCAGCAGATGTTGCGCCAATACTGTCTGTATGTCTTTGTATCGTGGGTAGACGACAGAGCCTGTAGCAGGAGTGGCAAAACCAGCGAGAGGTGCAAGGAGCGCAAGTAGAGAAATGCGCGCCATGGTGACTGGCGTGTGTTGGTAAATACAGATGATATAGGAGAAGGTGTGGAAGAAGGATGCCAAGTTGGAGGCCAAGAGTTGATCGTAAGCCTAGTACGGCAAGTTGATGCTTGGCTGCGCGATGCAGTCCAAGGAAGGTTTCAATATCTAAGTATCGTGAGAAATGAATACCCTATAAAACAATAATAAAATAGCAATTTGTATAGGCACACCGTAGACAGAAAATGGAATAATAAGCACTAGTCAAGAGATGGGAGACCGAACGAGTCTCGTTTCTTTCGGGCGTCTTTGCTGATTCGATATTGTGTGTCGCTCTAGCCTTCCTCCTCCCCTTGGTCTGCCCAGTTGCTACACATAGACAGTGCAAACAGTCCATGCAAAATAAAAAGACAACTAAGCACATTTGTTCTTCCTGGTAGTAAGGCCAGAATACTGTACATGGCAATGTGTTTCCATGAGTATATTTTTCACGCCGATCAGCCACCCTCTTCGTTCTATGTCAATCTTCCACCCATGGAGTGAACAACACCGCATATCATCTTCTCACCAGGTGCCATACCCAGCTGGCAGTAAAGATACAAGATGCCGCCGTGCATGTTCTCATCTTCAGTTCATATAGTACTTAGTACTCTGTCCACGATTTATCGTTCTCCAAACCAACTAGTTTGCTTGACTTTCCTGCTCTTCATGTCACCCTCGAATATCTCCAGCATGCCGCATATCTAGAACCCATCTTCCACCACGAACTGAAAGAACTCCCCACCTTTCCCCCTCCCCTGGAGTCCTTTGGCCCCTTCAAAATCAATAGATGGCCACCCTACAGAAACAAGCTTCCAGTCTTCTTTTGTTTTAGCTCATCAATATAACGACCCTTGCCCTGCTCTGCCATCTTGTTATTGGCCCAGCTATCGTCCCAAGCGAGCAGCGTTGCATTCATTGTAACAGCATTTCTTCCGTTGTTCTACATAGTACAATGTTTGTAACGTGAAGCTTGACTTTCATTATGCCTTTGTCCTTTCTACCTCAAATGGCAGATAACTCAATCGCCAGCATGCGATGGCATGTATGTGATCGGGAGGCGGTTCAAGAAGCATATCGCACATCGGTCGAAAGACAGTAGAAGATAAAAGATGAGAAATAGAACAGAAATGATCAACAGGAAGAGACTCAGATTCCCGGGCAGTGAATATCCCCCCTGATACCAACCTCAGCCGCACTTTGTGCAAGGAAGAAATACGACGTAGGACATGATCAGCCGCAGGAGCAACCGTGCACAATTAATGCCATTCATTATGCTATCTTCGAATCCACATAACAATTGACTACCAGCCACGCCGCCGCCAGCCTCACATCATGTGTTCTACATCACTTCCGTTTCAAGGACTAAGAGATAGAGTACATCTACCAGTATGAAGTTAGTATACGATAGAGAAAATCAATTTTCATTGCCTCGTCGAATTTTATTTGTCTTGGTCCAAAGCTAATAACATGGCCTTTTGTTGTGTGCAGCCAGGATGTGCTACCGAGCACGTCAGTATTGCATTGTGTCCACCTCGATCACTTATCAAAATTCAAAAATCAAAACTCAGATTACGTCTGGAAATAGAGTTTTCCCACGTTGATGATAAGACTGACCAAATCCGAACGATATAGTCGGTATCGGAGTCGCTCATACACGTGGCCGTGCTAGTCTCTGATGCTTAATTCCCAGATCATGATCTGTAGACTACTCATAACACTGCCATGTAAAGATTTTTTGCACGGCTGAAAGGAGTCGAGTAGACCTGTCGTACATGAGTTAGGTATTTTACTTATTTTTGATTATTGCTCATATGGTTGTAATGTTTGGAACTGCGAAATTTTAAACGTTTCATTTTCCCATTTATTATTCAACCTATAAAGTAAAATCGAAGCACAAAAGAAACACAACGCCTTCTAGATGCTATTTAAAGATACAAAGAGAATGAGCCATGGCAAGTATATAACATTCACTTAGCTACGCTGTCGTTGAGAATACATGTTTTGGCAGCAGAATCTACATCCTCCCATATCTCTAGATGTGCAGCCTTCACCTTCCCCACCCCCACGGTGAAAGCGGAGGTGAAACAAGTCAGAGTAAAGGGATACGCCTTCACGGGTGACGGTGGGGGATTTGCTCAATTGTGGACTGCAAATGGTGGACGGGAACAAACAAAATGTGCCGGATGTCAGAAGAGGGTCGATAGACCAGCCCAGATGCCGGGGTATTGATTAGCAGGTGTCACAGTCTCGTGTCACATGGATGCTGTGTATCATTTGGAACCGCTCCTCTGGATCAGAAGTTGTTACGTTTGTGTACTCTGCTGCCTGTGCGAAAAAATAAAATACATGGGTAGTCTCAGAAACCTGTAAAGCGACTATAGCTAAGATAGGACAGTTTTATGGGATGATACTTCACTACTTTATACAGTTAAAACCTATACTGATATTACTATTCTGACACATCTTGAGCAGAGCTACATATTGGTATCGCGTAGATGTGAGAACATGCAATGTGGTACGTGGCGGGCAGATATGCAGCATGCGCCGACGGTTCTTACATGGTGGTTGACGTGCAAGGCCGAGACACCAGAGGCGACGAAATAGTGCACAGCACAAAGCATGCTTGTGATCCACAAGTACAGTACAGAAGCTGCTTCGATAGGAAAGGTAAGCCGCGGTAGATTTGTCGCCTTCATTGCTGTTAAGTCTGCAGGCAGAGGGCGTACGCGTATTGGCACAGCACATGCACTCCTGCTATTGCATCAGTCTATTGATGAGAAAAAGGCTGCATTGAAAACATAATGTGACAAGTGAAGTGATAAACGACAGAACGAAGACAGACACGAGAATATGTTTGCTGGCTTCCGTTATTGATCGGCGGACTGGCCACCGGAACCAGGCAGGACGGGCGAAGCTTTAGTTGACAATACATAACGCACACAGGCTTTGTTGAAATCCGTTTACACCGGATATACCTCGTATTGGGCCAACCCTTTCTCACCCGAGCCGTATGGGCCACCCATCTCTCAGCCCATCCTGTCTTTCTCCTTTCTTGTCTCTCGACTATTGTATCATTTCATTTGCTTGTTTTGCCCTATGAATATACTTCATTCATAGTGTCGACTTGATTACGGAATGCCTCTAGAGAACACCGAGAGGCTCGAGATGTACATAGAAGCTACAATGCCCCCAGGCATAAATGCCGCCGAGCCCAGGAGTTCTGATGGCACTGAATGATTCTGATTAAAGCTACTTGTCCGTCATCTTTACAACATAGGCCCGCTGTGTCTTCAGAGATTGTCTTGGGCATGTCATTTATCATATTCAGCAGCAGCAGCAGTAGCAGCGAAGCCCAAGCCATCCTTTCGTCCTTGCAATTAGAAGGCGGTGGAATGGTGTCTCCGCGGTGCACCCGTCGTTTATATTGTTTGTGCTGCAACCACGTAGATATGACAGAATGAGAACAGGGCTATTTACGTACTTAAAAATACTCGTTTCTATAATTGTTTTGACTATTTAGTTTTATTCCGCAAGCTACACCCCACTCAACGAGTATGCCGTCAACAAAGCGCCGTTCGAGGTTGTGGTCGTCGTTGGATGCAAGTCAAAGGCTAGGGTAGCTTCCCGAGGCCGCGTGGGACACCACCTCTACGACATTTTTTGTTTTTACTGGGTCCCCTTATTTGTATTTATACGAAGCCTATGTCGACACCTTTGGACCTAGCTGCTTTGGGGTCTCGTTTAGGACCGCACTCCATTTTAGCATCACTTGTTCCGGGGAAGCGAAAGGTAAGTCCCGAGTATGAGGGACTTGGCTCCCTTTCTGTTGCCATTCCAGCATCTTGTAAATCTCCACCCCTTCCGGTCAATAATGCATCCCACTTTGCAAGGTCTCTTGCTAGGATACGATGACACTTGCTCTTAAGGAGCATGCACGAAGCATGTGTGGCATGCAGTGTTCAGCTATAGATATCTGCCCGTTCAAGGTCGGCTGACTATATCCAAGTTGGTGGAGCCAAAGATACACGCCCTTTCATTATCCTTTATCTTTTTTCTTTCATATTAGTGACCTCCCACCTGGATATCTTTTAAATCAACAGTGACGGCTTTTGCATAGACAAGAGGGAGTGTAGGATTTGACAGGCTAAGGATGACTTGCAGGCAGAATGGCAGTGACAAGTCCGAATCACGGTGATCAGGGCATAGTGTGAATAGCGGAGGACTATAACTTCAGCCCCACCGATAACATGCGGCCTGCTATTCGATACTAGCATTTATATTGCATGTTCTCGCTGAGCAGAGGTTTCCGGCATTGACTAAGAGTATGGCTGAGGAGTGCCGCGTATTTATCAATGAAAATCATGACCTAGTTTGCTTCTGCATATGATTTTCAGCGGTGATCAGCATTTGTTTCTACTACGTTTTGTCACATTTTGTTGATACTGTTGGTGTGAGAAAATGGTGAGATATTAAACGGCCACTATATGATGGAAACGAACAAGAAAAAGGAAAGAAAAAAAAGGAAAAACAGAATAGAAAAGAAAAGAGAAAGAAAAGGGAAAATACTAAAAGAAGGTGAGTATCGCCTGGGCCGTGCCAATGAGATATTCGCGTTCAAGGTGTTCGCATCCTCGTACAAGCCAGGGTCACATACAGCAAGCCATCTCGACCTCGATGCAACGCTGCAACAAAAGGACAACGCATACATGCCGTCGTGCAGCACACTAGATGAGCCTACGAACAAAAGCTACAGCCGCAATAATACCGAAAAAATAATGTATTTATAGATAAACAAACAAACAAACAATAAACCAAAACTAAGAGGTGGACACCGCGAGGGACGGCCCTGGCCAGAGCCTCTCGAATGGACACGCTAGTTCTGGTTTACAAGAGGCCCTCGTCCCGCCCTTGTTTAGCCACAACAACCAAGATTCCAGCGTGCCTGGGTGTGACTGGGTTCGCCGTCCCATCTTCCCCAGGACAATACGTCGTTGTAACCTTGCCTGTAGATTGTCCAGATTGTCTATAGGTACACCGTAGCAGCGTACCCCATACTGGGAGCGTCACAAGGGAGCTGGGCTTGCTCAACTAGGGAGCCTGTTCGTTCATCAATATAGCAGGGTTCGTTAATGGTAGGATTACCAAGTTGGCGGGCGCGGCCGCGCCAGGGGACTGGGAACAGGGTTGCTTTGTAAGATATCTTATTCTATATCTTATTCTTCTTTCGACGACCGCCACCACGATCAGGCGTGGCTTGTTGCACATAGTTCAGTTATAGTACTTCAGATTGTCGAGTCCATACTCTCGGGTGCGTAACACTTACGTCTTTATGACTGCATAGGTAGGGACGTGCTCAACGGTTTACGGAGTAATAACCCGTCACAAAATCTCCGTATGGATTCAGGGACCTGGGAAACGGAATTAGGGGACAGCAAAGGGGGAGGGATGGCGGGAATGGCAGAGGAAGACAGCTAGACAGCCATAAACGAGGCCGAGCCCAACGGCTTTTGCAAGCTAGCCGTTAAAGAATAAATAACGCTCTCGCTTGTGGTCACGACTACCTCAACAGCTCTGCATGATTCCATTTCAGGCATAGTGACTTGCACAAGGATAATCTTTGTGGATTACGTAGTCCTGCTATCGTTCAGCTGGTAACTTTTGTAGTGACGAGGTAACGGACAGGATAGACAGGATGGACATATGGGCACAAGAATTGTCGGAGATCAGAATTGCCATGCTGCCATCGAGACAACAAGGCAACATGGGACACAGAAGAGAAAGACTGCCAAGTGTCGGAGCGACTATAGGACCGACGGGAAGTAGGCCTTGACATACTGACGGCTATCGCTACACCCCCCTGTAGCATGTAGGTGGTGTGATACGTTTGCACATCACGGTTCCCACATGTTTCCCTTTCTTCATCCAGTCGATGCAAGTACGACGTATCTTGGACGCATTTGCGGCTGGTAAGATACATACAGCCATGGATGTTCTCAAGACTAGTAGTTCAGCATGCGTAGTAATGCGGCTGTCATCTACACCGGCAGCCAGAAGAAGAAACTAAAGAAGCAAAACGAAAGTAAAAAAAGAAAAAAGATAAGCACAACGCAGATATTTCTGACCCGTGCTCATGCAGCAGAATAGCAAGCCTTGTCTACCATACCCCTGGCGAAAACCTCTTCGCCCCAGCACCCCATACACCTGAGCCATTACCCCCCGGTCTTTATAGTTGTCCTTCACATTCGTAGTCTAGTATTAGTCGACTTGTCTCGGCGATACCTAGACTATTCATTGTTAGATTACCACCAATGATTGATACCTGACTGCTCTCATGCCTCTCCCTCCCTATCTGTGCAGGAATATAGGCTCACTATCGACCCCTGTCCCAGGCCTTTCCTCATGTATCATGATGACGCCCTCCTTGACAATAGCCTTGCGGCCCGGCTTCGGGATGTGGGACAGTCCATATCAATGTAGCAGTGCAGCGTTGTGATGACCCGTACTCTCGTCATCCTATGCATTTTCCATTTCTGTTTTCCCAATCTTAGTTGAATTTGGGCTTGTTCGAGGCCTGGCGTGGCCGGTATTGATGGCCCAGTGCATGCTTTGCTGCTCTTCCAATGCTGCAAAAAGGGGGTGAGGGATGGCAAGCAGCACACGACGATACGTAGTGACATAATTGAAGATCAGTTGGTGAGATGCACAAGCGGCAGAGGATGCGAACAGCATACCGTTTCTCCTCAATGGCAAGCTATACACACTGTCCCGTTGTACCCATCACATGCAGCACTACCCTGGCATCTCACATCCCCTCTTCCCCGTCTAGATAAGTGCAGCTTTAGATGCCACCTCCCTACCATCGCCTGTACATCTCCATTCTTCTCTTTGAGCTTCTGGCCAACCTCGCCAGTGTCCCCGTCCCCTTATGAGTTTAGTTCTCCCGATGGAACCAAGATGATAGCCCGGGAGGACGCCCCGTATATTACGCTTGATTATAGTGCTCGCCTCTGTAATAGATAGACAACAGATAAGATGAAAGGGACGACCCGAAGAAGCAATCGAAGCGGGTTTCCTTCAGCCTCTTGACAGCTTATTGTCAACCTCTTGGCAACCTCTTGACACCTCTCGACAGCTTCTTGACCGTCTCTATAATCTGCATATGCCGTCTGCATATAGTGTGCCGCCGCTGTCATCATCCTGTCTTTCTCTTGGCCATCATGTCCGTGTTGTCGCCATGCAGTGCTTACTGCAGGAGATGCATACGCCTACCTCACCCGTCTATCCCCTTCACTGCATCAACTGTGCAGCTGTTTTTGCTCATGATCTGCTCGACAACCTGCATGCATCCTCCCCACCCTTTTCACTCGATGAGTTCGGGCTGGACTGCTGCGTCCTGGTACCCCTGCTCGCAGTCGTATCCCCAAGTCAGCTTGCTTCGTGCCTTGCCTGTCTCTCTCTCCGACTTCTTCTGGCCTCCACGTTCCAGCTTGATTTATGAACCAGTTTCCCTTTGAGAAAGCTGATGGACTTGCCCTCGACAGAGAAGATACCATGCCTTGACCGCAAATAAGCTACGGAAGTACGGCCTTTTTTTGTTACTTGCTACCAGTTCCGTGGTCGCGCGGGAAGAAGCAAGGGCCTGAACCATATTTCAAGATGTAAACAGTTTCCGTCAGAACACCAAGTCCTTAGTCCCAGTCTCCTGCCTCTCCAGAATCCCACTTCGAGCCAGTATATCGTTACAAAGTAGATCAAGAATCAAAGAACAAGCTGCATCAGACTTGGCTGCTCTCACTTGAACTTCCATGTGCTATCCAGATTCTCCTACTTCTACATCAAGCCACCAGATAAGACTCCAGATTCCGTTTTGCGAGCTTCCGTTCTCATCTCATATTCTACAGCGAAGAGGTATTTTGACTGCTTCTTCGTCGTGCCCCTGTCCTCTTCTTTTCATTTTCTCTCAGAATCCTTGGTATTCTCATCAAGACATCCCGTCGGTTACGGAATCAGAACCACAGCAATCTCTCCGCACCGCTTCCACCGATATTTTATTGTCCTTTTATTTATTGTCTCTTCTTACATTGCCTACAACCCTTTTAGACTCGTCATTTTCTGCGTGTTTGCTCGCCGCGTCCTGTTCTGCTATCCGGATAGCAGCCTTTCGTACTTTAAGAGTCCAATACTTGACGCCGCCGTCTACGTCTACCCCCAGACTGTCCTGCTTGCCCTGTCCCACTTGCCGTGAGGGTGTACACTGCTCCCCCTGCTCTCTCCGCCTGTCTCGCGCCTCTTCTCATATGCGTATTCTGTCATATTCCTCGTTCTCATGTTTGCCCTTGCCTCCACTTCACGGCTTCTCTCTGGCACACAGTCGCACGCCATGTGAATGTGGCCCGTTGACATTGCGGTATTACGGGCATGGCGGAAACACTGACGGCGTCATGGACGAAACAGAAAGAGATATATTACGATCCAATCATAGCATCGTCTTGTGGGCTTGATAGCCAGTCCCTTCATGTCTATTGTCTCTTGCCCTTGCCGTCGACATTGTCCTTGTCCCTATCTCTCTCTCCTAAGCTCCATGGACGCAAAAGATGGATAGTCTCGAGTCCCCCTTCACCTTTTTCTCTTCGTCTTCTCTCTCTGTCCTGTCTCCAAGCTCCCGTCCCTCGAAATATAAAAGACGGGCAGTCCCTCCTCCTCTCCCTCACATAACAGAGCCATTGTCTAGCCATCATCGTTCTTTCTTCTTTACATTCTTCTCTTACGCACTCTTGGGTGCCGGACAGACTATATAGTCTCTCGTTGTCTTCTATATTTTCTCCCACAAACACCTTACACTGCAAAGCTATACACTTGCACCTCACCTCGCTTTGAGCAGTTCTCCATCACACCTCTGTTCTCCAGTCCTTGGTCCGACCTCCTGTTGTGCCACTCTCCATCTATTGCCTCCGTGCTGCACCAAATCTCAGCGACGGCTTCTCGCACAGCCAGAACCATCCTGCAGCATAACCAGACTCATCGTGAGACCTGCTTCTGCCCGCTCCTTTCGACCATCCTGTGCTATCGGCTCGACACTCCACTCAAAGGTATGCACATACACGACTCCTCTGATGTTGCCTCTCCGCCATTCTAATCGCATAGCTAGTCCATATATCACACCCCGACTTCGTCTATATACCACCTACAACAAGCGGTGACCTTTGTATGCTACAATTCCAAGACATCTCTCCTTTCGACACAAGATACCCACGAAATGTACATAAAGAAACGATGTATGGTGCAGGATAACAAGACATACTAACACGGCAACCACAGAGGCAACATTAGGAACACACCGTAAGATTCTACAACTGGAGTCGTCATTTCCACTCACGAAACAAGCACCTTCTAGCAAGAAGCACGCTCCAAAGTACGGCCGTTGTCAGTCTTTGTATTGACGCAAGCCTGGTTCAGATTCCTCATCTCCCCCTCCTGCGTCCAGATACCTGTTCAGTCCGCATCATCCTTTGTTCTCTCTCCATCACGGCCATCGCTACATCGCTGCAGTTTCACTTCAAGCATCAGTCAAAATGCAGTCTCGTCCACCTCAGATGGCATCTTCGGATGGCCACTATAACTATCGCGACTTCGGCCGCCAGCATCAACAGTATCAGGAGCTACAGCTGCAGCCTCAGCTTCAACAGCAGCAGCAGCAGCAACAACAGTCACAGGCTCTTGTGCTCCAATCCGATTTTCAGAAACAGTCTCAGCAGAAGCATCCCCCAGTTGCTTACTTGCAGCAAGCTCGTGCCAGTCAATATCTCGACACGCCCAGAACTACCCAGCAGCACCAGGTCCATTCCCACTTCCACTTCCAGGAACACGGCAGAAGCATAACTAGTGGCCCCCATGAAGTAAAGACGGAGCAGTCTCAACAAAGCCAGCAGCTGGCACTGATCCCACACATCGCAGCCCATGCCCCTGGGGAGCGGACTGTCTACAATAACCAGGCTACTCGGAAGTACCCTCACCGTCAACAGAGACTGCAGAGACAACAGAGACACCAGTCCCGCCACCGCCAGTTCAGACACCACCAGGAGTACCGCCAGCGGCCCCAGGAGTACCGCCAGCGGCCCCAGGAGTACCGCCAGCGGCCCCAGCAACAGCAGCATCACATACACAAGCACAATCACCACCACTGCGTGTGCTTACTACCAGACGTCGCCCCTAGACAGACCTTCAGCTCCAAGAAGCGTGCTCGTAGAATCTCAGGCGATAAAGAAGCAACCCTTCGGTACTGGCTGTCGGGGAACATTAACGTCGGCGAAGTCCAAGGCAACGATATTGTCAATCTTGACGAAGAAGAGGTAAGCCATATACTGCTAATTGCCGGTTTTTAATAGAATCAAAGCTAACAGATCCGTGTCCGCAGCACAACTCCAACATGGACGAGCCTCTCCCCCCCACACCCACAACACCAAAGTCGATGGCCTTGTCGTCTGCCCAGAGCTGTAAGTTGATGACGTTTTATCCTGCCTTTGAAATAGTGCACATGCTGACAGGACGTAGCAAACGGTCCTGTTTCTGGCTCCTACTACAACCACAAAGACGGCGAGCAAACGCCGCAGAGTGCAAAGGTCAAGAGGGATGTGGACCACAGTGGCACCGCACTCTGGGGTCTCGTCCCTTTTAATGCACAGGAACAAGCCCAATCCCTGGGCCAGACGCAGCCATCCTACCTCCAGCAGACAGGAACGGGTCAGCATATGTGCTCTTATAGCAACAGCATTCTGCAGCCGGTGTCTGCCTCGCACATGGCATCTATGCCAGCTATTCAAGAAGGACAGCCGTTGCACTTTGATCCACTTCAATCCGGCTACCACCACCAGAACATGCAGCTCGTCGGTGATGCTTTGTTCCAAGAGCAGCAGCAGACGGCCACGACTCTTCCTGGCTTTCATATGACCGACATCCAACACAGCACTCCCATGTCGGCGTCGTTATCGTTGTCTCCTGCATCGCCGGGGTCGGGCGAGAGACAGAATGCCCCAGCTCCTTCGGCTTGCACGGCCCATGGGCGTAATGGTGGCGCCATGGCTCGGTCGCGGAGTAATATCGAAGCCACCGCAAACACAAATGGAACGACTGCATCGGTACGTGTCTTCTCTATAAGTACTGCTCCAAAACGATAGCACTTGACTAACATTATCGCAGAACGAGGCCGCATATCACGCAGCAGCCTATACCATGTCCCGGACGACTTCGGAGAGGACACGCACTGCCTCTGACAACAGAATCCAAGGCCAGCCTCTCTTGGATGGCTCGGCTGACTCTAGCATCGGCACATTTGCCGGTGAGGCCATGCCCCAGACAGCACCAATGCAGCACAGCCTTTCATCCCAGTCAAACTCTTCGGGCAGCTCGTTCATCTCCCAGAGTGCACTTCACCCTCTCTTTGCACCATCGGTGATTCCAACGGCATTCTATGGCACTTCTCGGCCGACATCCGGAACGGTGTATCCTTTCCTTGGTCAAATGCAGCCCCAACACCCACCGAGAGACGATAACAGAGATCACACCAACAGCCAGTGGGCTGGGGTAAAGCGTCCGGCATCGTCTCTTGGTCATCAGATGACCCCCCAGACGAATGTAAAGAGAAAGATGAAGGCGGTCCAGATCAAAGAGGAAGAGGTCGAAACACCGTGTATCAACAGCGATAATCATGAAATCCTGTTCGATTTTGACGACTTTATCGACATGGCGCATGCCCACAGGACCACCGTGGCCAGTACGTCCGGTTCTGTTGCAGCACCCCTCGGTGTCCACTGTGATGGCCTGGTCGATCAAACCATCTCTTCGGAGCTGATGCACTCTATTGAGATTTTGTCCTCGGAAGCTGCTCACAATACAACACTGGTCACTGCTGCGGCACCATATGTACCAAACATTAGGCACGATGGCACAGTCTCTCCGGAAGACCTGTGCATACGTCCGTTCAGCGACACACAGCCCCCTGTGAAGCAAGAGTCGAACGACGGCCCGTCTTCGTGCACGGCACTGGTCTCCACGGAGCAGACCAACTTCTTTCCCGTGTTTGATCCCATCTTCATCGGTAGCTGCCGAGGTCGTTCCAGTGCTGATAATAGCCATACCACTGAGGTCGATCTCGGCGCTAGGGGTATGGACGAAGTGTATCCATTTGGCTCATCAATCGGTTCGCCAACGATGCCGCACACGAGCCCGATTTCAAACCTCAACACTGACACATGCCACAACCGGAATTGCGATTGCAACCACCACAGCCATAATCATGGCACCATGGTGCACCAGCCCGGCGTTGGTCATGAGACGCACATCCACGGTAATCAGAGCTCTTACCCTCCGCCAGATTTGCATGCTCCCCATGGCCATCCAAGCCCTTACCACTCTCATGACCCTCGTGGTCCTCTTGATCCCCATGATCCTCTTGATCCCAGAGACCCCCGAGACTCATATCATATTCCGGATGTCAGTTCAGTCCCCCGGTCGGCCAGAGGCCCCACAGGCGCAGAGTCTGAGACAGAGTTGATCCGCATGCGTGCGGCAGAGGAGCAGCGGCACGCAGACCTTGAGCGTCGCCGCAAAGACTGTGTTTTGCTGCAGCTGAAGCGCGAAGGATACACCTATCGCGAAATTCGCGAAAAGGGTAACTTCACGGAAGCCGAGTCGACACTGCGTGGGCGGTATCGCACGCTGACAAAGACCAAGCAGGAGCGCGTGCGCAAGCCGACTTGGACCGAGAAAGATGACCGCCTGCTCGTTGAGGCCGTCAACTTCATGGGGCGCGGCCGGCCCATGGGGCAGTTCAAGGTCGCGTGGAAAGCTGTGTCCGAGAGGATTGTGGACAAAGGCGGCTCCTATCGCTTTGGAAACACAACGTGCCGGAAGCGGTACGACTGGTTGGTAGAGGAAGGCATGGTCAGATGCTCAAACCACAGCACAGACGGTGACGATGACGACGACGACGATGATCGTGATGGTGATGATGATGATGAATACGATGACGACGATGACGACGATGAGCCGAGTGTCATATACTTCAACGAGGGCTATTATGCCGAGATGGGCTAGGAGTATGAGGGCACAAAGCGATGCAAAGAGGGATGAAGAAGATATGAGAAAGGCTTAGAATGTAAAAAGCTTGATTGTTTTGGTCAGTTTGTGTATTGTTTCAGGGATTTGGATATCAGGAAAGGCCCTAGGCTGGACATACCTTTGTTTGCTTGTTATTGAGTTTTTATCAGTTTATTAGTTATGATTACAAAGTCACATGAAAACAGTTCTCACAGTGAAGCTGGCGGGCTACCTCGCGTGGAAACACCTATCTTCTCCAGCACACGTAGTAGATGAGCTGAGTCGTGGCGCAGCGCATCCCACTCTGCCTCATTCTTGACAAGAGCCGTGCCGGCGAGGACTGTACCATTCAGCGAGACAAAGCCATCCGGTGTGCCTCCCCCAGTAGACACAATTGACCCCTCTGACGTCCGTGGAAGAATGGCCATTGTTGTCTTGGTCAGCGCTAGGTTGTAGCTGATCCGCGCCGGGACTCTGCCGCCCTCCTCGTCGGCCTGGGAGACCTCTCCCTCGGCTACATACGCAGATGTGCTCTTGGCCGCAGCGCACGCCTTCCGGTAAAGACCCAAGTATGTGGTATGCAGCTGCTCTGCTGATTGTGAACCTGTTAACCGTGCTGTCGCGACGTAGAATGGCAGTTGCTGTGTCTCTCCATCGCCTGCCGCCTTGTCGACGAGGATGCCCCATTCTGGCGCGTCTCCGCCCTCGAGCCCTTCGCGCATCTGCGCGACGGGCAGCAGTTGCAGATGGCGGTGCGGTTGGCTCGCGCCAGAGTTCCCGCCGCTGTTAAAGAACACATAGAGCTCTTCGTCGCTTGATTGGTATGCTTCAATGCACGCGTATGCGGCTGCCAGGTCGGCTGGGTCTAGCAGGTGGTGCTGTGGCCGGAACACTGTGGTAGCCAGGATGGCATGGTCCTTGCTGATAGCAAACTTATTGAGGACAAGACGATGCGATGGTCCAAGCTGGGGCACCACAAGCAGTCCAGGCACGGGATCTTCGAAAGGATTAAAGGGCTTCTTGTCTTGCCCGCCCTTCTCTTTGGCTTCCTGCTTGGGGCCTTTTGGCTTTTTGCCCAAGGAAGGAGCAAAGCGTAGTTGAAACTGTAAGATGCGTAAGTGAGGGTGCAATATATCAATGGATAGTCAACAACTACAAATGACTTACCGGGATGCCGTTGATGCGGAGGAGGGCGACCTGAGTCGGGAAGAAGATGAGGTCGCCTGTGGTGCGCGCGCGTACAAAGGCGCTGCGGACAAGCTCCGGCAAGTTTTTCGGAGCAGTGAATGAAGATGCCATTACTGTGGTATTTGGCTGCGATGAGGTAGGTTGTCCAGGATGTAGTCATGTCGTGAGACAAGTAAGGTGAGTTCACGTCGATTGGGCTTTGAGGAGCTACAAAAGAGTGGGGCATTATCACAGTACAATTAGAGGATTCAGCTCTACGAGTACGAGTTTTCCGCTACACTCAATATGTCAATTGTCCCGTTACAATCTTGAAAGTTCTTCAAAACAGATAATCAGAATGAAGTGTATTTACATGCTTTAGCAAGTTTGACTTGCAGTCTAGCAGTTATTGTATTACGTAGACACAACGCATCTGAATTGACACTCTGCAATGTCTAAACACACTATATTGGCTTCTATCTTGGTTGATCTTACAGACCAGGCAGGCCGACGACATGCCGCAGCGCTGGCACAAACCGAGGAACAACATACACTCCGTAGTACCCAGTGAGAGCCACAATAAGACCCGTCAGCTTCTCCGGCCAGGTGTGGAAGTAGATCGCCGTCATCAGAAGCATCCACATTGAGAGGCCAACGACAACGGATGCGAACCGAGTCACGAGGACAGACGACAGGACGGCGGGAGACTCGAGTACGGAGCCACCCAGGCCTGCCTCGACTTCAGCCGACTTGACCGCACCATCGCCCATCACAATGGCCCGCGAGTCCACGGACCGGGCGCCGGTCGCGGTACTCGCAGCGACCTTGCGCCACAGCACCCACCCAATCTCCTGTGCCAGGAATGTGGTTCCCAGTGTCAGCAGAAACACGTGGCCGCTGATGTCGTGGCCGCCACTCCACGTGCCGCCGGCGTGCTTGCATGCAGACGACGACGATGCGGCATTCAGAAACTGTGCGCTCGTGGATCCTGCGCGCCCCTGCTGCACGGCCTCGGCCTCGATTTCGTCGGCCAGGGCTTGCAGCGCCTCGCAGCCGCCGCCAGTCAATCTAAAACTGCGGTCGATCAGCGCGGGGCCAAAGAACCACTGCGTCACCAAGATCCACCAGCCCGTCACCAGGGACCAGCGGATGGCGGCCGATGCGCGGCGGCCGAACAGGGTCTTGGACGGTGCTTTCTGCACGGCGGTGAAGTAGGGGTGCGTCGCGACAAAGGCGAAGAAGGTAACCGTGATCCAGAACCAGCCGCGCTTGACGAAAAGGACGTTTAGCACATTGCTTTTGCGGGCAAAGTAGCTCGGCGCAAACTCGGGCGACTGCGGGTAGTGGGAGGTGGCCGAGGCCGATCCGGCCGTGGTAGCGGCGGCTGCAGCGGCGCGCGTCTGCGGTGAGAGGGTGCTGAATATAGTACCAAAGAGCAGCAGGGCCGGGAAGATAGCCAGTAGCAGTGTCTCGCGAGACGTCGGGAGATAGGGCGAGCCGCGGGAGGAGGAGAGGGTCGGCCGCGTTGGAGTCGATGAAGACGCCTCATTGCTGGTCGCCATCTTGGATCGTCGCTGCTGTGGGATCGGCTGGTCGGATACAGGCACTGACGAAGACATTGAGCTGGTAGAGGTCGAGACTGTCCAGGCGTGTGCTTGTCGTCGTCTCGTCGTCGAGAATCTGTTCGATTGTGGTTGAGATGGTCCAAAAGAAACGCGTGGAATGCTGCTCGGTAACCAATACAAAAGAAAACAACAGCAGAAGAGCGCTTCCACACGGTCTATCCAGGCAGGTTTTGGGTGCCGGCAGAGTTATAAAAAAATGAGATGGGAAGCGCAGGGAGAGACGAAGAGAAAACAGAAAATGGGTCATGACATAGCTTCACTCAGCTGGGACGATGACGTCTGATGTTTCCGGAGGCAAAAAGTGGCTGTATTTAAGTGGGTCTCATGTGCGAACGCCACACGCAGGCATGGAGGAGTACTGTTTTTGATTATGTAATTCGTTTGTTTACTTTGAATCACTTACACGACGATTACAATGATTAGTCATATTTATTTCCAATTTTTATTTGATTTTGGTCGAGAATGCTTTTGGATCGACAACTCGGTATAACGTTTTGCCCTTTGCCTTTTTCAGACAGATATCAACGTTGATGGTAGATGTATGTACAATGGGCCTGTGCTTCATGGCTTTGGGCAAGAAAAAAGGACAAAGAAGTGAAGACACGACAAATGCAAAATGCAAGAGAGACAAGAAAAAATAGAGGCGATGCAAGGTATGTGCAAGAAGTGAAGTAAAAGGGGTTTAAAAGAGGGACAAGAAAATAGAAAGAGAAACAAAAACAATCACCAGTCGAAGTCGTCCCAGCATTTACCCTAAGCAGAGGACGAGACAACAGCCAGCGAAGCACAGAAATTGCTGCGGTTGTCGGCATCGGTGGCCATGACGGTGCCGTCGATCTGCACCATGTTACTAGACGCCTTGGTGTTGAGCCCGAAAATATGGACAGTCGACGACTCGATACTGACAATGTTCTCCTGGCAGCTCTCCGTATCCAGGCAAGTCTGGTCGTAGTTATCGAAGAAGGAGTAGATACCAGCACCGTAGATGAAGACATCGGTGGAGTTCGCAACGCGCAAGCCCCAGGCACGAGCGCAAGAGTCGCCAGTGCAGCTGTCAAAGTTGGGGTCGGCAAGCGCAGCCTGGCTGGCGTAGGGAGTGCGAGCATCGGGGTTGCCCTGGAAGTAGGGGGTCTCGGTCTGGATCAGGCCCATGTAGATGTCGCTGGCAGAGCTAACCTGGTAGTTGTACAGAACACTGTGCTCGGAGGCCGTGCCGATCAGCCACACGGGGCCCTGGGACTCGATCAGAACACCACGGCCGTTGAAAATGTTGATCTGGCCGTTGTCGGCAGCAGGCTCCAGGTCGTGGTCCGCAGTCCAGAACCAGGTGTTCTCCAGGTAGACATTGGATGCGCTGTCGGTAACGTGGAGCATCAGAGCAGAGCCCAGGCAGTTGGGGTCGGCAGCGGCCGTGACGTTGGGGTTCTTAGCGCACTGCGTAAGCTGTAGCTCGGTACCGGCGGCACCGCCGATGCGAACGTGGGCGTCCCACATGCCGGAAGAACCAGCAGACTCGCCGGCCAGGTTCCACTCAACCATAACGGCACCAGGCTGGGGGCCCAGGGTGGCAAACATGATGTCGGTGATCTCAACAGAGCCCGAGTCGCCAGCCTGGCCAACCTGGAAGACGGCCTTGGTGCTGTCAGCCTTGCTGAAAGCACTGCTACCGCCCGCCATGATGATAGGCCAAATCTCGCCAGTGATACGGATGTTCTTGGGGACCTTGATGGTGTCGGTGACAACGTAGGCACCGTGGTCAAAGTAGGCAATCTGGTCAGTGGTGATGCTGTCAAAGACAGCTTGGATAGCAGCAGTGTCGTCGGTCTTGCCGTCACCCTTGGCACCATTGGCCTTCATGGAGACAAAGCTGCTGGCAGAGACAGTCTCGTACTGTGGGCGGCTGCGAGAAACAACTTTGCCGTCAGAGGCCAGCAGGCTGGAAGGCTTCTGGATAGCATCCTGGGTGCCCTGGATCGCCTTGTTAGAAGTGGCGTAGCTCGAGCCAGTGACCTTGCCCTGGATCCACGACGGGATCTTGGTGTTGCCGGGCAGGAGGGTGGTCTTGCTCTGTGTGTCCAGGATGGCAGTAGGGACATTGCTAGACATGTCGACGTTGTCGATAATCAGCGTGCCGTTGGTGAAAGCTGACGAAGTGCTGTAAGCGGTCTGGATACCAATGGGTGTGTTTGAGATGACACTGTCAAGAAACAGGGTGGTTCCGACAGTCTGGACGGTGCCACCGTTGCTGATGTCGAGGCCAACACCGCAGTCCTTGATGGTGACATCCTGAAGAGTCCAGGCCCAGTTCCAGTTCATGAAGATGGCGGTCTGGCACTTGTTGAAGGTCATGTTGCGCGTGGTGAACTGCTGGTTGCCGAAGAAAGCACCGTACTGGCCACCGTTGAAAGTGAGGTCCGCCATGAAACCACCAGAGCCGTTGTCCATGAAGACACCACTCTGCTTGTTAGCGGTGCCACCGTCAGTGCGCATGTTGAAGACGATGTTCTGCAGACTGGTGGCCTGAGCGACCTGCCAGTGGATGCAGGCACCCTGGGTGTAGGGCATCTGGGTGAGATCGATGTTGAAGTTGCGGACCTGGCGGAAGAAGTTGTTCTGGTTGACGTACCAGTTCACGCCATTTTCGTAGGGATCCGAGTCGATGACAGCCATGCCGGTGAAGTCGGCGCTGGCAAGCAGCGTGGGCAGGTTGGTGGCATCACCGACGAGCTGGGTGTAGTAGTACTGGACGATAGGCTTGCTTACCAGGTACTTGCCAGCGGGGAAGTAGACGAGAGCGGGCGTGGTAGTGGAAGACGAGCAGCCCAATCCACAGCGGCCACCAGAGGAGATGGCGCTGTTGATGGCGTCGGTATCGTCGGTCACGCCGTCACCCTTGGCACCGAAATCTTTGACGTTGCGGTAGATCTGGTAGCTGGCATCGCCAAAGGCAGGGGCGCCATTGCGGGCAATGGTCTCAACCCAGTAGCCAGAGCTTGTGTTGGCGTCTCTCGGCAAGACAACGACAGCGTGTGTCGGGGCGGCGGCAACCGGGGGTGAAATGAAGCTCGCGGCCAGCGCAAGAGCGGCCGTGAGGCGAGTAGCGAAACCCATCGTGATGTATTAGAACCAGCTAACTCTGACGATGTGTGGTATGACTGTATAGAGTTGTTAGGAATATGAAGAGGATATGGAAATAGTAGAAAAGAAAGAAACAAAGAAGCGCGAGTACGGCTGAGGAGGAGTGAATAAGAGCAATCAAAAGCGGGAGAGGGACGGTATAAGAAGGATAGCCAGTGTGAACAGGATGCACAGTGTGTAAATAAGGTGTGGCTGTTCGCTGAACAGAACAAAAAAACAAATATATTGTTCTCGTCTTTGTTGGTGACTTTTTGTGTATCAAAGAAACCCAGCTGAATGGGCATGGGAGAAAGGTAGGTGTGCAGAAACCAGCTTTTAGATGGCAAACAACGGGGAATGACTTACAAAGAGCACAATAGTGTGTCTGGTGTTCAGAAAGAGTGTGGTAGGCCCAGAAGCAGAGCCGTTGTTGTCTCGTAGCAAAAGGAGTGATTGAGAAGAGGATAGTGAGATGGGAAACGACAGTTGAAGAAGGGGCACTGAGAGCAAGTATAGGAAACCGAGGAGCGACTCGCGCTGCTGGATCAAGATTGACAAAGGGTGAAGATGGCGGTCCGTGGAGAAGATGAGTAGGGTGTCAACGAGCGTGCCGTGGGAGTGAGAAGGTGAATAAAGTGAGGGGCGATTCTGCAGTCGAGACGAGAAAAACCGAGATGCTCCCGAGCAGATGGTCCAGCGCAGAGAAGCGAGCAGGGAAAGAGCACAAAAGAGGAAGGAGCGAATGTGCGCAAGGACGCGTAGTTGGTGGAAAAGAGAAGTTGAAGCGAGACGACGAGGGCGAACGGCCGAGACAAGCAAGGAGACCCAGAGCACAGAGACAAAAGACAGGTAGACGGTCCGAACAATGAACGTGATGGCAAGGGAAGACAGGAAACACTGAAGAATTAAAAATCCGAGCCAGACGATGTTGGGGCGTGCAGAAGGATATATATGGCACGAGGTGAGGATGAGGCAGATGAGGCAGGCGCGGCGGACGAGGTCGTACTAGGCAGGGGGGGGCGTGTGACAATGGTGAATAGGTGAAGCTGCAGAGGCAGGCGCGACCAGCGTGTCGGGGTGTTCCTGAATAGGCGTTGATGGGCTCAGAGGATCAGGTACGTAATATTAATATAGGATATGAGAGAAGGAGCGGATGGGTCGTGCTTGCCAAGAGGGCGTCAGAGCGAAGGGACGGACGGCAAGAGCGTGGTGTGTATATGCGACAATGGGAAGGTGACTGGGTGGGTTGTGGGTTGTGTTGGTAGTGAATGACACGAGTAGTCACGAACAATGCATAGATGAGGATGGATTAATGAGAATACCAAGGGAAGAGTGTGTGTCTGTGCCTTCGCTTGGATTCTTTTATGCGATTCACACGAGCAGTCTACAAGAGCCCTTCTGCGCCACGAGCTACGACATTCTACGTCCATTGCTTGCGGATGTGCAACAAATGCCACACGACGGTCGTGGATAGGCGTTGGGAGACAGATGAGATCATAACGATCCACGAAAGAGAACGGCGGCCCTCAAAATAAACTCGGCGGCAAGGGCAGACGATCCAGGCCGCGTTCTCTTCACGGGCTGGGCTGGCGGGTAGTCTAGGACCTCCGAGCTGACTGGCCGTTGATGCTTGATTCTGCGTGGCTGTTAGAGCAGGGAAGAGGGAAAAGACTCTGATCCAGCACCAAGCACCTGCGGCCAGGCGTGCACAGTCGCGCACAGGAATGCAATGGAATGTAGAGGTCGACGATCAGACACTCCACGGACGCTGTTCCCCGTGGATCGGCTGGCGGCGCTTGCTTGCTTGATAGCCTGTCGCGCATGAAACCCTGCGCACTTTTGTATTGGCACTCTCATTTCCCCTTCTTCGTCCTGTCTTTTGCCTTCTGCCTCTGGCCCATTTTCCTCTGCGTCGAGATGTGTGTGTCAGGTCGGTGCGCAGCCGTCTAGGGGTTCGCTGTCGTGCGTCTACGAGATTGGGGTATGGCGCATCGGCAGATCCCTAGTGGGTCACAGCCTGGTACCCAGAACTCTGGATTTGCCCTGAGATACATGTTCCTAGCAATTGCGATCATCTGTCCTTTCTTTATTCGGATATCAGCCCGCCGATCATGTCTCTGCGTATTAGAGCGACATGGCAGGGTCATTCCTGCGCAGTCCTTCCAGTTTTCACTTCCAGTTTTCCATCACTCTTTCCTTCTTTACGCGAAGCCTTTTTCCTATTGCATTGCGGAGGCAGGAACCCGGTAGTCTACTTGTACGCTGTAGGGCGCTTGATATTTTAGCAAACTCCCACTTAATACAGACCACATTGGAGGTTTCCTCTAGAGGACCATGGCACGTTTCTTCCCTTCTACTATGCGTTCGCATCATAAGTGACGCCGGTCACTGCTCGCTTCGCTTACATACTCGTAGTGACACCGTGCGCTCCATGCACGTGCAGTGCTACAGACGCTGCTGTTGAGTCCAGTCCCTCCTCGAATTCAAAAGGGCCTGTCTGCCCTGTCTTTACGCTCGACCAATCGCATGAAGCGAGCCCATTCAAGTATCAAGCAGCCCCCTTTTGCTTTGTTTCGAAACAGTCGGGCCCAGGCCTGGCCTCATGCTTGCCATTGTCTGCTCAATGTTTGCTGATTTTTCATTCGCCGTCGTCCAATATAGTGTGGAATAATATCCGATCGTTTCAACCTCCTGAGGCCGCGCATGCTTCATTGGCTAGCCACCCTCCTTTGCCTTCTCCCTGTTTCATATATTGGTCAACGGTGCTATGGCATGAATAAAAACACAATGGTCGGTTTTCATTTTGTCTTCCGCAGGGCTTGCATTACTCGCTGGGATGCGGAATGAATGGCCGAGAGTCGTGGTCGGGCATGGCCACGGGCGGCTGCAGCTGGTGGCACAGAATCTCTGGCATGGATGATGGTAGCAAGGCTCAAGAATGGATGGAGTTCGCCGATCTGATCGACAAAGCAGAACAATGGAGGAAAAAAGACAGGGAAGACATGACTACATCGCTGTAGCATGACGTTTCATTGAGGCTTATTCTGGCCGTTGCACGCAACTACAAGCCGCGTGCGTCTGCTGAACATGTGCAGACGGCTCCAATCTATTTTCATACGAACTGTGCAACATCGAGCGGCACGGCTCCCCGTGGTGTGCAATGTGTGTCGTTTTGCTCATATTCGGTTCTGCGATTTGTGGAAGGGGTCTCGCGCATAGAAAACAAGTAGATGACAGACATCTTCGGGGTACACATAAGCAGACTCCTATCGTTCCTCGTAGGCCACCGAGCACCGAAATGCAGTCCTAGCCGCCGCGTATGCTCCGAGGTCCATCGAGAAGACTCTAAATATACTCCGTAATCAAAACGCAATAGTAATAAAACAGAAGTGTAAAGGAGACAATCCCGGTCGGGCTTGAGCATTCGCTGCCTATAGATGGTTGGGTAGATATGAATTAAAAAACAAACAAAACAAAACAAAAAGTATAGAACAGGGAGAGGGGAAAAGGAAACCGAGTGCTACCCTGCCATTAAAACAGCTCGTGAAACATAGTCCATCCGATGATGATTTGTTCTGAGCTGTTCCCGTACATCCCTTGCTGTAATTAAGTCGTCACATGTGAGCAGCCGTCCCTGGGTCTGTATGGCGCATTGCTGTGTCTTGTTCATCCCATCTTCTTGATCCTGTTCTAATTAAACATTTTGAAATAGAATCTCATGTTATGCATTCATCTTGTGTATCTATTCACTTTGCTTTGCTTGCCACCGTGTCTTTGCCGTGGTAAAAGTATCAATGATTCTGGGTTTGATACACTATTACTTTAATTTTAATCAAAGTAAAAACTTGCTATATATATTTGTAATGTAGTTAAAATCTGGCATTTCTCTATGATTGCGTATTAATATCATAAAACGAGATAAAAAAGCGAATCAAAAGGATGACATCGCCAAGTTAGAATAGAGTGGACGGCTCTTTGCACAACCAGGAAGGCCTTTATTACACAAGCCCGAGCAGTTTTCATTGGGCGTAGCAAGGGTAAGGTATCGCCGACTATTATGCTTTATGTACTATGCCAAACGGCCGTGATCTTTAGCCAAGGTTGCGTGTCGACAACAAGCCTAGCAACATTTCCAAAAGGTGATCTCCGTGGTTAAAGGATTCCCGTCTTGTGTCATCATAATGTCCGGTGGGAATTGTCATTTGATGCTGGCTCAAGTAACGTTCCGTCTCCCTAGTATGTGCACCTTGTACGGCTGACCGTTTGTAAACTCCGTAGTGTACCCGGCCTCACACGTGCCTTTCTGCATCTGCATCTGTACCTGCTGATCTTTGTCTTCCTGATCGTCCAGTCTTGTCGTTTCGTATTTCACCATGGCCGCGAAAATAGGGCGCGAATGACAAGCTTATGGCCCATGCCAACGGCGTAAACGTAAAAAGGCATAATGAGAATTAATGGAATTGAAATAACTTGCCAAAGAAGGTAAAGAAAAGATCGGTGCAAGGAAAACGACTATGTCTGACAACAGTGTAATACCAACTGCCTCTTTGAACACTGAACATTATGCAAATCGACTTGGGCCAGCATTTGCCCATAGCTTGCCGGCTTCAAAGATGGGAGAACAAGTGATGCAGTCGTGAGACTGGCCTCCTAGTGAAAATCCTGGTAACATAAACGCAATAATAGTCCATAACCAAATTATGGTAGCAAAAAAATAAATATCGTAAAATGAGTGTATACCAATATATGTGAGAACCCCAAACGATGCGAATTAAAGTCTTTGTGAAGTAATTAAAAGAAAAAGTAAAATACCAAAATGTACCGTATAAACCCAATCAAGACGCTGTTAACCTCTATGCCTCCCAGGATTATAACGCTGAAATGCAAACCCAGATGTAGTCGTTATAAGTAGTTCGTAAAAAAAGAAAAAAAGAAGACAAAAGAGACAAAAGAGAAGCGGAGGCGGACGGAGGGAGAGCCTTGGTACTCTTCATCAATGCCCACGACCAGTTAGATATACAAGGCAGAGACATCAGGCGGTTCAGCAATCGTGACCATAGCTTCACCCACCGCCGAGGGTGGTGAGCAGATTGTCCCTGTGGCATCAGCCGTCTCCAGCATGTCAATGCCGTCAATGCCAGCACCGAAGTCCATCACCAGTATCTTGGGGTCCTGACCCGTACTGATGATGCGACGGTAGTCGCTCTTGGCACTAAGAACCCAGCTCTGGTGCCACTGAGGAAAGTCCAGGAGCTGTTGGCCCGTCTCCATGTCAAACACCTTGATATCCCGGTCGTAGCTGGCACTGATAAGCCGTCCAGACACAGAATCGATATGCAGACTGCGCACCAGGCTAGTGTGGGCTTTCATCTCCCGAAGACACTCGCCAGTGTTGGCATCCCAGATGCGAATGACGCGGTCATTACCCGCCGACGCCACAAAACGCCCGTCCTCGGAGAATTGGCTGCACGCAAGGCCCTTGGTATGACCTGTTAACTCGCGGATCGCCTTACCCGTGTCGATGTTCCATAGCTTGACACGGAAATCGCCAGAGCACGATACAATGGTGTTGCCCCGCATCTGCACTGCGTTGACCGGACCGGAGTGGCCACGCAGCTGCTTGATCATCGCACCGGTCTCCCGGTCCCAGACACAGATTGTAACATCCTTGCTGCATGTCACAATGTACCGCTCGTCGAAGCATAGGTCAAGCACCGCCGCCGAGTGGTGAAGAAGACGCCGTACTGGGCGGTAACCCGACTTCACCGAGTACACAATACACGAAGAGTCAGAGCTGCCAGTCACTAGAATACTATCGTCGTATTGCAAGCACAGGATCGATGCTGAGTGATGCATAGGAAAGCTGACTGCCGTGGGCATGCTTGTTGTGCTCCGAGTATGGTGGGCCGTCGTAATATAGTGTGTAGCTTGACCGTTCTCGTCGTGGAGGAGCTTGGGGTCTTGCACAACATCAGGCGGGCCAACAACAAGGCGACATTCGAGCGTCTTCATGTCCCATATACGGATCGTGCGGTCGCGCGAACCGGTGATGATTTTTTGCCTGCACTGTTAATAAAACGTTTCTCCGTAAAACACGTTTGAGGAATGGCTGACTGAAAGGTGACTTACTCATCAAACTGCAAGCAGTAGATGCTATCAGAATGGCCATTGAGATAGACTGGGCGGGTCTTACCCTCTTGCCAGCGACGGTCGAGCTCGTGCTTAACACGGTAAATCTGGCGCCAGTCCGACGATGGGCGAGCAGGAGGAACGCCGAGGCCAACGCCTGGCTGAACAGGCCCGCTTGTTGCGTACGTGCCCGTCTTTTCGCGGAGGAACGACTCGCGCCAGATATGCTGGTTTTTAGCCACAAGGTTCCATGCTTGAGAAACGCGCGATGCCGCTTGAAGACCGGTAGCATCAAGCTCCGACAATATTAAAATCGCCAGCTCGGTGGGCAGGTTAGCCACAAAATCGACCTTGGTAATGGCGAGTTCCGCGAGATCCCCTTGACAGTTATCACCCACTGCAGTCTGCGCAGTGGCCTCGTCGGCACTATCAGACTCAGATGTGATAGTGATGCCTATCCCGCTCTCGCGGTCATTCCCTGTGTCTTCCTCCTGGAGCCACTTCGGTTGCATCATTTGCAAGATCTCGTTCTGGAAAGCAGCCGCAGCCGCAGCCCGTGCAGCACCTCCAGTATTTGTTGGAATAACAGGCGGCCGGGGACCACGGCTAGTTGGAGACGGCCTCCCCAGAATTGGCGCTGATGAAGAGATGGGAGGACTGTCATGAGGATCCCTGAAGCCGGTATCGCAACGCGTTGGCCCACGCTCGGGGCTGGCGGAAAATGCGTTTGTGAATGTTGGCAGGCTTTCGCCAGTTGTGCTCGGATCAAATAGCCCGCTAGAGGAAGCCGTAGCAGGCGTGTCGCCTTCGAAAAGAAAACTGGCTGCTTGCCGCACGCGCCGCCAGCTGGGGAAGTTGTGAGAAGTCGTCGGCCGAGATTCGGCCCGGTGTTCTTGCGTCTGCGATTGGGACTGCGAATGTACGTGTGAGGAGCGAAGGAGGCGGTTCGGAAGCACAAGAGAGGAAGATGCAGCGGGATCGTCGGTGCCAGGGTACGACCTGACGCCGGCATTGGATGCTCGGCGCTGAATGAATCCCTGAAAGGAGACTGATGCACGCCGGATGATGCCCTTGAACGCCTTCGCACCGGATTGCGCCGCTGCACCGTCGACGTTCAAGACTTGGTCGTGGCTAACATCCTCGCTATCATCCACAGCAGAGCCGGCTATATTATGCGGTATGTTGCGTGTGTTGATGCGCTCAGGACTGGCGTCTGTCTCTGCATACCCGTCGGCTGGAGTCGCAGCACCCCGTGAGCCATAAACCGAGCTGCGGAGGTCGTCCATGCTGAACCGCGCAGTCCTCCTTGACCGTCTAGTCGTGCCAAAGCTGGACATGGTTGGTGAATGGCAATAGGAACCGATACAGACAGAAGAAAGGCTGACAATGTGGATAACGTGTGAGGGAGCACTTCGAAGAGAGGTCGGGCACTAAAGGACGGAGGATGCGGTTGACAGATCAAGGAGTTGCGCAATGGAAGGGACAGCAGACATGGACAGGAGTGTTTTGCGATCACAACGGAAAGCAAGCAAAACGTCGAGTTGCTGTCGGGTCGGATCGAGCGTGAAGCAAAACGAGTGCGATTAGTGAATGACGGGTTGTCGGTGCACTTTCGTTTTTCTAGTTTTCTTCGTTTTCCGCGTTTTCCTCGTTCGCTGCCGTGGAGGTCTTGTTTGGGCCGGTCAAGTTTGTTGTGATTGTTGTGATTGTTGTGGTGCTCTGGTTTCGTAAGGGATAAACGACAAGGGTGTTGAGATGAGCGTCACGTCAGGGAGCCAAAAGGAGTATTAATGAATCACCGCAGCTGGTCAGTCCTATGGACAGGGCGCCGCTGTCAAAAAAACGAGTGTGGGGATTGCCTGAGCGGCTGCCAAAAAGAAAAGCGAAAACGAGGGGAACGCAGCACGATGCGCAGGATGGATGAAGTTGGTGATGTGTATCGTGTGTATCGGAGAATGCAAAAGACAGGAAGACATGCGATTGATGAAATACAGGAGAGCAGGAGGTGGATAGGGAAACAACGTTCGAAACGTGGAAGGAACAGGGCTGTTCTTGCTGCGTTGGGCGAAAGTCTGGAGAAAGAGCAAAGGGCTCCATGCAGGTGGACACG
Source organism: Ophiostoma perfectum (assembly GCA_029298845.1). NCBI lineage: Eukaryota > Fungi > Ascomycota > Sordariomycetes > Ophiostomatales > Ophiostomataceae > Ophiostoma > Ophiostoma perfectum. The sequence goes on from JANSLV010000066.1 coordinate 47,008, forward strand.
GCTAGAGTGCTGGAGTTCACAGGCCCCTGACTCGCCAGACCTTAAATCGGAAAGCGCAGCACGCTTGTTTTTAGTGTGTTAGAGACGACCCTTTCGGGCAAGAACCGCAAGTTCAGGGTTTTTACTGTTCAGTATGGGCTCTCACTGCCCGGCTGTCCCTTCCCCCGGCTTTCTTTGTCTGTCGCGCCTTCCGTTCAAAGCACTGTAAAAAGGCATTGGCACTAGAAAAGAAGGTGCAATGGTGGCAATGACAGCCGCGCCTTCCGCCAATGGTGGGCAGGATAGGCTCATATCCTCGACACCGCAGCTGGGAGGCAAACTTGGCTTGGGTTTTTTCAGCTCAGATGCACCTATCACTGGCCAAGCAGCAGCGTTGGGCTGTGCTAGTCAGGAGCCGAACGAGTGCGGCGAGCGGACTGCTCGAATCTTACTGGCAGAGGACCGTATTGGGCGCTGTTGCCGGCCGAAGCCATAGACAGTCAGTCGTAACGGGCAACTAGTGGCTCGGCTACGCCGCTGACGGACAAAGAAGGAGCAGCCAACAATGAAAGAAAAACGGAAAGGGCGACCTAAGAGAACAATATGCAAATGGCACGACCAGGATAAAGGCAAGAAGGTGCAATCCATTAAAAGGGCAGGAACCAACGTTCAGCCGATGTTTGGTACATGTCGTGTAATACGGCGTCGAGAACTGGAACGGAAGGCGCTTCGTGTGCCACTGCCGAGCCTATCAACGGATAGGCACAGGCCAGCAGCCTCGAGTCGCTGCCAGCCAGGAAGGAGCGAATGGCTGCGCCAGCGTCATTGCCAATGTCAACGGACGGCACCAGTCATAGTAGGAAGGTACACGCAATCAAGTAGGCAGGCATTCTAGCCAGGCTCCAAAATATGAAGAAAGCGATACTCTAGAAGTGTGATAGTCTTCATCTGTGACATCAACGCAAGGCCGCGAGAAACGACCGAAAATCTGCAGCTATCATGCATCCGAGGAATGCGGCGTGCATAGGTCTGGAACAGGACGGCGATGTCTGTACCGTTCAGCTTGCAGAATGCATGGCACTTTGGCTAGCCTCATGACTTGCCCAACTTCCTGAGTTCACCCGTTATTTTTCCTCTTTGCCTTGAGACATCCTCCACCCGCCGGCATCGCGGCGCTGTGGTGAGGCAAGATCACAACAAAATGCGGACATGGGATACTGGAAATAGAGCAGAAGCCCAAAGAACTAGGAGGCCAGAGCTCAACGAACCAAACCCTTCGCGCATGCGTCGGCCGCCGTTGTAGCATTGCTCATGAAGATGCAGCCCGCCGCCCACGATGCCTCTACAGCCCGCTTCTCGCAGCATTTTCCAAAGCTTCGTCGCCTGTATGGCACGGCTGCACCATGCGCAACGAAGAGACCACGGCGCAGTCGTGCAAGGATTTCGTTGCGATGCACTGGTGATCGTGAGCGTGTCTCTCGCTTTCTTCTCTCTTCGCTTTCATTTTCTCTTGTAATTCGGATGCCCGTTCTGTTTCCCCGTGCTTATTATTCCGTTGTATGACACGGCAGGGTCAAGTGATCAATGGTGCTGGATGTCGTGCGAGGACGGCGGGCAACTGCGGATATTTGGCTGATGAGGAACTGCAGCCCTTTGGCGGAGCTTTTATTTGCTTCAATCTCGCCTGCTGCCACTATCGACCGCGATGTCTCGGGTTGCTTCGCGTGTGCATCGAATCGCGATCGTCGGCGGGCCTTTCAAACTACATATTGCGTCAATCTGGAGTGTTCTCCTTGCCTCTTTCTCCATTTCTCGCCTTGTTATTGTAACTGACTACCCTTATGTCTGTCTATTTTGATTCTGATTTACCATATCTACACGTTTACGCCCAGAATCTTATTTGTCTGCAATGTCTCAGTCCACCTGTCTTGTGCTAGGCTGGGGATGCATGTCTCGGATTTTTCGGATTGGCCATGCAGCTACTCCTGGGGCTGAAGCATTTGATTTGATGTTATCAGCCTGCTCAATATCAAAACCAACACAGATTTGATATTGACCGACAAACAATATCAGCTCGCAGATGAAGCCACGCCCATCTCGCATCCCGATTTCCTGGGTGCTAGCTAAACATACAGAAACAAATAGGAGCGAGGGACAGATTCGTTTTCCTCCTCTATCTTGGTCTGTTTTCAATTTGCTCAAGATCATCCAGGGGCATGCAATTGCAATGCTGGGGCGGCCAGCCGCACCGGCACCGGACGCCTTTGATATCACGGCTGCACCAGCAAGGTCTCAAAGGTGAGGAGATGTGATACTCCTTCTTACTTGCATGGCCTACTCCAACGTGGTATTTCGAGGCCCAAGCTACAACAATGCCAAACAGGATCTAGTCCAGTGACAGAAAAGAAAGCAAAGGATTTCTGCTTTCTCAAAACGCAAGTCAAATTTTGATAAGGCGCGCACAGGAAAACATGAGCAGGAAATGAAGAGGGAAAGGAGCAGGAAGAGGGATCGGACAGAGACTATTGATTATCAAATGGAAAGGCTGGTCCCTCTGTCCTTGATGCAACTCTCCGGCGGATTTCCAGCTGTTTGATCGATCAAGCGCCCAATCTCGCCATTCTTGTCGACTTCTGTCGCCCTTCGCCGCCACCGCTTCTCCGCTATGCCCCCTGTCGAGCCGCTTACGACCCTTGTCTCCCGCCTCCTCTTGGTGCTCGACCTTGCTTATTGCAACCAAATTTACATCAATTGCAATCCGCTCTCGTGTTTTGCTTCTAGCTGTGTGTTTTCGGTATCTCTTTGTTCTTTCACGGGCCTCAAATCCCTTGATGTCCGCTTGCCTTGTGCAATGCAATGCTCTATTCTGCCGTAGCTTATTGCATCTCGCTCACATGCTTCCTACAGCCTCCGTTTGCCCATTTCTGTTGATCCATGCATGTATTTTGAGAGATATCAAGTTCTCCTCCCCCTTGCAGCCTCGCTCTCACCTAGCTACACAAATTTCACATCTAGCTGTGCACATATTAATGTACACAGTTGTACACGCTTGTGTTCTTCTTCTTTTTGGGGCCAGGCCACCCCACTTGGATATCTTGGGGGCTCAGCGCATGGCTCGGTCACTGTTTTCTTTTGTCAACTGCCTTTGCCCACGAGCTGGGCCCATATATCAGCATGCAAGGCGTGTATATCGCAGTGTAAGACTTGCGAATAAGCGGGTTCCAAGGGCTGCCGTCGACACATGAGCCCAGAACACAATCAACTATCCAAATTACTGGATCACGAGGAAATGACGAAGGGCAGTCACACAAACAGGAAAGGAGGGCAATGTACAAGCAATACTTGAGGTAATGGGCCGAGACCAAATAAAACGGACGGGATAGGAACGAGCGGGCAAAGGAGTGAGAAGAAGTATATCAATACCAAAGGAGGGGGCAGGGCGAAAGAGCATCAACGACAGGGGTAGAACGACGCACATGCACCAGATGCAAGTATGCATGTAAGTCCTGGCACAATCTGTGGGACTAGCGTTCTTGTCGACGAGACCAGAGGTCGCTTGCAGGAGACCTGCAGTGCCAACGGATACAGGTTACAAGTCCGAGACGGACTGGACAACGTGTGCAATCACACAGCTAGTCGGACGGGCCGCCTGGCAGGAATGCAAGGGAAAGGAAGAAGCGATGAAGTAACAAGGGAGAACAAGGAAGAAGAAGAAAAAGAAGAATAAGAAAAAAGGAAAAGGATAAAGGAAAATCAAAAGCACAGAGGAGGCCACCTGGGGAGAAGGATCCACGGTCCTCCGATGTCATAAAGGGTCCAGCACCGCGACATGTAAATTGTCCACATCTGCTGTTCTGCCATGAACTTATTTTTGCCTCTATCATAGTGTGTCTCACTTTGCTTTCTTTTTGGCTTCATTCTCGCGAGCTACTTTCTTTTTGTCCGCCGTGCTTGCGTGTTAGCCTTGGGTTATATCCATCCGCGTTGCTTCTTGGCTTGGCTCGGGGCACACAAGTTATCGGTCAACAACTCAAAAGGACGGTGACCTGCATTACCTGACCGTCGTTCATGGGTTAATAACTGCAAAAAAACGGTCAAAAGCAACAAAAAGTCGAACACGCAGGTCAAACACACCTCAAGCGCTTATCCAGACTGTCGAGCGCCAAAAAGTACAAACGAGGTAACCTCCACGGACCACAAGTTGCGAACATTCTCAGCAATTCGCAAAAGCAACGACCCGGTGCAGACAGGCAAACGGCCAGAACTGCCCCCGGCGCTTTTGCTGTCGAATATATAAAGCTCGCGAAGCTTCTCGACATCGATTGACCTGGGATTTCAGCTGTTCTCCAAAGTTGTCTGGAGAGAGAAAAGCCGACATTTTATAACTCTACTGCTTTCATTCGCACATGCCAATGAGATCGCTGGGCATCGCCATACTCAACTCAACACACTGTCGACTTCGCTATGACATATGCAACCTGCGCTCCGGCCCAGGCCTGTTGGCCGCTGATCAACCAGGGAGAAAACGCAAAGAGGTATGTTCAGCTCGTGCTGTCAGCTAGAGCTTGACAAGCGGTGAGGACAGCGCCGTTGCTAACCAGCTAGGAAATCCTCAAAAAGACCCATGTTCTCACGATGGAAGTGGTTGGGAAAGAGCCGTGAGCTCGGAAAGGAGAAGGACACATTGCTCGACAGCCGTTCAACACCTCCGGAAGCAGCCTGTTCAGCCCCGACGGACGAAACCAGACACGTTCAATGCAGCGTTGCCAAGAAGTTTTCTCAGCCTGTACTGAGGGCGATCAGCAGCGCTTGTCACTTCCAGCTACTACGCAGTCTATCTGACGTCGACTTGCGGAAACACGGCGGTCTCGCCGACAGCTATAGCCAGGGCTTTATCCCAGCACCACGAGTGCTTCACTTGCCGTTCCAGCCGCCGCCACCGCATGCGCCGCCAGCACTGCCAGCGCGGAGACGGCCAGATGTATCAACAGCCTCGGAGGCGCAGCCGCGCGGGAGCACACCCCGAGAAATGAGTCGCTTTCTCATGCTGCCACAAGAGATTCGGGACGAGATCTATGCATATGTCTTCTACTCGACCCGCCTGACGATGGGCCGGCGAGTAACCTGTACGTCTGAGAGCTCAAGGGCATCCCCAGATTCTACATACTACTCGTCCGAGTCAGCATCGTCCTCTCCGTCAACATCACCAGAGCCCCGGGGCCGCCCGCGCAGTCATCACCGCCGGCGCGCTCGCACAATCACCCAAATTAAGCCTGCGAAAGACTCAATGGCCCTGTTCCGCGTGTGCCGCCAAATCACCAACGAACTAAGATCTGACGACGCATGGCTTAGTCAAGTCTTGTTCAATTTTGAGGATGCAGCGACCATGTTAGACGTTTTGGGCAGTGCTCTCACACCAGTACAGCGCAGACTCGTACGCGAGGTGCGGGTGCGCGAGGGTGGCCTGTTTGTTCACCAGCGGATGCCGTCCGAGCCTGTCCAGCAGACTTCCTTTTCTTCTTCTGGCCCAACGCCGCCATCAACACCGCCCCATCAGCAACAGCGGCAGCCGCACCAGTTCCGCCAGAGATTCCTGCTGTTGGGTGGCCTCATGCGCCTGCTGCCCGGGCTTCAGCTAGACCGCCTGACAGTTCTGCCGGCGTTGCCCTGTCGCATACATAAGTCGACGCGCTGTCATAACATCCCGAGTGTTGACATGTACAGCATGAGTGTCAACAGCAACCCGCCTCCGCCGGTCAATCGGGCGGCCCCCCACGAGATCTTTACGGAGCTGTTACACACTGGCTCAGGGTGGCGCGAGCTTTGCTATGTGCACCACGATACCAACATGCTGGCAGCAGACCGCGAGCGGCCCAGCTCGCTCGAGGCCATGATGGTCAATATGGGCTTCTGGGATGCCGACTCGGAAGCATACAATGAGGTGTTTGCCGAGGCCGAGCGCGCTGAGCAGGAAGAGCAAGAGCGGCTCAGAGAGGAGGCCGCGGTAGCAGCGACAGCAGCCCAGCTCGAGCCCGGAAGCGGGAGCGGTATCGATGCTCTCCGTCGCCACGGTCTGGGTAGTTTGTTTACCTCGTACTCCGCACGCAAGGAGTTCCGCTTACCTCGGTGGCGGCACATTCTGACCGAGCGCGATGGTCTTTTGTCAGCAGCAAACGCAAACAACGAACCAAAGCCTGGCTCGGCCGCTGGATGGAATGTCAGCATCGATGCCGTGATTGACGAGGGCTTTTACGAGGGCGAGACACCACACAGCACCGTGTCCGTATATGGCGTGCGTGATGGCCAGGCGCTGTGGGCGATGGAGACACTGGAGGATGTACACAACAGTCGAATTGGACACGACGACTTTATGGTGGTCGTGCGGCGGGCGGGCGACAAGGACGAGAAGAGCAACGCCGCTAAGAGGAAGATGAACGGTGAAGCCGCACACTATGTCGAAGCCGGTGCGCCCTATCCGTTCAAGGAGGGTGACCCGCGAGCACTCGGCTATGGGTCACGCTGGGAGACGCTTCGTCCTGTGCTGTTTCCATGGGACCATCTGACAGTGACGCGCTGTCGCCGGGACCGGTACCAACACCGGGACGAGTATCTTGTGCGGTCGCAGCGGAGGCGGCACTAGGTGTGCAGGAGGTGAGGGCGGCGTGTTTATGATGCATGAATTATGATTTATGATACCCGATAATTGCGAAAGGATGTTGGATGGACAGGGAGAAGAGGGAATAGTCCCGCACATATCAAGTTATTATGGGCAGGCTGGTTCATGTTACTTGGTAGTAGGCAAAGGTTGTTTAAGTTGATTTTTCATTCTGTTGTATCCAATCATGCACATACTGTTTGAGACGTTAACTCGTGATATGCAATCCAAAACACCGCCTGTTCCGTGTACAGGGCCTGATAATAGCTCTTCCTGACACATTTTAAAATCTTATTTCGAGTTCAGAGTTTAGTTTTCGACTTTAGAACCCCGAATCTAGAATCCCTGCTTGGCCACCTGGGCCTTTGCTGCTGCGATCGTCTGTGTGGCGTTGGGGTCCGTAAAGCCACAGCCCTGCTTGCCGTTCTGCAGAGCGGCCGCCTCGGCTGAGCACACGCCGGCACCCTGGCCGTTGTTGGCGCAGCAGACCGAGCTGCAGTCGGCATCGTTGACGCAACCGCCGGTGATGAACTGGGCACCGTCACCAGCACCGACGTTCTTGGCGCCAGCATTGTTGGGCGTGACCAGGGCCAGGGCCGAGACGGCGACTAGCTTGTTAGTGGGAGTAGACACACCAAAAGTGAACAGGCAGGGTACTTACAGGCCAGAACAGTGATGATGCGAACCATGTTGAAAGATTAGAAGAAGTATAGTAGCCTGTACTGTTGATAAAGCGACACCGGACCGATGATGAAGAGAAGACGAGAAGAGAAGAAAAGAAGAAGAGACGAGATGAAAGATGTGTCAAGAAGGATGAAAAGGCCGGAATGAGGTCAGAAAAAAAGACGAGATGGGAGAGGGTTAACAGCCGTACTTGTACTTCTCTGACCGGCCTGAGTCAGGACGGCCAGCAGCTCGCATCACAGATCTACAGACAACTTCTCGACTCGTCTTTCCTTGAGACGAACGGGGACGTCTTGGACTCCACGCATTACGTACAGTGCCATACGTGGGGCGCATGGAAAGACGACAGACCGGACGAGCAACAGATGACAGCTGCCGATAGTCCAGACGATGGCTCGAGCCGTCAGGGCCAAGACTCCGGGTTGGCTGACGCAGCATCTAGTAAGCAAACAACCTACCTTGGCAGGACTAGGCGTCGCTTGAGAGATCTGTTTAGAGATCTGTTTGAAGATCTGTCACACATACGAGTCATGGCAGGTGGCTGTCTTCTGTCTATGGGGTTTGTCAAAGACAAGCCAAAGCGAGGCAGTAGATTTGGTCTGCGTGCGCTGTGGGCTGTTTGATCAACACTTGGTACTGCTCAAGCAAGAGAAAACAAGGTCACAAGAGCAATAGTATGTGAGACTATACGAAAAAGCTGCTTTGCGTACGGAGCAAGTATACCACAGATGATAAAATATGTTCTTTCAAGCTTGAATCATGTTGACTTTTTGGTCTCTGTATATTCAAACTATTTATAAAAATATCTATTATCAAATCGACCAAATTCAAAACGTATCTTACTTTAAGCAGATAGCACTGGGTACCATAAGTGCTTGTGAGTTGACTAAATATGATCAATAATAATGAGAATAAACAGTGAATAAGATTTGATGATACCAAAAATATAAAACTCACCTCGACAGCCACATAGCCAAGCCAGTCATCTCGATAGACCCATTACGAGTCATGCCGGGCAACTTGGCTTGCAAGGACAGACATGCCGTTCCCGACTTGGTGTCATACTGGTTCATACAGAGCCATGCACGGGACGAGTATGTGCCTGTCTCGCTATGGATTTACTCGACGCTGGATGTACGAGTGCCGTCAAACAGTTCCCGTTTTGGCCTGGTTTTGGATTCTGTATAATACCCGCTTCGTCCCTCTTTGTTTCTATTGAAGTGTTATACGTCTACTACTAACGAGCTGTCACATATTAGCTTTTATTATCAGCTTGTCTTGCTGATAGCAAGCTGTGCATGTTCTAATGTGTTGTCGTTGTGAGGCAGTATCGCTGACTAAGCATGCGCATCGCGGACCAAGCGTCGACACCAACAAGCTCGATGCACCGTGATGTGTCTGTGATGTGCCTTGTCGTCGACAGCTGCTCCGTACCAAAACATACGAAGAAGTTGCTTTGCACAATCGGGTGTTATAGCCAGGCTGTGTAGCAGCTTTTGGCCGTTACACCTGGCTCGCCGGCGGTGTATGTGGGCTAATACCCCATATTTCGCACTTTTCCACTTTTCCACTTTGCTGTCTGGCGAGCTCCAAACGTCGACGAAACACATCTCGCCATCGGCATCCCGACATCAGACAACAGCATTGACCATGGCCGACACGTCCAAGGACACGGCCGCAAAGGCTGCGGCTCCCAAGCTGGCCACGACGGTCCAGCTGCCCGCCGTCTACCGCCTCTTTTTCTTGCTCATCGAGCCCATCTCGGCCCTTGTCGGCGCCTACTTTGCCCACTTCCGGCAGCACGACTACCTCTCGTGGACACACGCCGCATCGGCGCCCGCGTCGGCCGGCGAGATTCCCGTCGTGTCGTCTGTCGTCCTGTCACAGCTGGCCAACCTCTATCTGCTCTTCACCCTCAACGAGGCACTCGTGCTGCGTGCGACGGCTGACCAGCGCGTGTGGAAGACGGTCCTCTTTGGCCTGCTCATCGCCGACCTCGGCCACCTCTACTCGCTACTGCCATTGGGCACCGACGTCTACTGGCGCGCTGACCTGTGGAACGCCATGGACTACGGCAATGTGCCGTTTGTGTACCTCGGGGCCTCGCTGCGCGTGGCATTTTTACTGGGCGTTGGCTTTGGTGGTCGCAAGAAGATCACCAAGGCAAAGAAGACTGCCTGAGCCCTCGCCAGGCCCCATATGGAATGATAACACTACTGGATGGCAATATCAAAACTTGGATGCCCTCTGATATAAATATGCATGTGAACTGTCAGAGCTGGAAACCTTGGACATCTGATCCAGCCGTCCCAGTGATGACTCTGAAGCTTTCTTCCATGTAACTAAATGCAAAACAATGCACAAGCTGAACGGCATTCTTATTATTCTCCAGCTGCCCTTAAATGTCTTTGAATCCTAGTAGCCGTCGTGTTGCGCATCATGACGTATTTCGGCTTTCATGTGAGATGTGTCTTTAACTGATTACGTAATCATATGCGTTATGTCATCAAGATCGGCTATCGCCAAGACAAATTAGGTGTTCTTTGTTAATTGGGAAGGCGCCGCCTGCCGCACCATCAGCCTGGTACCCGCGCCTCCTTAATCTGGCCGTTTCCTCCAACCTCGAGGAAACATCGTCAACGACATCCCACATTACGCTTCACCTTTCGCTTGCCGCCTCTCCCCTCCCTACCGCCGTCCTCGTCCTCAGATAGCCCACTTCTCCCCGCTGGATAGGGATTTGCACGACCGCCGCCGACGAACCCTACGAAGCCGACTGTGACTCTATTAGTCGCGCCGCGCAATTCCCACATTATTACGCTATCGTACCTTTATCCCTCCAGCCTCCTCTGATTCGCGCGTCCCGTCCATCGCCGAATCGACACACTCCGTTTCCACATTTCGATACCTCTCCTCGCATCATTTGGCTCATTTCCTTGTACTGTGGCTTTGGAACGCATCCGTACGAGACCAACTCGATTCGACGCTCGCATCAGCCTAGGACCTGACGTGTCATTGGCGCACACCCTGGACTCTTGATTCTATACTTCCACTTGTCGAACAGCATCTACAGAAACCAAACCCATACCAAACACACACAATGCAGCTTCTCCGCTCGCCATTAATAGTTTCGGCGGCCCTGTCAGCGCTGCCTGGTGCGCAAGCCGCTGCCGTCGATATCTTTGACATATCCAGTGCCGCGCCCTCCAAGACGACCACGACCTTGCCGTGCACGGCATCAGCAACAAGCGGCGCCTTCTACGACCTGCGGCCCGATATGGTGCTGCCGCCTGTTGGAGGTACCAAGAAGCCGAAGTCCGGCATCCAGCTCACAGACTATGCGGCGCGCGGCCACGATTACGGCTCCAACTTCACGCTCAACATCTGCGCCGCCGTCGTGTCACCGGTCAAGGATGTCATGGGCCTCGACCGCGACCTCTGGGCCAATGTCAGTGCCTACTACGAGCACAACGGTGATGTATACTCTTTAGGGTGGGTTTTCCTCATGTCATTCCTCTCTTGTTCCTTTTTCATTCTTCTTCCACTTCACTTGAACCCCTCTCCCCTCCGTCCTTGTGCCACTATGCCATTGTTTTCTATGCCATGACATGCTGATCAACAGGCAACAATCGTCTGCACTCGTCTCCCGAGGACGTGAACTAGTTCTGCAGTACACCGGCGGCTCGCCGTGCCCCGACGTTGGCTCTAGCGCTCCCGCCAAGCGCGACTCGTCCGTGTCCGCCACGGCGACGACACGCCGCAAGTCGGCGACCTTTGCGTTCCTGTGCGACCGCGACCCCCTCGAGACGACGGCGCACATCTCGTTTGTCGGCACGCCCGACCAGTGCGCGTACTTCTTCAAGATCCGGTCGCCGCACGCGTGTGCAATTGCCGAGCCGCACAAGCCCGGCAGCGTGGGCCCCGGTGGCGTCTTTGTCATTATCTTTGGCGTGGCGCTGATGGTGTACTTTGTGGGTGGTATCGTGTACAACCGCACCGTGGCGCATGCCCGCGGCTGGCGGCAGCTGCCGAACCACACCATCTGGCTCGGCATCTGGAGTTTTGTCAGGGTGCGTATCCTCTGCTGCTGCTTCGGTCTCGGCCGCCACGGAGGTTATCTGGGTGGTGATGACTACCTCGACGGCCTGCTGAACAACGACAACTATGAAGAGGGGGATGACATTTTGAGAAGTCCCGGGGTCTTCAACGGCGGCGGCAGCGCCAACAGCAGCAGCACCAACATTCTAAACAAATCCCAAAGACCGCGCAACGACTAATGTTTCTTTATCCTTTCTCCCTTGTCCGTCTTGTTCGAATACAGGACTTCTTCATCATCTTCACATCGTCCTGTGCGCGGTTCTTCCCGCAGCAGCAGGGCTACCGTTCACTGTCGACGTCGCCGAGTAGCCGCAACCGCGAAGACGAGAACCGCCTGATCGACCAGCTCGACGAGGAGTGGGACGAGTAGGCGTGGCAGCAGACACTCGTGTCGTTGCCGGGCCCGGGCCTCTCATAGCCGGCAGTCTAGACCGGCGGAGCTGTATCGATATTCGAGTTATACTAGTTGTGCTAGTGATGCTTGTGGTGCTATGTGCTTATTTCTGCCACACTACTTTTCTTTCTCTTGTTTTTACTATTTTCCCTTGATTTCCTTTTCTTGACGGCATGGGAGCATTCTGGCAAAGCTGGCAGCCATGCACTGTTTTTTGGGGTTTTGCTGATGTATATTTGTGGTCTCTGTCTTTTCTTCGGTTTCTTCTCTCCTTTACTTTCTCTTTTTTCCTTTCTCTTTCTCTTTTCATCATTTTCTTTCATCATTTTCTTTCATCATTTTCTTTCATCATTTCCTTCTTCATTTCCCTTCTTCATTTCTTTCTTCGTTTTCTCTCTTCATTTTGTTTATTCTCTTCTTGTTTCGTTCCTCCTGGCGTTGGGGAATACATTGGTCGTGTGTTAGAAACCGCGAATATATATTACTTGGTCTTCTTGTCCTTGCTTTGGCTACATCTATCAAGTGTTTGCCGTGCTCTAAACAATCTAAAGCTACCATTTACAGTTAATGCATGTGATTGCCTCAATAGGAGTTATCTTGATGATATATACCTCGCAGCATTGCAGTATGTCTGATGGCATCCATCACGATCACCAGACACTGACTTTGGTGTGTGGTCCTGGGTAGTCTTCTCACACCAATAATACCATACATATACAGCAAGCTGCGGAGCCGAAGCCCGAGATACCTAGCTTTCCCCGGTCTCTTTGGAGAATCATCACCGTGTTAAAGCGAAGCTAGCTGCCCTCCGTCACTTCATTATGATATTCAGTCCTGCTAACAGTCAACCAGGATACGACCATACATTGACAGTGCACATGGGCCAGACAGGTCATCTGATAGCAGAAAGACGAGGACGAGGAAATTACACATTCTTGTCTCTGCTAAATTGCAAGTTCGCCCCTCCCCCAGATTGTCTAGCCATGGGTCAATCGGACTCCATGGCCTATTTTGCTCGGTGATGACGCTATCCAGAGCACGAACCCGCTGCTATTCGCAGTCCTGGAGAGCTGGGGTTCATACTTTTGATAGAAGGCCGTCATCTGAGCTAATGGCCAACTTACCGACTAGCCTCGGGCTTGTTGTTCCCTGCCACGTTTCAGGGCCTGGCCACGATGCCTGGCCGTTGATCTGGTTGACGATTGCAATGCACAAATCAGGAGACACTCCGTATCTTGCACACAAAAGACGAGAGAGACGAAGAAGACAAGAAGAATGGAAAGACAGGAAAGATGCGAACCCGAGATATCTCCCCTGTCGCCTCCCGCGATCCCCGTGACTGCACAGATCATGCGATGGTGCGATTGCAAGCCTCTTTTCCTAGCTTGTCATTCCTTTGAATAGGGCCTAGCAATTGAGGCAATACACTGCGAGGGCTCCAGGGGGCCAGCCACCAGCTATTATTACCACTCAGGCCCTGGCTGGCCCCCTGCACCCCGCAATATCTTGGCTGTATCTTGATCACAGTTGCCTTTCTCCCTTTGCCACGGACCCTGGCGTGAGCTTTGATGATCCTGTGCTTGCAAGCATGCATGTGAGATAAGATACTTTCGGATGTACATCGTCGAGCGATCAGTCTATCAGCTCATTGCCTGCCCGATGTGTCCTCGTTCCTGTTCCCTTCGTCCATTGTGTCACAGTCGCGTGCGGATCCAGGCTCCTGGTGCATCTGCCATCTTACTTCCTCTCCTGACACGCGCTCTCCGCCTGTTTGTGTCTTGTCGACCTCTGGCTGGAGACCCGGGAAATCATCTTCATTGTGCCGAGAGCCCAATCATGCCTTGTTGATGGCACAAGAACCGAGCCGGTGAACGTGTCTTGCAGACGGATGGATGGTACGAGACCAGGCCGTTTATCATCAAACGATCCAGACGAGGCCTCGATGATCATAGGCCCTGCGCTTGGGAGTGCTGCGTCTCTCACTGCTACTGCGACTTGCACGCAAGCTCACACAGCATGCAGAGTTCTTCGCATCACAGGATGGAATGGCCCTCCTCGGGCAACCCCCCTGCTAGACACAATGTCGCGGGGGTCACTCATGAGCGGGCGGTGAGTATGGCTAACCGTGGCTATCCGCTTTCCGCTTGGTCCGCAATGCTACTGACACCTTGCTTGTTTTTGCATTGCTTGCTGGTGCCTGTGGCCTCTACTCCGTAAGCATACAGAGCGTTTATCTATTTATGAGCCAGCAAGGAGGCTGTCACCAATGGCAAACCCCACGTGTGTGGGCGGCTAGGCCGTTTTGTCCATTCACGTATCATACTTTTGTACAGCACAGACCAGAGGCTGGCCGCCTGTGGCCAAACAAACCATATTTTCCATTTCCATCTCCATTTAGGATACATTACGTCGTTGATGCCCTTCCCGCAAGGGCCTGCCAAAGATGGACTGGCCGTTTACTTTGGGTTTGTTCAGTAATAGTCTGGCATCCATCCACAGCATTAGCTGGATACGGAGTATGTTGATGATAAACACGCACAGGAGGCAAAGGCAAAAGGCACGTTTGCATGTGCAAAATATGTAATATCATACAGTGCCTCTGTTGTGCTACCGTGTGTCCTCTGTCCTCCCATGCCATGCCTTGGCTGTCTTGATTGAAAAGAGGCGAGGGCAGAGTAGAGAGAAACGAGCAGCGGGACATTGGGAGCAGAAAAAGACAAAGAAAAGAAGAGAAAATCAAACGAACCAAGAAGGATCGCTGAGGCAAGACAGAATGGCACGGGGGGACACGGGGCATACGATGGCACCATATCAACGATACACGCACCAGACCAAGGACAAGAGGAACAAAGAATGCGAGCTGCCACAGCTCCACCAAGTCCCCTGACTGGCCAGCGGTATCTGTGTCGTGGCTGTATGGAGAATCTCATATTTCTTTTTCGGCTAGTTTGGCAATAATATGATGTCGAGGTGTCTGGGGGAGGGGGCCTCGGGCCTGGGGGTCTGTCAGCAGCCCTCTCAAACTTCCCTCTGTTTGCCTCTTGTCTATCGACTCCCGTCCGCCGTCCTCCATCTCTCCAGAAAGAAAGTGAAACAGAGGATCGGCTGTGCTAATAAATAAACGATAAATGAGGAAATAGAAAAAGAAATGGGAAAACAACTTTAAACAGCAAAAGATATTAAAGAGCTGGCTGTAGTGTCTGGACCGGTATAAAGTCTCCCGGATTCCCCTTCTTCCTCGTCAGGATATCACCTCTCTTCATTCTACAACAACTCTACTTCTCTCACCCTCTATACAAGATTGCCTTTTCGCTCTCAACTCTTCAGCTTCATTCTTACAACTCTTCTTCGCAACTGCAACTCTTCACAACGCAACTCCCACCACCACTCCCCACCACCGCTCCTCACATCACAATGTCTTCCAGCAACGAGGATATCATCACCCTTGCCAGCCAGGCCAAGAGCTTCACTCCCAACGCCGCCGACCGCCGGCCGTCGTTCTTCCTGTCTCTGGCCCCGGCCACGTCCAACTCGTACCCCAAGAAGCAGGAGTCTTTCTCTGGAGGCTCTGCCCCCGTTGTCGCAGCCGATGCCGCCGCCCCCGTCGAGGCCGATGCTAAGCAGCGCCGCAGCTCGAGCTTGAGCAGCACCAACAGCACTGCTCCTGGCCTGCGCATCCTGAAGCTGGGCCCTGTCCACTGGGGCGAGCACCGCGACGAGCACAAGGGTGACTGGCACGAGGTTGCCATTGAGTAGAGACGCATACGCATACCTTTGTCTATCCTTTCAACAGCATGCATCTGGGTTTTAAAATCATGAATACGGGCTATGGAACATGGTGATGGGCTCGGCATAAGCGGCCGCCCACGAGGCGCAGGAATTTCTTATATTGTTTGTCTTCGTTTGTTTTTCTTTCTTTGCTCTGCCTTTCATGGCAACTGTCTACGGCCCCTCAGAACGTCGGCCTCGTTTCTTTCTGCTTTGCTTTTTATCCTCTCATACTTATGAACATATGATCGAGGCATCATCATCGCAAAATATACTCATGGAGAGCATTCTCCTGCTTTTTTGGCACCACATCTTCGTAATAGCATCTTCCGTGACTTGGTTCTTACATGATGCGTTCTTGGCGTTCTATTGACTGAGACACTCGTCTTAGCTCGTCTCATGAAAGGAGGCTGTGAGGTCATGTGAACAGTGCAGCTCAACAACATAGCCTTGGCAGCAATAAGCAAACATATTGTAGAGCAGGCAATGCGGCAAGCATCGACAGCAGAAGACGGTGAGCCTGGATGGGCAACACGCCCCTCTCAAGGAGGCAGACTGGAGCACTGTCTGGGGCCCATCCCACCCAGTCTACGACGTAGGAGTGCGGCCTGGCGGCAGACGCGCGTTGCAGGAGCAAACAGGCCTGCTTTTCCCTCCCACAACGCAATCAGAAGAGGCCAATCCAAGCTGCACGCAGACCACCCACCTGGCACGTTCCTTTCTTCTACTTGGAACTGGATGCAGCACAACGTTCGTTTCCAGTCTGCATTGCCAGGGTGAGGTATTTCGTCGCATCCCACTCTATCCCAGAGTATTTACTGGATGTGCAGATATATTATCATATACAGACATTGTGCAGGTGGATGATACAAGTGGACAAAAGAAGATGAAATTCCCGCGCAGAACGCGAACGAGGGGGCAAAGACCAAAGACCAAAGAAGGCATACGTCGTATTAAGCAGCAAAAGAGAAAAAGAGCACAGGCAGTGTAAAAACCGACGAGACCTGCTGATATCCATACTCTGTAGAAAGCTTTCATTTTTCCACTTGCCCCCATGCTGCATCTAACATTGTTTACTTGGCTTTCTCTTGAGCTTTTTTGGCGGCTTCTTCCCCAGATGCGCTTGTCGTTTGCAGGGCACAGAACCACACACAAAATGTAAATAAGAGACATTATTTCTATTTCTAGTTATGTTTTTCTTCTTCTTTTTTTTCCTCTTTCTTTTTTTCATTAGAGGCCACTAGGTGAACATGATGCCTCCTCCTGCCAAGACCATCTTTCGGGCAATCTTATGGCGAGCAGAGACAACGCCAAGAGAATACAAAGAAATCAAAGCACCGATTTTGCAGGTGATCTGCTATTCTGCTATTCTGATATTCTGCTATCCTGTTATCCTGCTATCCTGCTATTATTGTGTAGATCCTAACAGTCGTGTTCGTGATACGCATTTGCTCCGTCGATGCCGTCTTGTGGTTGCCTATGCTGCACCCGGCTGTCCATTCCAAAGCTTGTTGCAGTGCTGAAGCGCCAAGGAGACGAGAGCTGGGAGCTGAGAGCTGCATGGCCGTCACATCGGCGTGCATCCCACTCTCCTTTCCTGTCTGACTTGTCTCGTTTCTGTCTTGCTTCTGTCTTGTTTCTTCATCTCCTTGCCTATCCCTCCTTCTTCCTGCTGCTCATCAACGGACACCAGCTCTTGGCTGTTCTTGGCCTCTCCGACGCCATCCCCGTCCGTGCCTACACTGTCTCGCCTGTGGTTTTGTACTCTCTGTTCTCTCCTCTTGCTAATTGCCTCTACAACGTACGTCGTAAGCATACTCGTACTCTACGCCGATCACCCCCATCCCGCGCTGCCTCAAACGGGCACGGGAGGCTTGTACGGAGTACGTCGTATGTGAAATGTGAGATCTGTAGATCCGTCTTGGCTGTCTCCCAGATAGATACGTGGAGGCTTGGCCTTGTTGTACTCCGTGCGTTGATAGTCTGTGATTTGTGCGACTGTCATACACGACCTTTACGAACTGTGTTGTTACCACTGTCTCAGACTGCCTGCCTGTCTGCCGCCTGTCTTACAACTCGCCAAAGGTCCATGGTTCAGAGCCTGGAGCAGGACCTCACACCTGCCCATCTCGTCACCGCAGGGACTTGGCATATGCCGTGTATTCGGTGCCAAGACCAGCCGGGCGGTATCGAATTGTGGGCGAGCTGCACCACTGCATGATGAATACGGAGAAGATGTAAGATGAGGAGGATGAGAAACAGAATGAGAAACAAAAGAGAAACAAAGGTCAGACCGCATAGAGGCAGCGGCTAGGCCAGTCCATGGCGATAAAACGAGTCAATTATTATCTCGAGTTAGTAATATGAACATGTGCCCATATCAAAGGGATATCAGATAGCGTCGTCGAGTTGTTGGATGCTGAATGCGAGCTTCAGCCTCACATGCTGATGTTTTATGGTAGGCGTCGATGACATAATGCACACTGTGAATATAGGTGGGTCAGGGGTGTGTGCTGTGTACTGGCTGACTACGCACTGTAAAAATGCAGTCACCTGACTACGCCCACCAGACGCGTTGGCGCGCACAAGCACACCCCGCGTGGCAGCCACTCTAGTACGCGTCCGGCACCGTGAGGCTCCCAATCTAGCTCGACAGAATCGCAGCCTCGTCTACGATACCGTCAACACACAGCAAGCATAACCTGCTATGGATATCATGTCCGACGACTCGAGCAAGTCCTTTCACACGGCAAAGGAAGGCTCGCCACCACCGGGGAAGAAAAGAAAGGCCGCCATTCACGCGGACCCGGATGCACACGATGGCCAGGATGCGCCAACTGGACTGCGCAGCTCACAGCGCAGAGTACAAAGACTCCCATACGAGCTGCGGGACCATATCCGCGTCTTTCTAGAAGAGAGAATGTGTATGTGATCAAGGAAATGCGAAGAGAACGCATCGCAGTAGAGACTAACAAAATAGACGGCGAGGCAGTTCAGCTGCTGACCAGCCTGCTGGCGGCTGGCGGCTCAAACCAGCGGTACGGTGCCCAGGCATCGGCAGTGTCTCCCCTGTGGATTCCGCCACCAAGCCATCTTGCCGTCCTGGCCACGCTCGCCGTGCACCCAGCCTACACAAGCCGTCCTCAAGAAGGCAACGACGTGCGGGTCGCCGGCCATGCACTACAGTACTTGCGGCACATATTGGCTGTTGCCGGACCTGTGCAAGCCGATATGGCAAGTGCTTTTCAGTTCCGAGATCCTCAGGGTCGGCTCGTTGGTAGAGCTAGACTAGCCAAGAGAACAAACGGAGGGACTACGCTGTCAAGGCGCAGCTCGGGACGTAATTCGGGACGCAATTCGGGCAAGAGTAGTGCACGCAACAGCTTAGGCGTTGGCCTTGGCGGCAATGGCAATAGCAATAGTAATGCTAGCGCGGTGGGAAGCACTGATGCCAGTGCTGCCGGGAGCCGCTCGCAGTCAGTACGGCCACGCCGCCGTTTATTTGCCCAGTCGGCACGCAGTTCGCTCAATGGGGGTGTCTCGAGCGACTATGTCGACAGCGGGTCTATTTCGTTTGACGACAACGGGGACGACCTTGTCAAAGCTGTCCACGCAGCGGCCGACAAGATGGCAGTTGATGCATATCAAGGCAAACACAACAATGATGACGATGCGCGTGGCAACGACAGTTTGGCTGAGGAAGACGACGAAGCTGTGGGCGGCCGCATGGCCACAAAAGACAGTGTCTGGGTGCGGGGCCAGGATTTTTGGCATGTCGTGGCCTGGATCATGGCCTGCAGCGTAAACGAACCGGCACGCTGGCGGTGTTGGCAGCCGTGGCTGGCCCTGGTGGTGGATGTCCTCGAAGACGACTTTGCAGAGCGCCTGGAGACTGCTCATTCTGGCAGTGCTGGAAGCGTCGACAATGACGTTCTCTACGACAGTCTGCTGTTCCAGTATCTCGACAGCGGCAACGGAAACAGCAACAACACGCAGCTCAGGCGAATCGCCCAGGCTATCCTGTCCGACGGGACCCAGCCGGCGTCGCTGGTGCGGGAAGTTTTTGACAAGGAGACCGTCTCGGCCGGCCCACAGTCGGCTGCCGCACAAGCTGCAAAACCAGCCCGCACCCTCGACCTCGACAACGACAAGTTTGGCGACTACAGCGACGACGACGAGTCCGCACCTCCAACACCAGACTCGTCGCGGTCCATGTCTCCTACGCCCTTCAGCCGTGGGGGTGGAAAGCCGCAAAAGCAGAAGCAGCCCCGGAAAGACCCCTCGGCTAGCAGCGACGGCCTGGACCAGAACGAGGGATTCCTCGAGTCCCTACCTCTGCGGCAGCGTCTGCTCTACTTGGTCATGCTCGGTTCCGTGTATCTGCCCTCTGATTTTGCATCGTCCGACTCTGTCTACCGCACCGTCACAGAGGTGCTGCGCGAGGCAGACATTTTCGTGTTTTCATCCTTCGTCGCGGCACCGCTGCCAGCAATGCCCGCTGGACTGGCTGCCGTCTCAGCCTCTGTTTTGTCTACCTCGCCAGATGCCACACAAGTGCCCAAGCCAGACGGCATTTTTGCTGGCCTCGTTCGCCATATTCTGTTCACATACCTGCCTACTACTGCCCCCAAGCCGTTCTTGATTGACTCTGAAGCCTGTGAATCCACGACATTGTCGGTGACATTCGTCTCTGCACGCATCCTTGAACGCTGTTTCCTGCCATTTGCTGCCAACACTGCCATGCTGGGTGCCAACGTGCGCATGGCTCTGAGTCTTGAAAGCCTCTTCCGCCTGGCATGGGGTAGCGATACTAGTGCTGGCGATGCTCAATACATATGGACACCAGCACTCCAGGCGGCGGCCGAGGCTGGCGTGAAGGCACGTGAGGCACGTGTACAGCCCACAGGAAGGAACAAGCATGCAGCGACCGAGATCGAAGCGCTCGGCAAGGATATGCTACAGCGGTCTGGGCGTCGTTTACTCGCCATGGTGCACCTAGCAAAGATGGATGCCGAGACTTAGGGCACGCTCAGGGAAATTTATACTGTTGGATGGTTTCTAGAAGATTGGTGGATTGGAGTTGGTATTCGTAACGCTACATATGACCCAAATATCAAGAATAAAAAATGACCCATTACAGTACAGGAGTATCAAGCAATTAAAAATACATGCCCATGTCTATGCTATAGTCCACCGTCGCATCTTTTGGTCTTCACTTCTTCGGAGTCGGTGTCCAATCCGCTGGCTGCCACTGCTCGCCAGGTGCACCGCGTGCTCTGTCCCACGGGTCGTCTTTGGGCCGTGCCGGCTGTTGCGCATGCGCATGTACAGGTTCTGGATCTCTCTCTGCCTCTTCTGCACTGGAAGCAGCCCCTGGTGAAACTGTTGTTTTCGGCGTTGAATGCGTTGGGAGCTGTGTAGATGGTACTGCTGCTGCTTGGGCTGCTGCGCCGATCAGCTCGCCTGCCTGAATCGGCCCCTCGACACGCTTTGCGTCGGCCCACCGTGCGTCTGCCTTGGCCGCCAACAGCCTCATCTGCTCGCGCCGCCTAACTTCCATCTGCTGCTCCTGGATTGACGGCGGGTCGAACCGCACATGCCGCAGCCACTGGTGCCACACGGGCGACACCATGACGCTGCCTGGGTGCGTGCCTCGCGGGTACTTGACAATGCGCCGCATCCGCTTGGCAGTTGGTACGGCCTCGGTACCGCCGTGGCGGATGTCATTGAATTCCCAGTAGGTGTTTCCCTCGAGATCGCGGCCTATGCTGTCAGCACTGTCCGTCTCTTTTTGTTTATCATTTCGTCTCCTCGTCTCCTCATCTTCTTGTCTTCTCGTCTTCCTGTCTTTTCGCTCTCCACTGACCTGCTAGGATTTCCTTCCGCCATGGCAGCCGGATGGACTTCCACGTGTACCACGTGTTCCAAAATGGCGATATTTTTGACATGTTGCTTGTCTGTTGTGAAGCGCGAGTTCTCCGTGTCCGTGCAAGCCTTTGGGACGCCTGCGAGCATGATTGCGAATTAGTGACGTTGAGAGAAAGTTGAGACGGCCCAAACCGGCTTAGCTCATCAGGCAGTGGCAGTTCCCCGACTACTCGCACAGCTCCGTCCAGTGAGAAACAAGACAATTACGCACCTAGTCTGTAGTGGATACAGAGCTACACAGTCTAAATAAAATGAGATACACAGTATGTGTATCTTGTGCACTGTATTATACACTGTATGTGAATTATGAGTTCATGTTGATCTCACTCTGTTTGAATTTCATATCTGAGGATATCTTGCAAACTACCTACTGAATACAGTTGGTCTTCCCATAGCCTGATATCAGTGGTATATCGGCCTCAAAATGCATGAAGCTCAGAACCTATCACCGGATAGCGACACTGTTGATGAGGATGGCGCAGCAGAAGCAAGCAGCTGTGGGACGAAACGAGATACTGGGCATCTGATTATCCGATTGCTCCTCTGCCGTGGTGTTGCTTGCGGATCCAAAGCAATGCCTGATGAACGTTGCCTTTACTGGTTGCCTTTCCTGAAAGATGCCTCCCTGAGTTGGTGGCAGTCCACGACTCGACTTGTCTATTGCCTAGCAATGCACACGAAGACAGCACCGGCCTTTCAAGAGAAGACGGAGCAGTACAGTCTACATTAGGAGATAAATCACTACCGTTCTATTCGTGCATTGCCGAGTCAAGCATAGCCCTGGCGATGAGGACATGGTCGGCTCGCATGGTGTCTACGCAAGATCCCATCCAAGGCATCCCGAGCGGCGCCGTCAGTCTCACCTGTATATTTACGTGGCCCAACCTTTGATTGAGAACTGTGTCTTGTCTTCCTGTCAGCTCGTCAATAAAAACGAACAGACAACTCCAATGTCGACTACCTGGTGGCCTTAAGACGCCGCAGCTCGACCAATCTGGATTACGATGGAACACCTGCGATGAACATAGGATCAGGATGGCTCTATTCCATGGACTTGGCATGAGAACAGAGAATTCAAGGCATTGAGAGAAATGCTACCGTGGTGATGTTGCATTTGAATTGGTAGAGATGTGGTCTATTATTGTTATTTTTGTTATTTGTTGTATTTATTTTATTTATTTAATTTGTTTCTCATTTCTTCTTACTGACTAATACGTTGCTGTAACTGTGGCTGGGACAACCGTAGACAGGGTACCTCTCAGTCCGCTAGTTTAGGCAGTAGCGTTATGTACCGTTGGTCCCGCTACCCTACACCACGTCACCAGGGTGTGGCTTCGCCTGGCAGCGACCGGAAGGCGGGGGAACCTCATGGCGGGCGCATTCTGGTCCGTCGCTCTTGCCTGGCGACCCATTCCTACCCTATTCGGAAGATATTTTGCTTCGTCGATTAACCCTGTTTCCTGCGATTGCCGTTGCAGAAAGAACACCCATTGCTCCTTCCTGGAGAGTTGCAGATACCCCTGGCTCTTTCCTTCACTGCTTTCTTCTATTATTTCGGCATCCTTGCATTTCTACCCAATCTTCGCGATCCCCACCTTCACCCTTCGCATCTCTTTTCTCTCCAGGTCACTCCCAGGAAGCAGTGACAACACCCGGCAACGATAGAACTGACGACCGTTTATACCCGGCTGGTCGCATTCTAGTTGTCTGACAGGCGGCCTATCCCACCAAACATCCTACATCCGCTTTGCTATCTGCACACTGCACGAGCCCGGCGCCACACCGATCCTGCTGCAGACTCCGGATCCAGCACCGTGTTACCAACGTTTCTCAAGAATCAAGCAAGCACACCAAACGAAAGTCCCTCAACATTCCCTTCCACAATGGCGTCGGTTACGTCCCTCGACGGCGACCTGCGCAGAATGCGCCTCGACAAATATACCCCCGGTGCCGCGCGCGAAGCCCGCTCCTGGATCGAAGATGTCCTCGGCGAACCTATCGCCCCCGGCGACCTGCTCGATGCACTCAAAGACGGTGTCGCTCTTTGCCGCCTTGCCAATATGGCTATCCCACCACCCGGAATCCGCTTCAAGAAGTCCGCCATGCCTTTTGTGCAGATGGAGAACATCTCACACTTCTTGCGCGCCTGCCAAGCACCGCCGCTCAACCTGCAGCAGCACGATACTTTCCTAACAGTCGACCTCTACGAGGCTAAGGACCCGGCCCAAGTTCTGCAGTGCCTTAGTGCCTTTAGCCGCGCTGCCAACAAAGCACACCCCTCCGCCTTTCCCTCTGTCATCGGTGCCCGCCCCGCAAACTCTGCCACTGCGCCGACTAGCCCGCCGGGGCGTGGCACAACTCCCGGCAGCGGCCGACCCATGCCCTCCATCTACAGTAGCCGCACACCCTTGGCCCCTGCACGCACTGGTGAAGGTGTTTCCAGTCGTTGGAGCCCTACGAAAGACGAGCGCAGTCCGAGCCCAACCAAGAGCCCCACGTCAGCGTCCACTAGCAGCTGGAGCAAACGCGAGCTCGAGGGTGCAACTTCGCCCGCCTGGAACATTGCACAGTACGGTTACATGGGAGGCGCTAGTCAAGGAAACCTCGGTATCTCATTTGGTGGGCGCAGACAGATCACAAGTGCAGGCCCGTCTGTCCCGAATGCAGCGCAGAAAGAACGGCTACGCAAAGAGAAGGAAGCCGAGGAACTGCGTGCTAAGCAATTGATGGTGGAGGAAGCTGCCCGCCGACGTGCTGAGCTGGAAGCCGAGGAAGAGCGTGCACGCTATGAAGAGCAGCTTCGCTGGGAGGAGGAGACCGAACGCCAGCGAGTCGCGGAAAAGCAAAAGGCAGAAGAAGAGAGGCGCAAGTGGGAAGAAGAAGAACGCAACTGGAAGCTGACAGAGGAGGCTCGGAAGCGTGAAGAAGAAGAAGCCGAGGCGCGTCTAGTGGATGACCGTCAGCACCGCTTGCGCAGCACGAACAGCAGCAAGAGCTCAAACAGCGCGGCAGCTGCAGCCGATCCCAAGCTCAACGGCCAGTTCCTCAGCCAGTACCAAGCAGAAAACAACGGCAGCGACGACCCATCTTCAGCGTACACTAGCCGTGTGCGCGAGCTTGAGAAGGAGCTGGAACAGGCGCGCCAGCGTGAGCAGGCTTACGAGTTGGAGCGTCAGGGCCGTCCACGGGACTCGCCTGCAGGCTCGCCTGCCATTGGCTCAAGTCTTGGGGTAGATGACACCCGTACGCGGTCGCGGTCGAGGGGAGCACGGTCCCGCAGCCGTCCTCGGGCCCTCCCCAACCTTGCAAGCCCTCCTGTCCGCCAGGAGTCATGGTCCCGCAACGACAAGGAGGTCTTGCTCACACCGCGCAGCAGGAGCCGCCACCGGTTCGCCGATGCCGAGGCCAAGCCCACTGACCACATCGGCGGCCCCTCGCAGGAAGAAGAAGTCGGCGATTTGGCGCAATTTCAGTCTTCTCAGCCAATGTCGCCCCGGCCGTTGCCAGACCCAAGAAACCATTTCCAGCAGCCGCAGCAGCCGCAGAAAGCACAACCCCCGCAGCTTCCACAGCGCCTCCACAAGCAGAGAACCGGTGAACATCAGCAGCAAGCACAGTCCCCCCCGCAGTCGTCAGGGCCCCCCTCCATGTTCCAGAAGATGCGCGCCCAGCGTACAGGCGAGAAGATGGCACCCTCGGCCGAGAACGCTCCGATATCCAGCAGCCCCTTGCGCGCCCAGCGGACGGGCGATGGACCAAGCCATCCGGCTAAGAGCCAGGGTCGCCCACTCCCCAACCCAACATCGTACGCGTCACCACCTCAGCCGCATAAGAAGCTGCCTGTGCCACAGAAGCAGCCCCTGCAAGAGCTGCCGCCGCAGCCAACGTACTCCCGTGAGCTACTTGGTGGCGGCGTGGCTGAGCACGATGCTGAGGACCGCCGGCGGCGGCAGCAAGCCTACAGCCAACAGCAGCAGCAGCAGCAGCAGCCCCTCGCCAAGCAACGCCAGAGAGGGCCCTTTGGTGGCGGCAGTGCTCCTCAATCTCCTGCTAGCACAAGCAGCAGCACCCCCGGCGGTGGCGCATCGCGTCCTGGCAAGTCGCTGCTGGAGCGCGAGATGGAGATGGAGCGCCAGCGGCAGCGCGAGTGGGAGGAGGCCCAGCGCGAGACGGCAGCAGCGCCACGGCAGGCAGAGGACGTGGAAGGTGTCAACGGCCGCTGGGATGTGAACCAGTGGAATGGCTTTACTGGCGGTGACAGCCAGAACCGTGGCTCTCAGGGCATTGGGTCGGGCCGGCGTCAAATTGTCGGGCCTCGGCCTCTGCCCGGACAGAGATAGAGCCGGACAGAACATTTGTACGACATCTGATATACGCTTTCTTTAGTGCATATCTTCTTTCTTTCACGGCGGCAGTTTCGTTCTTCTTTATTGTCCAGGCCGTTCCGCCAACCCTTTTTAGTAGATACTCAATATATTTCCAGCTTTTCATTACATAACAAAACATATATTATGCAAGATTATGGCACAGATTCAAAGCATAATACGTTGACTATATTCTAAGTGTAGGACTCTGTCACCGCGGCCCCGCGTGTTCTTTCAGCTCTAGTGTTTGTATATATGATGAATGTGTCCGTCTCCGGGTATCCAGATGATCGCAAGTAAACAAAAAAACAGTATATAAAAAGGAAATGCCGTAGTGATGACAGGTAAGATCGCAAAATGTACAAAAGGAAAGGCAGGCAAATAACAGATAACAAATATAACAAGAGTCGCAAGCTCAGTCGACGTCATCCGGGCGCGTTCTGCTGGGCCCGCCAACATCTTCCCTGGCCTGCGCCTTGACTTCCTCCACCAGAAGCTCGTCTTCGTCGTACACTTTCTTCTCCCGCCACCGCTCGGTCAGCTGCTTGCGGCATGCCATGTTAAGGTTCCGGTCAGGCGAGCCGCCGCAGATGTGGCACTTGTTCTTCTGCCGTGACTTCGACACGCTGTGACGGCCTCGGACGACACTTTCCAGGGTCTCGCCACGGCGCATCGCAGCCAGCACTATGGCCGCAAGGTCGGCGCTCTCGAGTGCCGCATCCAGGTCCTCGAGGCTCTGGCGCGCATTGCTGCCTACACCGTGGTGGTAGTGGTGATCAAAGACACTATCGTTGCTAGCACTGCGAGGCAAAGGAGGGCGTGCCGTGCCGATGGTAGCGACGGTACCGTTCGTGTTGGCTTCCTCATCGCCAATCTTGGTCTTGCCAGCCGTCTTTTCCTTCTTCTTATCGTCGCCATGGCTTCTGCTCTCTTGCACCATCTTAAACAGCGAGTGCATCGACTCCCAGCTTGACACGGCCTTCTCCGAGTACCGCTGCCAGTCCAGGTCTCCGAAAGCACGCGCTTCTCGCTGGCCCTGCATCATACGGGCACGTCGCAGGTACCGCGCCGGCTGCCTCGAGCGGTCGGCCTGCTTAGCCAGGCCCTTGAGAACATATGCCACGGGGCCAATGCCGGCAGAAATATCCTTCAGGACAAAGCCCATGATGCCCATGCCAAAGCCCTTGACGAACCCGCGAACGCCACCACCGTTGGAGGCATGCCGGATAGGAAGACGCACAACACCTGTAAACCCATCATAGACGCCGAAAACAAACTCATTTCCGGCGGCCTTGAGGCCACTCTTGATGCCAGTCACATGGGGTGGCCGCCGGACAGTGTCGTCACCGTAGAGCCGCGGGGCGTTGTGGAAGCCTTGGCACAGCGCAAAGTACAGCTCAATGGGCGCCATGACAAGCGCCACAGCAGATCTGCCCACGCTCTTACCGACGGCGTGGAAGACGATTTCAAATGAGCCCTCCTCGGGTTCACCCAAGTCCCGGATATCATCCAGTGTGTCGTCGTCTTCGCCCAAAGTATCAGCCTCGCCCAGGTCCCCGGCGGAGCCGCCATTCTGAAGGGTCGGAGAAGAGTCGGCCTTCTCGGTCTGAGCATCCTTTGATTTGACCTTTTTCTTCTCGAGTGCCTTCGCCTTCTTGTCCTTCTTCTCCTTCTTTTCTTTCCGGGCCACCTTGTTCTTCTTGCTGCCGCTGACAATCTCGCCAACAGCAGCAAAGGGACCGCTAATGACTTCGCGGAATGAGCGAGCGATGGATCCGAACATGGCTGTAATGGGCTCACCCGGTCCCTCAAAGTCGTTCCATTCCGTGTGCCGGATAAGGCGCAGATTCTTGTATGACATGTAGCCTCTCTCGACGAGAGCCTCTGCGGCGAGGGGGCTGAGCCTGATGTTAGAGGCTTTGCGCTGCCACACTGCCACACGGTCAGGGAAGATAGCACAGCGCATCGAGGTCTGACCCTCGAGCTCCATGGTGCGCATAAATGACTTGCATGCATTATCGGCACCATCACCTTCTCTCTCGATAGATGCAGCAATTGTCTCTGCTGCGAAACGCGCCTCCTTTCCAAGCAGATATTCGATGCCCTCCGCGAGCCTCTCGGCCGTCAAGCGCTTGTAGGGGACCGGCTTGGGGCCGACCTTGGACTTCTCGATCATGGAGCCCCAGAAATACTGGTCACCGAAGAACGGCACGACCATGATCGGCAGGCCACATTTGAGAGCGATAGCAGTTGTGCCTGCTCCACCGTGGATGACACAACCACGTACCTGGGGGAACAGCCAATCGTGAGGTGTATTTTCGAGCATGTAGATGTTTTCGGGTAGGTTGTCGCCCTTGCCACCAAATCCACCCCAGCCCTTGGATACAAGCGCACGCACACCCGTCATCCGTACGGCCTCAAAGATCATCTCTGTGAAGCTGTCGGCATCATCGACCACGATGGAACCGAAACCGATGTAAATTGGAGGCTCTTCGCTCTCGGCAAGGAACTTGACGAGACTCTCTGGTGGGGTAAACGAGGATGCCAGCTCCAAGAAGACAAAGCCACCGATGTCAATCTCCGGACCCCAGTCCTCCGGCTTGGGAATGAGGCCTGGGCTCCAAAGATATGTGTAAGGCACGTGCATGCGATAGGTGGAACCGGGCGCCCAAATCATAGAGATGGGCTCAAGATCAAGGGTTCTCACACGGAATTTGTTGACCAGGTCACCTAAGCCCTGCCACACCATCATATCAATCAGCGGGTATGAGATGAAATTAGTGTAGCCTGGGTCGACCGTGGACTTTTTGATGTTGGCAAGAGGATGGGGGAATGCTTGTGTGGGTGTGTATGGGAAGGTGAACATGATGTGCAGCGGTACACCGAGGGCTTCAGCACAATGCACGTGGACATAGCTGGGAGGGTTTGCGATAATGGCGTCGGCAATGAAGGGCTCCTTGTCACCAACAAGCTTTTTGTTGTGGATGTCCTTTGGGTCGTCGGTGGCGTCCACACAGGCACGCCAAAAGCCGTCAAACATCTCTGCCATGGCGTCACGGCGGCGGCCAATGTCACCAGACCGGACGGTAGCCAGACTAGGAATCATGCCGGGGTTTTTAACCATGAATGCCATCAGCTCAGCCGGATCACCGCCCACGGAGAAGAATTCGAGGCCAGCGTCCTTTTCGATAAAGTCACGGAAGGCCGGGTGGGTTGCGACGCGGACGCGGTGGCCATACTTGTTCTTCAGTACTCTGCCAATCTTCAAGAACGGCTGAATATCACCCCGCGAGCCAATGACCATGATAACAATGTTGAGCTTGGGAGACTGTTGATGAGCCAGCGTACGAGAAATGCGTCCAAACTCGGCTGCTGCCAGCGACATGTCCGCCTCGTTCTGGGCCGACGCATAGGCGTTGGGTTCCTCTTCGGTATCGCTCGTCGGCTCATCGTCCAAGTTGTCACCCTGTGTGATGCGCCGCACAGCCGCTCCAACAGCCTTGGCCAGAACACCGGTGTGGCTCGTATCTTTCACGGAGATGGGGAGACGACCGTCGCGTCGCGACGATTGTGATTTCAAGAAGGTGCGGTACGAAAGATGGCTTGCACTTGTCTTTGTCCTGTCGCTCGGCCGCATCGGCCAGAATGATGTCCTTGTCTTTGCAGGTTGGATGGGCTGTTGAGACAAAGCTTCCGCAGGTGTTTGTTGTGGCTGCGCAGCCGGCGCGCCGGCTTCGAGGTCTGAGACCGGGGCATGAGTGCGCGATATCGGCGGAGGGCTGTGCTCATCGTGTGCGGGCAAGTCCATTATATCCCAATGCAGCGTTGATGTCCTCCGAAGCTCGCGAATCAGGTTGACATCGGATGCGGTGCGCTTCATTGATGATGGAAGCGTCGTAGAACGGTTTCTTGTGTTGCGCCTCGACAGCGTCTGGTTGAAGCCCCCGGACTCGCTGCGCTTCATTTTTTGCCGGCTCTCTCCAGATGAGGTCACAATGGGAGCCAGCACGGGTCCCTCTGCGGCAGAATCCGTCTCTGGGATTCCTGCATCGGTAGACGCTGTCGGCCGGTGCTCGAGCGCTTCGTAGTAGTCGTGTGCGGCATCGTTGCCAGTATCACTAGGGGACTGGACGGCAGGAGGGACGAGCGACGGGAACGCAATGTGGCCGCTGTCATCGACGGCGACGCTTGCCCGACGGCCGTCGTCGAGGACGTCCTCATAGTGGACTTCGGTGTCTTCGCGCATCGCGCCGTGGGAGTGACGACGCTGCTGCGGGTTGTGAAGATGGTGGTGGTGTTTGCGGGTGATGTCGTCGGCAGAACCCAATTTGGATGTGTGGTTGCCTGGTTGTCTTTTGGCTGCTGTGTTTGCAAGAGGTAAAGCTTCGTCAAGATACACCTTTGTGTCGCCTGGCTGACAAGATGGCAGTACCCGGCCCTCTTGAGTATTGCTGCCCACCATAGCGCGTATTTGATGGCTAGCCGTGGTGGAGAGCAATTGATTGCCGGTCCAAGCTAAGCCGTGGTGCTTACGGAGTGATGGCTAGAATTTTTCGGGTTTTCGATACCCTTCACTGCTCCTTGGCGGAGAGAGGCGATAGTGGTCGGCCGCTGGGCGATCCAGTGGTGTATCAAGCTGCTTTCGGGGGTTGCTAGTCGACTGGAATGAGGATCTTCTGCGCTCGGAGTTCACTCTCGTCTCGTCTGTCTCTGTCGTCTGTCTTGTCTGAGTCGGGCACTCTCTCATTCCTAGCGAACTCCAAACGGATTCCGTGAAAGAGAGGCACGCCGCTCTCCGTAGTGCAAAGAAAGCTAGGCGCGGACAAGGCGGGAGTTCGCTACGTCGCAGGCGAGTAGCACTCGTTTTCGTTTTCTCTTAGGCGGAGATGGCTGATAAGGGGAGAAATGGAACGAGAGAATGTGCAGCTAAAGGTGAGAGGGAGAAGCTAGGCTGGACGGGGATAGTACGAGTAAGAGGCAGGCGGAGAGCAGAACGAAAAAACAAGGAGATAAAAGGACGATCTAAACAGTGCAAGCTTCGCGCTAGCGTCGGTGGCCCCTTCCTTGAGATTTTGCAGTTCGCGCCCAACAAGGAAGTGACTGCTCATTTCAGGAAGCCGCTATCGTGTAATACACGGCGGGCGCATCTGCAAGAGGAAAGATGCTGGGTGCCAGGGTGCGTAGCAGGTTGCAGCTTCCGTTCGTGGCGTTCTTTTGCTTTTGGGAAGGAACACACAAGGCCTCATATACGGAACTTGCATGGCGCTTTGCCTCTGCATAATTCCACGGTTCCATTGACTCCATATTACGCGCTGGAGATTACTGTGACGTCACAGTGTTGGTGCTTTCAGCAGCAGGTGAGGCACAGTGCTATCGCAATTTGGTTGCGTATCATGCGTGAGAGCACAGCAATTGATCTACCATGCAGGACATTACACTGGGCAGGCGCAATTTCGAATTCGACACAATAGAGCCACTTAATTTGCTCGTCATCGCACTGCTCCTTCCACAAAATAGCAAGACTCTCCGCTCCTTCTCGTTTGCGACGCTCTCGTGCGTAACTGCTTCCTACTCGCCTGCTAGCACGCGCATCGCTCTTTCCTGACTGGCTCTGCCCATCACGCCCACCACCACAACGGCGTCAATGTAGCACCGACATGGATTTGCATGTGCTCTCTAGTCCGCTGCACACTATCCACAGAGTCACACTCCCGCACTCCAGCGCACATTGTGTATGCTTATGCATGTAACAGTAACTATGGGCCGGCACTTTATGTGGGCGGGATTCGGGACATCCCATGCGCCCACCCTTTGCGGTTTTTGTATTTAGACTGGTCGAGACCCGCCAGTCCGCTCTCCCTTCAGCTATGCCACTGCTTCTAGTTAGACACCGATTCGCAGATCAGGTGTACTCCGTACGCCACTGTACTCCGTACACTGAACAAAAACAGGACCAGATGGGCGCCAAAACAACCCTCATCGACCGCGCATCTGTCCAAGCGATACTCAACGGCGCTGGAGTGGAATCCGGGGCACTCGGGACGAAAGGTTCCACTGGGAGAAGTTTGTTTAGGCCCAGTTCCTGAGGCTAGGTCTCTTTGATGAACGAAGCGGGAGGATGAACGGGCTCCGCGTTGAAAGACAGACGAGTCAAGAAACGAGACATGTCTTAGTAACCCTCTGGGACTTGTGCCACTAGTCCTTGCTTGCCATTGTGCAACAGTTGCCTCTGTCGACCCACGCGAGAATCGTGCGTGCAGTGGCGTTGGTCTCGCCAGCGAGCGTGTTTTGGGCGCAATGTTCTGTGGTATGCTTGCAAGCTGTGTCCTGGGAGGAACCTCACCAGTCAAGTGCTGATGTGTTGGACGGGGGCGCACGAGCTGCCGGTTCGGAGGGCGATGCAGCAGCCGCCGTCGACGAGCTGGCCGTCACTTTCTTCGGCTCCTTCTCGGGCTCGTCCTCGGTCAGGCCCAGCACGGCGGCCAGCTCCGCCTCTTCGCCCGGCTTGGCCCACCGCACACGGCGCCGCGTCAGCTCCTTGTCCACCGTCTCCCGCCACGACCGCACGAGGGGGTGGGCGTGGGCCACGTCGAAAATGGTCTCGCTCTCGTCGCCTGTCGCGACATCGTAGACCCAGGTGCCGTCGGGTGCAAAATAGGTTGGCGAGTAGATAGACTGCATTGCGAGCTCTTGGCGTGCGCGGGCAAGAAGGGCCCCCTCGTCGGCACCGGGACTGTCTCCGTCCACCTGGAAGCCCAAGAGTCCCTCGATCAGTCCGAGCAGCTCCCCAACCACCAGTCCGAGAGCCGCACCCAGCGAGTAGCCTTCATCGAAACCAGCTTGCAGGCTGGCATTCTTGCCGGCAGTGAGGCCGTCGCGGTAGCCGGCGGTGCTGTGCTCCTGCTGGAGACGGTTCATGTCTGAAGGGTGCGCACTGGTGTCGGTTGCAGTGCGCGCGTGCGCCATGGCGTCCGGGGCAGCCGGGCGTGAAGACGTGTGCTCGAACGTGTCGTCGCCACCACCAAAGACGTCGTCAAAGAGGTCCGTCTGCTGCCGAGCAGTCTCCAGTCCCTCGCGATCTTCGGCACCGCTGTCGTCAGAGGGCTCTTCTTCCGTAACACCGTGGTAGCCATCTGCGCCGTCTATGCCCGACACCAAGTCATCCACCTGCCGTTGTTGTTCCGGCTGCGCCATTGTCACCTGTGTCGTTGCCGTTGATGTCACCAATAGATCGTCCTTGTTGTAAGGGTCTGCTGGTGGCCGCTGATGCATCGCGTTTGGCGTAGTTGGGGGCCTGTGGAAGTAAAAGTATGGGCCGCAGCGCAGATAAATAAGACTGTGCTGTGCGGCTTGTTGTTCTGTGGTGACTCGATCGCTTCCAGCTCTCTTCAAGCTTTGATCGACTTTTCGACTTTTCCTAGCGCCCCCGCTTACGGCGATGTAAGGGACATGCCTTACACAACCCCGCCAGACTAGGGCTCCCGTAGCCTGTGGAGCACTGTGACGGCCAGAGCCGCTGTATGTCTTGATTTCGTCATCGTCAATCATTTTACAATAGAGATTGAGATCCATGTCCATCAGCAGACAAGCCAAGCGGTCAATGAATGAAACAGTAAACGATATAATTATAAACAAATCAAAGTTCAGCAATGGTCCCGGAAAACTCCCTACTCTATCAAAAAAGGCTCTGAAAATCGGCTAGTAAAATAAGAAAAGCTATCATGAAAATTGCAGGTTGTCCAAGTCGTTCCAAGTCGTCGTATCATCTTGTCCCGTATGCCAATATACCCAGAAATAAGACTCAAAAGCAAAAAAAGTATTCAAACATAATATAGATTGAAAAAAAAACATCAGTAGTATCCGCCAAGGACCCATCATCACGGGTCATTGTCCCTCGGCAGTGCACTCGATGGCTCGATCACGATCTGCGGCAGCTGGGCCAGGCGCAGGCTCGGCAGCTGTGGAATGACTCTTGATGTAGGGCGGCTTCCCTGGCTATCGTTGCTGCTCCGAGATGCCCCACCGCCAGCGACGTCAGGAACAGTAGATGGCGCGGCATCTGCAGTGGACGCCTCGGCCGCAAGGTCGGCAACATGCGCAGAAAGACGTCGGTTACGAGTCTCTGTTGGGCCGGATGCAGCTGAGTAGTCTGGCGGCGGCTCTGGGTAGGGGCTCTCCGACCGGGATTGTTGTGGCGTCAGATCATTCAGCGAGACCTCGTCGTAGCCAGGTGGCGAGTGTGGCGGGAGACCGCCCTCGCCCATGTCAGCCTCGGCCGGGTCGATGAGCTCTGGGCTGGAGCCAGCGCGTCCTGTTGAGCTCGCCCTTGATCGTGAGCCTTGGGTGGGCTCTTGAAGCTGCTGTCCAAGATCGTCACTGTGTGTTGTGTTGATGCTCAGAACCGAGCTAGCGCTGCGGCCACGCTGGTGTGCGTCCGGGCGAGGAAAGTTCTGGCTGAGTGCGGATGGCGAGCGGCCCGAGGCACCAATGCTAGCAGCATCGCTAAGCAAGCCCATACGTTCGCTCTCATTGCTGTTTGCTCGAATCCGAGTTCCATCGTGGCGCGCGACTCCGAGGTCTGCATAGCTGACACTGCTGACGGCACGCTGCCGCTGCTCCTGGGCTCGGGTATGCTCAGTGCGTAGTCTTTCGAGTTCATGTGGGTTGTTGTTGGTAGCTGAGCGGGATTGCTGACGAATGGTCTCCAGGGCGATCTGGTCTCCCCGTGCACGGGCTTCACGGCGGGCTTCCCGACGTTCGTCCCGTTCCTCTTGGTGGCGGCGACGGGCTAGACGGATTTGATACAGTGTGTCCATCTCTTCTTCGCGAAGGGACTCATCCGCCTCAGCGGTGGGCATCTCCACAACAACGTCGATACCATCCCGCTCGCCCTCCCGCCCAAGAACAGATTCGCCTTCCAGCGCCCGCGGTCGGTACGGCGGGAGAGTCATGACAGAGCGTACACTGGTATTCCGGTCAACAGTAGCGGTCGTCGGTGGGTTCGTCGTTCCCGCAGGCCGTGCCTCTGCTGTAGCTGGGTCAGCTTCGGGGTGGTCATTGTCGTCGCGGCCAGATCTCGAGTATTTCGGTGCTCGTGTACGCTGCCATCTCCGGAAACCTATCCATCCAAAGATGCCTACTGTAAATACAACTGCAACGATTGCTACAACCTACAGCAGAACGTTAGTAACTTGACGCACTGCCCTCAGACCCCCAACAAGAAAAACGTACAATCGCAGCCGTATAGTTTTTAGAGCTACCACCTGACGGTTTTGAGCTGTTACCCTGATCTTGGGTTGTCGTGCTGTCGCTGTGATTTGGGTCTCCGGTGTTGCCACTGCTGATTTGCCGGACATGCAGGATCTCCCCAAGCTGGAAAATGAGCATCGTGAAGGACTTGCGGTGGACGGCAAAGAGGACGGTAAATGAACGCAACGAAGATCGAGGGCAACGGGCAGTCCAAAGAATGCGCAGGGCTGTGATTGAAACTGTCTCGGGTGGAAAGCGGAAGAAGGTAGACGAAGAAGGGAAGAGATCTAGTTAGCAACGCAGGAAACCGGTTGAAAACGGCTATGCATGTTGCAACACGAGTCGAAATCTGAATCTTCGGCCAGGCGTCTGTGTCGTTTCTCCTTTTCCTTTCTGATCCCTGTTCTGTTTTCTGGGGCGTAAAGATCTGCTGTTTCGCGATCTTTCGTCTAGATTCTGGCTGATCGGCTGACATCTGCCGAAGCGATGAAGTCAGGACAGATCGAACGAGCGACACAGTCAAAGCTACCACGATCTATCAGAGGCCAGGGGTCGTGTGCGTGATAGCTGTGTGTCGGGTTTGTTGTTGGACGAACAGAGGAACGAGAAGATGCAAGAGGACAACTTGGAACCACGTAAGATAAGTCACGTTGTTTACAAGAGTGGAGGTCGCCTATGACGCGCAATCAATCGTAGGAGGCGGCAGGGTGTGTGTGTCGCTAGAGGATGTGGGAACAAATAGGTTGTCGTCTGTGGCGTCAAGAGAGGAATCAAGCAGAGGAACAGATTTGTGAAATGACTCGATGGACGATGAAAGCATATCCTCGCCAGGTAAGACAGGGGGGGCCAGGAGGATAAGATGCGACACGAGGCAGCAGGTACGGGAGGGGGCCTGGCCTGGTCTGGGAAGGAGCGAAGCGACGACAACAACAGCATGTGTATTATTACGGGGTCGGTGTGTGCTTCCAATATAGCAGTCAGGTTCATAGGAGGAAGGAGCCCACGAAGGACAATACGAGGCAAAGGTAGCAGGTACGCAGGACCCTCGGCACCTACGGGAGCTAGATTGCATGCTAGATTGCATGCGGCTCAGACTTTGAGTCCAGTCCTAGAATATGAGCGTCAAATGTGTCCCACAGTGGGGTTTTAGCTGGTTTTGTGGTGGTTGTTGATGAGCTACAGGCACAAGCGGTAACCAGTCCTGAGAGACAAAGTGGTACTGGGTACTTGTCGGAGTCGAGGGGAACGCAATTGAAACACGACGCTGTTGGCCGCTCCTTCCTCTTAGGTGCCAGTTCGTTCGCTTTAGGGAATACAATGCGAGAAGAGCTGACAGCATGAAGGAAGGTGCGAAGGGGAGCAGCTTTTAAGATAAGATGCATAACTTCACACGTGTGGTATTCGAAATGTAAGATATCTTAGTCGATAGTCTGAAGATCAGAAGACACCAGGGCTCGAGCCACAGGATATCGGACAGGGGGCTGTGCAAGCCTGTCCCGGCATCACCGTCACGACGGCAGCACTAAGCAGGCCTAAGAGGTATTGAGCCACGACACAGGCAGACAGGCTGTCTCGGGGTCATTCCTTCTCTTTTGGGCACCTTCCATAATTACGGGAGTAAGATACATAGGAAAGGAAAGAGCGACGAGTAGTCACATCACGAATGTCAGGCTGACACTAGGCAGGCCTGCAAGATTACACACTATGCATATATTACGTACACCAAGATACGTACATCAGACATCATATCAGTAATACCAAGACTTCCAAGATCCGCCATTCTTTTTAGGCATCTAGTTAAAAATGGGATTGCGCATCATGGCGACAGGTGACGAGGAATTGAGTAACAAGGAGGAATAAAAGGGAAAGGGGGGAAAGGAAAATGGAAAAGAGGAGAAGAGAGAGAGAACTCAGGAAGAAGAAGAAACGAGAAGGAAAAGGATGAAGAAAAAGCGAGGCTAGCTTGCCCATCTCACGCTGTGTTGGAATTGGCCGTCAGATGTGGCCTCCAACATTCTCAGCGAATCGCAGCAACGCCGCTGGCCATGATGACGCCGCCAGGACAGACGCAGGTCTCGCTTCCAGGCGGCTGTCGAAACAGGCGTAGGCGGGCTTGGCCAAGGCAGCTTTTACGACCAATGTCACCATCTGCATCCTTCGTTTGCCAGTTAGGATCATTTGAAGAGACTGCACAGTCGCAGGGGCAGGTGGTTTCAGCCCTACCAGACCCTGGTGGTGAGTAAGATACAAAATGGTACACCGGTCGATGCTATTAACACAGAGTATGTCCTTGGAATTAGAGCATAAAGGCGGATGTAGTAAATGCAACGCAAGTACATCGAAAAAGAACAAAGAAAAGAGAAAAGCCCGTGCTCGCTATAGAAAAGCCTGGCTTACACAGGAAAATCAGATGAAAAGCTTAACACGACAACAACTCTACACAGTCAGCCCATTTCCATCTCCACGATGCCTAGCACATCGATCCCCCTATCCCCTATCCGAACCGCTTCTCAAACTTCTTCAGCATTCCCGTCATGCCCTTCTCCAGACGACCCGCCGTCTCCTCCAGCTTCCCCCGCGGGTCTTGCTTTGGCTGGTATTTGTTGTGTCCCTCGCCCGCCTGTGGCTGGTAGTGCTGCTGGTGGACCGCGTACGGGTTTGCCCCTGGTCCGGCCGTCGCCGCAGCAGATGTTGTCGGCACCGATGTGTTTGAGTAGCTGCTTCCAGGGGCCGCCGACGGGGGCGGTGCCGAGCCTGTAGCAGGCGGGGGCGAAAATGAACCAAAGGTGGCCGCCGGATTAAAGGGGGACGGGGCTGATCCGGCTACGGGCATCGTAGTGGCACGTGAGATCCCGGGATGGACATGCTGTGGCTGCTGCTGCTGTGGGGCCACCGGGAATTGCTGGTATTGCTGAGGAAGGCCGGCTGGTGTCGGTGGGTTGCTAGTATAAGCAGGGGGTGCCGGGAACGAGGGTGCTCCGGGGGGCGCCTGGAACTGCGGCGGCGGGATTCCCGGACTGAGCGGCCCCAGCCCTGCCGGCACCACCAGGCCAGGACTGAATGGCGTTGCAGCATCCTGGTACAGGGTCTGGTGCAGCGGATGCTGGGCAGGGGCATCCTCGGGCGGTGGAGTCTTCTCGCGCGGGCGGATAGTTTCTGGGGCAGGAGGCGCGGCCGGGTTGTACGCAAACGGGGCTGCAAATGCCTGCTGCGAAGGCTGTAGGGCAGGCTTAACTCCGGGTGGCGGCGACTGCGTGTGCGGTGATGCCGTGTGCGAGCCAGCATCCTCTGACACAGTGGACATGGGCGGCGCGGCAAAGGTGGGGATGCCGGCAGGTGGTGGTGCTACACCACCGCTGCTACCGGAACTGCCGCCGTTGAGCGCAACACTCTCGAGCTTCTGCACCACAGAGGACATATTGGCGGTGCTATTTGCATGGACCTGCTGGACCTGGCGCTGCTGTGGCGGCGGCGGCGGCGGAGCGGGCACGGGCGGCTCGTCCTGGATATCGACTTGGGAAGGCGGCAGCACGCGGCGCACGCCGTTGACAAACTGGAGCGCATCGAGGTGCGTCCAAAAGTAGATGTCGACGGACTCCAGCTTGTAGTGGTAGATCTGCTGGTTGGAAGGGTCGTAGGTGGGCAGGTGCCACTCGTCCATGTTGGGGACGTTGTTGACGGTGAGCGACACCATGCAGCTGTGCTTGTACGAGTACTTGACATTGGTGTGGTCGAGGACTGCACAGTCGATATATCAGCATATGCCACAATACGTTGTGCCCCGCGCATTGAATGACCTACATCCATCGAACGCGTCTTGGTGCTCAGTGCCCGGGTTGTTGGCAACCTCTATGCGCGCGCGCCCTTCGTGGGCATTTTCAAAGAGGTAGACGTAGGAGCCCTTGTTGAAGCGGTGGTGCGGAGGGGTGGCGGTCTCGGGGCCATAGAAGTAGTGGACGTCGGCAAACCTGAATTGTGAGAACTGTGCATCAGGATTGTTTGGGGCATCAAGTCGATGCGGGAGTGGCAGACATACAGAGTGGCGACGTTCTCTTCGCCTGGCCGTGCTGCCATGGTCACGAAATGGCAACGGGGTAGCTAGACGTGAAAACGAATCCTGTCGAAGAAGCTCGAGGAAGTCCAAGCGGAGCGCAACAAAGAAGCAGAGAGCGCAATGCTAGGTAGTGTATAGGTTGGAGGACGAAAGAAGCAAAAAGAAAGAGACGAGAAGAAGACGGGCCAAGTAAAAAAATGGAAAACGGGAGAGGGTGTGACAGCCACAGCAGAATCCTTCTTTGCGCTGCTCTCGTTATTACTACTGCACTTCTTCCCCTCTCCGCTTCCCCTCCTCGTCGTCCAGTCTTGTCCTCTCACCGGCCACACCCTATCCCCTTTTTCGTCAATCAACCGCCAGCTTCTGGAACCCCTGCTTGTCGCGGCTGGGTATCCCCATAGAGGTGAGATAGTCGCGCACAAACACTAAACGAAAAGAAAAGAAAGCATCTGGCTGTGTTTTAATGCCATCCGCGGCAAACGATGCTGGTCCCTTTTTCTGATCTCGCGCTGCTTCTCTTGACCGTGTTCCTGAGCGAGGCCGTATCTGCGGCCTCCATGGGTATCTCAATCACCAGGGTGTGCGCCGCGGCAGATTCTCATCACCTTGACATCCCATCCCACCTCGACTCTTCAGAGCTTGAGCAACGACGTAATGCATGCTGTGATTGATTTGCTACTGTGATGTCCACTCTGGCGTCCAGTCCTGTCCTGAAATGGCAAGTCGGCGCTTACACGACTGCGGCACGGGCCAATAACATGTGGCAGTACACTCCCAGCTTGCTGTAAAGTGGGCCATTCTTCTGAGGGAAGGAGCGATTGAGTGGTCACATCTGGGTCCAAGTTGGGGACAGTCTCCCAGTCTCCCACTCCCTGCTTATGTCATATATTACCCTGATACAACAAGTCTCTATCATGTGCTTGCTTGAGCTAGCTAACCAACTTGCCTCTCACTGATTCATGCCCTCCGAAACTTTAAGATGCGCTTGATGAGACAAGCATCAAAACCCCATTTGTGATTATGTAATAAATCGGGGGCAAGACCGCAGTTGGAGAACATCATCTATTATGGTTGTGATTTAACCATACGTGATACCCCTTAATGCTGTCAACAAACAAATTCATATGGCGGTCTGAGAATAGGGACATCAATGCAAGTCAGCCAAATTTTTAGATCGGGATGCAATAGCACCACTTGAATCAGAGTCGACGATAACACGCAATCATCTTGACGACCTTGTCAATCTAGGGCTAAAAGAACAATGGAGAAGAAGAGTCAGACGTCAAACACCGAAAGGAACGTTCTGGTGAGCCGAGTACAAGAGAACCCTGAGAGACAAAAGAATACAAAAGTACCGCGCATCCCAGCACGGGGGCAAAATAACCCTATCCAAGGGTCCATTAAGAAGACGACGAGTCATGTGCAAGGTTCGGTATGCTGTAAGAAAAATGTTTTTTTTTGAATGTTTGTCATTTGTATTTGGAAAACGCAATAGCTAAATCCATCCTGTGCTGTTTTTGCATTACATGACGTCCAAATTTCGCCAGCGTCCTAACATAGCGTACAAGCCTCACTCTATCCTGATGTGTCCTTCCCTCTATTGGGAAATCAGTCTCTAGGGTTTCGTTCTGGTAGTTTCTATTTATCTTTGCGGGAAAGGGAGTCTCGCTTGGATTATGGTGGTGGTGATGGTTGCGATTGCCATCGGGGTAGTATAAAGGTGGTGATTTGGGGGTATGGGCCACCATTGTCTAAAAGTCGCACGCATATGAATCAAGAAATGAAGTTGTATAACAAACAATTATGCCAAGTGAACGTAAGGGATTGTTTACTGCTCCAGGGTCTTGAAGACGTAGGTGGGGTTGGCCTCAGTGAAGGGAACACCGAGCTCGAAAAGCTTGACGATGACAGCAGAGAAGTCCTTGAAGAAGACATCGTTGTCGGCAGCGTACTTCTCGACAGTCTGCTTGAAGGTCTTGTCCTGGATGAAAGCGATATCGGCAGGCAGCATCATCAGGGACTTGGTCTCCTTGTCCTCGTACTGCTTAGGGCCGTCCCACTTGCGCCACTGCCACTTGCTGTTGATCAGGAGCTTGAAGTAGTCGTTGGTCATGACAGTAGGGGAGAAGGTCCAGGGGCCGTCGAAGCCGCTGTTGGAGGTGTGGCAGCGGCCCAGGGCGTGGGCACCAGCCAGGGCAACGATCTCCTGGTCGTTGAAGCCCATGCGGTAGAAGATGTTGCGGACGTGGTCAGCACCCTGGGCAGCGTCGGGCAGGCGGCCATCGGGAGTGCAAGAGGTGAAGTTGCGGTCAAGACGGCCGGGGCGGTAGGGGATCTTGGGGCCCTGCATCTCCTGGATGGCGGTGACACCGCCCAGAATCC
This sequence comes from Ophiostoma perfectum, assembly GCA_029298845.1. Taxonomy (NCBI): domain Eukaryota; kingdom Fungi; phylum Ascomycota; class Sordariomycetes; order Ophiostomatales; family Ophiostomataceae; genus Ophiostoma; species Ophiostoma perfectum. Next base: position 88,563 of record JANSLV010000066.1, read on the forward strand.
AGAGGTCAGAGTAGCTGATCCAGGGGAACTTGGCTGCATGTTGTTAGTGGACATGTAGTTGTACTAATGTTAGGTACAAGTGAACCTACCCTTGATGGGCTCGAGGAAGTTGCGAGCGTTGATCAGACCAGCGTTGGCACCGTGGCTGCTCTCGGGGTCGAAGCGCATAGTGGCACCGTTGCTGCCACCGGTACCGGTGACCTTGTCGTAGGTGCCAGAGGCGTGCCAAGCCAGACGCACGAGAACGGGGCCGTAGCTGCCGTCGTCGTAGTCGTCGTTCTCCTGGAGAGCCTTGGCAATCTCGTTGTAGACGGCCTGGAAGTCCTTGAACTCGGGCTTGAAGTCCTTGGCCTCAGCGCCCTGGGTCAGGTAGTAGTAGGCGGCACCGGCACCAACGACACCAGCACCGAGCCAGATGGGCAGAGAGCTGGAGCCAGACTTGGGGGCCTCGGAGGAGTAGTAGCGACGGCCAGAGTTGGCGCCCTGGCGGAAAGCAGAGCGCGAAGCGGCCAGAGGAGCGGAAGAGAGGTTGCGGCGCGCAGGGGCGGCAACGCGCGCAGCAGCGCGGAACATCTGACGGGAAGCAGCAGAGGACATGGTGAAGGATCGATCGAGTATGCGTCTGTGGGAAGAAGTAGGATGTAAGTGTCAAGTTCAGAAGGGCAAAAATCGGTAGGGACAGCCAGTTGAAGTAGTCGAGCAAGATTCGAGTAAGAACCGGTGTGGAAAGCACCAGTCGGCGCTGATAAGGGGAAGAGGTGGGCTGGTGGCGCTGTGCAGGACACAGGGCAGCAAGGAATTGGGCAGCGCAGGGTTCAGCAGCACGGGTCAGACATACCTTTCGAGGTGCGGGTGAGTTGAGAGGAGCAAGTCGGAAACAGGAGACGAGAGTTCAGGTTCTGGGGAACGAGAAGAAAGAGGGAGACAAACCACTTATGAGAGAACAGCAGGCTTCCTGGGGGAGGGAGAGAAGTGGGGGTGAAGTAGCACAGACAGATGGCGTGGAAGAAGATAGAAGAGGCGCTCGATAGGGCACGGCGAGCACATGGGATTTCCTGGGTGTCGGGTCCGTACCATGCGGAAAGAGCAAGCGGCCAGACTGCTTTTTGCGAATGGTCTGCTCTGGAAAGCCAAATCCCGGCTGCCGGACAGGCCAATGAGAAGTCGACAAATCCAAGCTGACCCTTTGCTGGACAAGTCTCGCTCTTGCCTATTTCTACGTTTTATCTGAAAGGGGCAGGATTCGCCGGGGCAACAAGAGGAAAGTGGGCTGCCAGGAGGCGGTGGGTACAGGCTTTGCTGGCGGCGATAGTGTAAAAAAAGAGCAGGAGCGATGGGGACTGAGGACTGACGGTCGCAAAAGGGCGGGCGCCGGCAAAGGAACGGCGTAGTGCGCAACCAGGCCAAAGACTGGCAGCACCCAGGATGCGCCATTCTGATCGCACGAACTATGTGCATTGTGCCTCTCGGGGGACTGTGGCTCTACCGCATGTGCATGCCGACGCAGATGATGGTAGGACTGCTCGTCGGCGTCGTGGTATGCGGCAATGGTGTTTGCTGGTCGCTCCTGCATGATATGATGCCTTTGCGACTTCTTGCGCGGGTCCAAGCTATCGGAGGGGCAGGTACGGGGTTTAGGCTGCCCTTCCTTCCTCTTTCGTACCGACGGCTCGTCGCCGCCTTCCGACAGTCACTCTATCAAGCTACACAGCGACAAATCCTCGTATTTCGCAGCCAGCAGTTTATTTTTGTGCGAGGTGAAAAACGAGACAACAGACAGTGCTCTAGTAGCTGGTCAAGAGTCTCAAAATACAATCTGCTTGGCCTAATAGCATGTGCCGTTTTTCTACGAGTACTGCGCTTTGCGGTTCAGGGTAGGCCGGTAGCGGCGGGCACCGTTGGAGAATATTCGGCAACTTGCCGCTCAAAAGAGGAAGGAAGCAGGGCACAAGAGACTGTCGAAGGAGGAAAGGAAAGGAAAGGAAGACGGCAAGTGTCAGTCTCACTCACCTTATCTCTATTTCCGACGTCGTATTCCGTATATAAGAGAAGGCGTAATAGAGAAAATGAGGCCTCTTGGAAATACAGGCAAAAATCTGACAAAAGAACACCGAAAGAATAAGGGTCTAAAAGGTGGCGCGATTGCGGATGAAAGTAGCGCAAAAAAAATTACCGCGCATAAACGACAGCCCAATCATAGCGCGCCATTTTTAATTGGTCCACTTTTTCGTTCCGTGGCAAACTCGCGAACTCATGTGCTTTCTCGTCAGGAAAAGAGCGACAGAGTATTTGGATTTGACAAAATTGACACATGACTGCATTAGTATTTATATACTTATATATTGCACATTTACGATGTCGAAGAGGGTCCCCATGTGCAACGAATATGCCAAGGAAGAAGAATATAGGGACAAGCTATGACTACGGCCGACGTCCGGCGACTGAGAGGTGGCGCCAAGAGCCGAGTCAAAGAACGAGAGAAACCGATCACCGTGAGCAATAAATATTATATAACTACGGGATGAAAATCAAATACGAAGCAAACGTAGGACGTTGATGGAGCGAGCAAGGCATACGTAGATGTTCGATATAGGTGTGTGACTTTATTGGGACGGCTCGGGTGTGATGCCAACGTCAGCAACGGATTTTGCGGGATACAGTCACAGAGCGGGAGCAGATGCCGACCAGGGAATTTCAGCAGTTTGAGGGCTTACGTATGAGTCGACAGATGGTTGAGGATTCACCCTGGAGCATAGTCATAACAAATGCCGAGGCACAGAAGACGGGATGGGCTATCTCTTTGCAGTTTTTTAGAGTCAGTCTTTCTACCACCACATGCGCTGTTTCACAATATGGTTTTATTTGCATTGTTTGCAATGACCTTGCGGTGGGAATGACGAAGTAATAGAGATGTAGATAGCCGTCTGGCTACTGATGCGTTTGATAGCATCTAATAGTGCAGATACTAGGTCAATACTTGTTTAGGTAATCAGAGGACAGTTGACAAGGCTGCACATTGAACATTTACAATGATATCAATGATGACGCCGGTATGATATTAGAGAGTAGTATTGCAAAGAGCTTGCCACTGTTTGTGTTTAATGATCTCTATTGATATATATCATTGATATGGTGTGATTTAGTTTCTTGAAGAGGAAATTAAAAAGAAGCAAAAGACAATAAATAAATAAAATACAAATCATAAACAAGCTTCTCTAAGCTATAAGCAACAAGTAAAAACAACAGAATCAAATGAGAATTGCCTAGGAAAACCTTGTAATATGTTATAGCACAAAAAAATGTAATGTGGAAGCCAAACATGCTCCAAGGACAAAAAATAAAGAATTCCAAATTCTCCCTCGGGTGGGCTCGAACCACCAACCTTTAGATAGACTATCATAGATGGATAACAGTCTAACGCGCTATCCAATTGCGCCACGAGGGATACGAGGACTTGTTCTCAATTTGTTGTAGGGAGCAGAGCTAAAGGTATTTATAAAGGAGCACAAACTATGGGGCAATTAACCGAATTATGCTCTCCAACACTTTGAACCAAATCACAGATGATAATCATTGCAGAGTGTCACAACGCACATAAATAAATATGATACCACTCGTGTGGATAGCTAGCTGCATAACTATTAATTGCGAGACAAATGGCGAGATGTCGTTTTCTTCTCTACTTCTTCTCTTTCTAAACTACCAATAGATCAAATCAAGGGCGAACTTTTCCCACCGCTTCCCGATTTTGGCTGCCTGAGCAATCATGCTCGTGAGCATGTTCAAAACAAATAAACAACAGGAGTACAGACGCAGATTATTAAAGAGAACGCGTAGATGCAGGCACCTGGGATGTGGCATAATTTACAAGCAATCAAATAGATCGCACGCCGACACCAAATGCCTCGGCACTCGGGACGTCGGCGAGCAGACACACACTTGTGTTTACTGCAGAGAAACACAGCCTTACTCAAAATCGGCTGGACCCTGCGCATCCGGGTCTGGGTCCTCGAAAGTCTCAAAGAAACTCCGGTAGCGTAGAGTGGCCTTCTCCGCAGTTGTGTCGTCCAGGGCGGCAAGAGGCTCGCTCTCTTTGCTTTCCGTCTTGTCCGTGGCAGAGAATGAGATGGATGCAGGACTATACGGTTAGCAGTTGGCACCAGTGCGTTAGGATATTCATATAGAGAAACTTACCCGAAAAACTCGCGATCAATGGCGAGATATGTCTTCATCGAGTCCTTGCCGCCCCTCTGCTGCAGGTACGTCATGTATACCTGGCACAGCTCCTTCTTCGTAGAAAGGGGCAGACGGCTCTGGGTACGCATTGCGGTGATCACATGGCCGAGGCGGTCTTCTGCTGTCTCCTTCTTGTCCTCCTCTACAGTCTCTGATGCAGCAACGGGCGGCTGTGCTAGCTCGAATTCGAGCCACTTCCACCAGAACTGCCGGCTATCTGCGTAGTACTGCACGTTCTTCACAAAGACCGTGCGGGCGTCGCTGATCGAGCCCTTGACCTTCCACAAAAGGAAAGCCCACTCTGCCACCAGGGCCGCCTTGGTGTAGATGTCTACTTGTGGCTCGGCAATCGTCTGCTTGAACAGCTCAATGGCCGCATCAAGACCCGCCTGTCTCCGTTCCAGGTTGGCAAGCGAGAGGATAGCCTCCACGCTGTTCGGCAGAACCTCAATCACGGCATTGTGGATTGCCCGAGCATACTCCACGCGGCCACAGCTCTCCTCGAAATAGGCAAACTGCAACCGTATGGCCGGCCGGCTGATGGGCACAAACAGTGTCGACGCACGAAGAAATATATTCCGCACATCTTCCTCTTTGCCTGCCTGGGCCGACATCCAGCGCACGTAGCGAAACCAAATCTCGTCATAGTACGCACATGTTACTAGACAGCGCTCGTACAAAAAGACGACACGGCTGATGTCGCCCTCCGACTCTTCAAAGTCGAGGTACTTGCGCCAGTTTGAGAGTTGTGAGTGTTCCAGCTTCGTCACGTGAAAGTACGGACGCTTGATCTCTGCTTCGTACGTCCAGCGCTTGTTTGTTTCCTCTTGTGTCTTGACGAATACTGCGTAGGACAGAGCGTCGACCTTGGACCGTAGAACCGCTTCGATCTCAGCATCGGACTTGCTTGCAATTTCGGCATCTTCGCCGGCAATCTCCGCTCGGAGATGGGCTAGCACATCCTCGGAGACGATCTCTGCAACTGGCCGCGTTTGGGACAGCTGTTGATAGCGCTCAAAGTATCTGGCATACTGATGCATAGGGATTTGGACAATCTGCTTCAAGATGGCAAAGATCTGCTCGCTGGCCTCCTGTCGCTCCTCGTATTCGAGGTACTTGTCCCAGAAAGGGTGTGCGAGGAAGTCAAGACCAACATGCTCTGCAGCACGCTCAAAGACCCTAGAAACACGCGGGTTAGTTGTTGTCCTTTTGGTGGTGTCGTCCCATAAAGACGCAGGTCAAAGAGAGCAAGGTGATAGCAGGGAGGGAGAGGGAGGGGAGGGGTGGAAAGGGAGCAAAAATACAAGGTAAATGTTTTTGGTCCTGGAAATTTGACAAGGCTGAATGTTTATAATAGGGAATGTTGTTCCGAGGAGTAAAATGTCATCGTTGGATATGAGCAGCAAACATGCATCAGGCAGGGTGCAGCGGCTTGTGGCAGGATGCTCCGGAGGGGACCAGTCCTAGGCATAAAGAGAAGCTTTGTGGTTTGTGAGAGAGCAACATCCAGCAGGGCTTGTTTGGGGATTTGACGTGGCCATGATAGGCTTTCTCACCGTGAACATCGATGCAATGGTGTTCCATAGTCTCTCTCCACAAGGGACTTGCGCATGGCTCTGGAGACGGTCGATATCATATCCCAGCATATCCCAGCATATCCTAGCATATCCCAGATGGGTCGTCCGTCTGCCCCCTATCTGCTCCCAATCATCTTTTGCGGCCTCTTGCTGATATTCTCTACCAGCTTCGCCTTCTATACCGGGCCGTGTTCAAGGACGTCATATTTCGTTTCAGTTGTCCACATTCGTCTTGGCGTGCTACAGGTTATGCGAACAACATAGGGAGGAGGGGAGGAATCATCGAGGGTAAGGGGATGGGGGGAAAGGCGTATTGGCTTTGCTGCGACTTACTCTCTCACGGGCTGAGGCTCGTGAGTGGTCTCCATCTTGAAGGAGCAAAACTGTGTCCAAAGGTCGACCGAGTTTGTGATGCTGGCACAGCCGCGCTCATAAACCAGCTCTGCCGCCTCGGGGCCAGTGATATTGAACTCAAAGTCGGCGTACTTCTTCCAGTAGCCAAAGAGCAGGGGGAACTTGAGGAGGACACGGTCGTAGGTGTTGCGCATGGTTTCGAGAGCCTGCGGGCTCGAGTTGCGATTCAGGCCGCCGTCCAGCGCCTCGCACGCGTAGATGAGTTTCTCCCAGTGCTCAAAGTCGTCGGAGTCGACATCCTGTTTGCGTTAGTCGAAAGAAACTGGACGGTATCGCGTGTGTTTCAGAGGCTCCTATCTCCGCCCTCGTTGCCTTCGATGCCATCCTCATATACACGTCGCGCTGTCGCCACTTACCAGCTCCAGGTTCAGTCTCCGAATCTCGCTGTTCTCCTCGTCACTCCCGCCATAGTTGTAGTCCGCCATTGTGTTTGAGCGATACTTCGAAAGGGGGTCACGCCTGAAAGCAAATGCGCGCGCTGTGTCGATAAACAAACGCGACCGAAGTTGATCTGGCGATGTTGGACCGGCGCTCGATGTGCCAGATGCTGTATAGTAGGTGGTTTGTGGTCGCGGTAGGTCGACTGGATTAGATAACGCAGGAGTTCGACAGAGGGCAAGGCTGAGTATGCAACGATGTGATGATGTGAAGGGGTGGTGCTATCTTGAAGGCTGCGCGCAGTCACATCTGACTTGTTGTTTTCGAATTTCTTGATTTTCTGGGGCAGCGCACGGACCACTTAGCGCTCTGGATTGCGTTGAAATCCTCCGTACTTATTACACAGACCCCCACTCTAGTCACAATACGAGTAGCTCCGCTCCAAGGCTCCTTCCTTCCCAGTACACTAGAGCACAAATCACGTGCATACAATCTGGGGGCAACTGCAGCTGCGTCATGGGCCCACCAATAGCAAGCATAGTGGAGGGGCTTTGGTCTCAGGTGTCAGCTTCAGCTATCGGCCGCCCTAATAGCGAGATCCTACATATACGTACTCAGTCCCGACACACAACCTTCAGTAGGCAAAAAATCAAGACCAGAATCCCAAAAACAGGCCCTCCAATCGAAGAGGCGCCAGCACTGCCTAGAAGAACAGTCAATTCCGGTGGCCAAACGACCACCTGCACTCTGTGTGGCTTTGCAGCGAGCATCGTGTCTCGGCATCTTGCGGTCTGGAAAGCTTCAGAAGTCGAAAAACGACACCTGCAAGCTAGGGCCCCGTCTTCAGGAAGCACAAACATAGGCTGGACGGCGAGGACCGCAGGTTTTCTCTGGCAGCTACATAGCGCCAGGCACATATTCCCGGCTGATCCTCGACTCGAGCTCGGCCTTTCCTCTCTTCCCGGCCGAGAGATGCTGTGTCTCTCGAGACTGACTCTATACGCACGCACGCACGCACCGCCTTGTCTTCTCTGCTCTGATCCTTCTTACACCGTCTTATGAAAACACACATAGCCTTCCAATGGACTACATAGGAAGCACCGTGTCCTGGAACGGCCAGGCGCCTGATCCGGACAAGTCAAGCCGGCTGCTGATCCGTGACTATCCGCACCGGGCCATAGCTATTGCCTCACAGTCACATGCACTCATCTTTCGACACAGTGCTGCCGGCGGGAACTTTGGCGTCAACAATGCAAACGGCGATACACTCAAGTGTATGGTCGAGTTCTCGCCCGTATCCAAGGGCATGTTGAGCGACTATCGTGCACTCACTCCGCGCCCCATCTACGGCACCCTGGGCCTCATTGCTGTCGGCCAGGATGTCTTTTTGAGTGTCATTACACAAGCACTGCGTGTCGCCACTCTGAGACCTGGGGAGACGGTAGAAATGATCCAACAGGTGCAGTTCTTCTGCCTCAACACGAACGAATACGACGACGTCTTGTCTACGGCTGTCGACTCCTGGGATCCGGATAACGATGCCGCTTCAGTCTACTCGCAGGGCCTCAGTCGACGTGATATACCGGTTGAGCATCCGTGCCAGGAGCTTATGAAGCTCCTGGGAAACCGCAGCTTCTACTACAGCACCGATTTTGACCTGACAAATCGACTACAAGACAGGTGACTTGAGCCGCATTTATCCTCGTGGGGGGAGGCCACCTGAAACTAACATGCCAAACAGATCTGCCGACTCGGCGTCATTCGATATTGACAACTTTGACGAGTCCTTTCTATGGAACTCGTTTATGATCCAGCCTCTCGTCCAGTTCCGTTCCCGTCTACAACACCATGAGCGCGAAACCCTCGACTCGTCCCGCATCCTGACTTCCGCTGTGCGTGGCTTTTGTTTGACAGTCACCATTCCCCAGTCTGTTGCACCGCTTCGTACTAGCAAGTCTGGAATGCCATCATACCTCACGGTGATCTCGCGGCTTTCCTGTAAGCGGGCGGGCACACGATTCAACTCCCGCGGCATCGATGATGACGGCAATGTCGCCAACTTTGTCGAAACCGAGACTATCTACTGGAGCCCGAGCGGTGTCGTGTTTTCATACGTACAAGTACGCGGCTCCGTCCCCATCTTCTGGGAGCAGTCCCCCGGTTTAATCCCGGGGCACCAGAAAATTATCGTCACACGCTCTCCCGATGGTGCTCAGCCCGCATTCGACAAACACTTTGAGGACCTCGAGCAGTCGTACGGTGCCGTACACGTGGTCAACTTGCTGAGCGAGGCCAAACCGGGTGAAGCTGAGCTGACCCAATGCTACCGATACGGATTAAAACACACACCTTTGAGCCGGAGAGACGAAAAGGGAGGGATGGGCTCAATTTCGGACGACCACTCACTGATCCGATCAACCGAGTACGATTTCCACGCTGAGACCAAGGGACCAACGGGCTACGAAGCTGCACAGGAGATCCGGCGGTATATTGAAAACTCAGCCGACGGGTTTGCGTACTATCTGGCCGTCGAGATGGATGATGACAACACGCACAAAGGCGGCCGAAACATGGTGCGCAAGTCGTCGAGCACGAGCGTCTTGCATCGCCGGTTTGTGGTTGTCTTACAGCAGGAGGGTGTCTTCCGCACAAACTGCCTCGACTGCTTGGACCGTACCAATTTGATTCAGACGATCATCTCGCAGATGGCCGTTGAAGCCTTTTTAGGCCAGCGAGGCGAGCATGCCGGCACCGACTTTTGGGTGCGACACTCGAATCTGTGGGCGGATAACGGTGATGCATTGTCCAAGATCTATGCCGGAACTGGCGCGCTCAAGTCATCCTTCACACGGTCCGGAAAAATGTCACTCGCAGGCGCTATCGCAGACGCCCGAAAGTCGGCAACCCGCCTCTACATCAACAACTTCGCAGACAAGGGCCGCCAGAACACCATTGACATGCTGCTCGGGCGGTTATATGGGCAGATGCCAGTGGTTCTCTTTGACCCGATCAGTGACTATGTCACTTTCGAACTGAACAAGCGGGCAGCGACATTTTCCTCGACAGAAGTTATCAACATGTAAGTCGACGCCAGGGTATATGTGCTGCCATGGTGCTCTGCACTTGGATACTAACATGATACTCAGATGGGTTGGAACATTCAACCTTAATGGGCGTCTCGATGGACTGGGCGAGGATATATCGCCATGGCTATTTCCCAAACAGCCCGAAGCAGCAGAACATCTCCCCGACATATTTGCCGTTGGCTTTCAAGAGATTGTGGAACTGAGCCCACAACAAATCATGAACAGCGACCCGTCACGGAAGCAGAAGTGGGAGGCAGTCGTGCGAAACACACTCAATTACCACGCATCATCGGTCAACGGTGAACCCTACGTGCTTCTTCGCAGCGGCCAGCTGGTAGGAGCAGCGCTGTGCATCTTTGTGAAGTCGTCTGCGCTCTCCAAGATAAAAAACGTCGAGGGAAGCGTCAAGAAGACGGGAATGTCTGGCATGGCGGGCAACAAGGGTGCGGTTGCTATTCGGCTCGATTACGCCAGCACGCCCATCTGCTTCGTCACGGCACATCTGGCAGCAGGCTTTGCCAATTACGAAGAGCGGAATCGGGATTACATGACCATCCACCACGGCCTTCGGTTCCAGCGCAACAGAGGCATTGACGACCACGATGCGGTGATCTGGTTTGGCGACTTCAACTACCGCATCGGCCTCGGCAGAGACCGCGCCTTGGACCTTGTGCGGGCACATAACGTCGAGGCGTTGTATGAAAACGACCAGCTTAACCTGCAGATGGTGGCCGGCCTTGCGTTTCCTTACTATTCCGAGGCGCGCATCACATTTCCGCCGACGTACAAGTTTGACGTCGGCCGCGATGACTACGACTCGTCCGAGAAGCAGCGCATCCCGGCATGGACAGACCGTATTTTGCGCAAGGGTTCGCAGCTGCGGCAGCTGGAGTACAACTCGGCGCCACTACGATTCTCCGACCATCGACCCGTATATGCACATTTCCTGTGCACTGTCAACAAGACCGATGAAGCCCTGCGCGACAAGATCAGCCGTGAGCTGTACGACCGGCGCAAGGGCGAGGTTGGTGACGTGACGGCCAACACCACGGCCGAGGACACCGACGACGAGGACCTGCTGGGGTACGATGCGATCGAACCCGGGCTACCGGCCGCTAGTTCTGATCGTCAAAAGTGGTGGCTTGACAACGGGCGGATGGCACAAGCTTCTATACAGCCACCTGTACCGGCCAACCCGGCGACGCACGCAGCGATTTTGAACCCTAAGCGTCCATCAAACCCATTCACACCCACAGATGAGTCAGACTGGGTGGCTGTGCCGCGAGCCGAATCTAGATTGTCGTCGTTTTCGAGCCTATCGACATCCCCATACGAGCACATCAACCCCTCGATGCTCTCATCATCTGTAAACAGCCAGGGTGTGGCTGGAAGCTTGCCGAGAAAGGCCATAGGACTGTCCTCATCGTATGACAAAGGTGGACAAGGCATGTCGAGAAGCGCATCGACTCAGTCCCAGCGACTGGACGCCGGGTCAGGAGCACCGCCCCCGCCACCACCAAGGCGGCAGCAGACGACCACCAGCACCAATGCCAGCAATGGCCACTATGGTGACAGTTCAGTTGCTACCTTGACAAAAAAGCTAGCAGCGGGACCGGCCACACAGACGGCAGCATACACCAATACTGTGAGTGCTGTCACGAAGGCGTTTGACGAGCTGCGCACATCCGCATCGTCTTCACCAGCTTCGCCGCCAGTCTTGAGCAAGGCCAGCAATGTTCCACCTCCCCTTCCCGCGAGAAATACACTCAAGCCGCCAACGGCAGCCTTACAGAGCCCGTCGCAATCGTCTGCCCTGCCCTCAAGACCAATGTCGGCGGCATCGAGCACCTCTGCTTCTGTGTCGTCAGCGGTGACTGCAAGGGGAAAACCGGCACCGCCCGTTGCGAAGAAGCCTGCACATCTTGCCGCGGCAACATCTCCATCGCCTGATAACGGCCACGAGGCCTCTCCACGGCCAAAACCCTCTCGACGCCAGACAGAGGTGACACCGTCAGAATTCGGCGATAAGCCGCCCAAGCTACCGGCTAGAGCACCAACTGTTTCTGCGTTCGGAGGCCATGCCGGAGCGCGCCCGATACCTGTCAAGCCAAGGAACCATGACCTGCTGGGCGACGATGCGGAAGGTGAGCTGTCTCGATGGCAGGCGATGCAGCCGTCGTAAACATGCACGATGGACTTGGCATCTTGAAAGACAAGGGAAAGCAGTAAAGATCTCAACGGCTTGGATATAGAGGACAGTAAACTAGCACACCCTAATAGTACATGGATTTTGAACACATTCCATGGGCAATGAACAAATGAGCAACCTATGCACCACAAGTCAGGTGTCGAGGCTATATAGATGAGAAGCTATCTCTCATTATGACATGTACTCACCCTCTTGCTGTATTATCGGCACATCCGACTCTGTATATATCGCGTCGAGATCGGGAGTTCTATGCCGCTTCACATCCACCCATTCCGATCATTTTTGCAAGCTGTGCTAGCTACTAACTGCTACGTCAAGGTCATCGGGCATCCCAGCCGTCGCGAAAGGGTTCACGCCGTCGATTTGAGGCACATCGTGAGATTCTGAAGCAGGTTGACGACAGCGAGCAGTACTTCCCTGTCGCCTATGACGAACGCTGTCCACGGATGAAACGGCACTTGGAGCTCACATGGCTTGTTGCAAGGACTGTTGCATTCCACATCTGAAGGGAAAGAATCCTAAGAGAGTGTCTTACTATTGAGACTTATCTTGCATGTTTACATAAGACTGTCATGGTGCTGCCTGTATCATCTGCTGACATAAATAGGGAGCACCTGGCAGTGCCAGTCCCCTGAAGGCCCCATTATATAGCGGTTCGTCGCCTACGACGTATCTTACGACATACATTCCTGCCCGACGTGCATATGCATGTTGATCTCGGTGGAGACTGGAGACAACGGAAGGAAAGTGCAGCTGCTTGATGCGCCTTCCTCAAACGGTACGTGCACACACGTTTTCCTGGGGCATTCTGAATACAGTGTCTGGCTGATCTCGAAACGACTGACACATCTGCTCATCTGTCAGCCAGCTGTTATTCGTGAGAGTTGCAACGCCTAATAATAATTGCTACACATCCAATAACTGCTAATCCACGTAGTATGCGTTTCCCTGCTTTTGGTTCCAGTGCAGTCTATTTCGGTAGCGTTCTTCACCGGTGTGCGTCCAGCTGAGTCAAGCTCTTTCCTCGGAAGGATGCCAACCGCCGCGCCTTCCCTTCTTTGACGTCGCATTGCCCTGCATTCTTAGTTGGGAAGGAGCTAAGGAGAAGACTCTGGCGTGAAGAAGGAGCGACTCTTGGACAATGACCGTTTTCCTGTTGATGGACTTGTCTCCTTCCTCTTGTGTTGATGGAAAAGGAATTACCCAACCCATCGTACCTCCACTCGATTATTGGCTTCAGGGTGCGCACTTTTGTGTTAAGACTGCTTTATTTTTTCTGGCCTCCCTTCCTTTGACATTCTTCCTTTCCTACAGCTATCTTACGTTACTGTCTTCTTTGTCCAGTCTTTGCATCGCCTCCTTTGTTGTCCGGGCTCCAGCCGTTCATCTCTAACGGGGATTATACTCCGCAATCTCGTTACGAAATTTGCCCAAGGCTCCTTGTTCTTTCCGCGTTTGCCTCCACCCTCAATCGCTCTTTCCTCGACACCGCTTCTATGGCTTGGGCCTTCCTTTTTAGTAAACGACGGCTTTTGACGCATCGCACCTTCCTTGCATGATCGCCATCAAAATCTGCTCGTCTCACTCGTGCCAGATCGCCTTCGTCTTCTCGTCGCACCCATACGGAGTACGCATATCGCGTTCTGCCACGGCCCCTAGCCGCTGATGTCATCAACTAGCTCTGAGATTTCATTCCCACTTTGCGCTGTGTTGATCACCCTATCCGCCCTATTATGTGTTTCTTTGTCCAATGCGTTGCGAGTTGAAAGATTTTGAAAGATTTTGAAAGATCTCGTGAGCTCGCATCCGCGCGCCTTCCTCCAGTCGCCTCCATCGCTCTTTCCCTCTCTCATCACCCTCAGCCACACGAGACAACCACGACGCCGAACAGCAGCTGCACAGGCAGGCACGACCGAGCTGCCGCACCACCACCACCTAACGCGGATTCTGTCTTCAGATATCTTCAGATACATGGGAAGTTCCTGTCGACGATGGAGGATTGAAACGGAAGGAGCAACCCAGCGAGTACCTGAAGAGGGAGACGAGCGTCCCAGACGACCCAGCTTGCAGCGTCTTCCTCGCTCATTTGACCGCGTCGTTCTTTCCCTACTTTGCACTCAACCTGCAGGCGCTCCTGCCTTTCAGAACCGACCCAATGGCGGCCCACAGCACGCTAGCACCTGCCCCCGGCGCAGACAATGAGGATTTATTCGATGCCAGGGATATTAGTCACGCGAGAGATAGCGATGCCGCAAGAACGGCAGAGGGCGATGGGCCACAAACCCACCCTGCCAAGCTAGTACCAATGTCAGGTGCGGTAGGCGCCAGTCACACTGGCACTGACACTGGCACTACCGAACACCCGCATAATCGTTATCATCGCTATCTCAGTCACAGTCACCACCTCCACCATGATCACAAGCCTCGCCTGCTCCTCCACCGCCCACACTCCAAAACACCGCTCATCTCTTCTGAGGCCTCGACGCCTTCACGAACGCGCTCTGCTTCTTCATCGCTATATACTATTTCCTCAACCTTCCCTTCGTCAGCCCCGGTCCATACTCCCATCGACGGGCCGAGCTTGCACGTGATCGAGGCCGGCACCGACAGCATCGAGACCCCTAACGACGACAATCTTAATTCCCGTGTTAACACCGACCCGCCGAACAAGATCGCAACATCACACGACTCTCAAGCGCTGACCGACTCTTTATTTCTTGAAGCGGCAGTGCTACCCGCCGTATCGTCTCAAAACATTATACCGTTGTCCACCCCGCCGACAGCATCATTACCAAGCCACACCCGGAGGACAGAAAGGGATAGCGGAGCATCCTATGAGAGCCTCAGCCTCAGCCTCAACCACAGCCAAAGCCAAAGCCAAAGCCTAGCACTGCGTAATATAGAGTCTGAGCAAGATTTGAGCCGGTCTCGGGAAGGCGAAGCCCGCGACGACATCATAGATTGCCACCAAGAGGGTAGCGAGTTTGCTATCCAAGACCTCAAGGGCGGCAGCGTCTACGATACCGCAGGCGTAGGAGACGTGGGTGTAAACGGCAGCGAGGCTGAGAGCATAGACTCGCAGACGCTTGCCTTGGACCAGACCCGCCTGCGCATTGCCTACCTCGTCAGCACCATGGTGACACCGTCGGCCAACGCCCTGGTGGACGCCACGGCAGTTGGCGCTGCAGCCGGTGCTGGGGAAGATGCCAAAGATGCCAGCCGTCTGGCTTCGACTGCTCCGACGCCTCTGTATGGGCGCGATGAGCTGGCCAACCAAGAGGCGAGCGAGGTTGGCCACTACATGGAGCAGTGTCCCAGGGGCTGGAATCATACTGAGCTGGCAAAAAAGCGCGAGAAGATAACGCAGATCCTCTACTGGCAGAGCGAAGTCACCGAGCTCGGCGACGACTCTGTCTACTGCGGCTGCTCTGTGGGCACTGCAACCCCCTACGACGAGAATGACGACAGTGGTGTTGGATTTACCCCTGTGGTGCAGCCAAGGAGCCAGGCCTCGTCCGAGGCTGGAATGCCACGGCTCTCCACAGTGGCTTCCGGTGTGACGACTGTTGGCACGTCCGCTGCTGGACCCGACCGCAGCTCTACGGCATCTCCGTCGTCTTCCATGTCGGCGCCGTCCTCCTCATTAACGTCATCTCTGTCGTCTTCGCCGTCGCCTGGGTCGCCGTCCCTGCGGTCCTCGCGGCCTTGCTGCCATGGCTGCAAGAAGCTGTTGATGCCGCCGCGAACTGTGGTGTTTGTCAGCTCCTCGTCCGACGACTTCCCTTGGGTCCAGCGTGCCGAGGATGGTGGCCGCAGCAACAGCGGTTTCCGCAAAGCCATACGAGCCCTCTGTGGCATCATTGGCCTGTCTAAGCGGAAAAAGGACAGGACCGATCCAAGCCAGAACGGCCTCCAGAACCCCGATGTCGCCAAGATAGCCAACAGCGGAGGCGGCAATGCCCTTTTCTTTGCAGTACCGGACCTTACTGGTGTCCAGTTGGTCGGCCCGGCATCGCCGATCTTGAACCAGCGCAAGAAGAGCATTCCCGAAGCCAAGGTGTGGGATCTGTGGGAGAAGACAAATTGCAGTGAGCTGCGCGACCACGTCGACAAGGACGAATGGGCGCTTTTCTTCCCGGCGACGGAGATGTACCGCAGTTTGCGCAAAGGTGCCGAAGACGACGACCGTGATAGCGACAAAGTCAACGCCGACGCTGGAGCCGATGCCGACGCCAATCTTGACGACATTATCAACGGAGACGACGACGACGGCGATGACGCTTATGCCAAAGAACGGCGCAAGAGGCGCGAGATGGCCGAACGACTCCAGCGCGCGCAGATCTTGCTCGAGCAGCACAAATGACCACCCGGACTTGTCTTCCCACTGCGGACATGCACACCAGCCTGTTGCAGGCTATGACTCTTTTCACTTTACTCTTCCCACATAACGACTATCTCATTCATATCTGATTTTTCTCATTCATATTTCATTTTGCGTACTTATGGGAATACCCTCGATACCTCGAACCGGCCCTTTGGATACGGCCTTGGTTTTTTTGCTCTGAGCCACTCACATACGTTTCACATTTTGGTTTCTTGCCGTCTTTTCTCGTTATTTCTTACATGTCTTGCTTACATTTCCCCTTTCCCCTCATGCTTTGTCTTTTATTCTACAATGGCCTCGGCATGGCTAGGATGGCATAGGTTGGAACTGGCTGATTAAGATACCCCTTTTATAATTAGTTAATCATGATAATATTTTGCATTTATTCTAGCTTGAGGGTATTGAGTGTCATTATCGTATACTTGAAATGCCTGCTAGCTAACAAAGACATGGGTGTCGTACATGGGTGCTTTGCATCATTAAAACATTGACTGCCGTTGGATAAACCCAACGCAAAATCATCATCATTGCCAAGCCAAAGTGCCTAGGAGTTGTGGTCTTCAAAGGAAATGTTGAGCAGGGCCCGGACCTGTTGGAGCACGCGCGTTTCAACCGGCTGGCCTTCGAGCAGCTGCAGGACCGCCCGTGTCACGTTGTGGTCTCTGTGGTGAGCATGCCCATGCCGAACCACTGCTTTCCCTTTGCCTTTGTCCTGGCCGGGCTCATCATCTTCATTCAGTGCGTTGTCTGCATCACGGAAGCGAACACGCTTCGAAGGTGTCATGAACGGGTCCTCGGACACGACGCCAGTCACCTGGCCGTCGTCGTCTGAGCTTGCACCAGCGTTGTCGTACCAGCGGGCCTCTCTATCGCGGCCAGTTCTCTTGCGCTTCTTTGCACTGTCTGCAGCCGAACCGATGTTGTCTCCTGCATCGGTATAGAAGGAGGTGGATGGAGTTGTTGCTACCGTCTCGAAGGACCGTGTCAGATCTGGTACTTGCGACAGCGCGACGGCGGATGCCTGTGATGGTGCCATGGCCGAAGATGAGGATGAGAAGGTGGGCAATGACTGCTGTGTAGCGGACGGAGGCTGGCTACTGCGTTCGCTGAAGAGAGCTGCAAATGACGACTCTGGGTCAAGACCTGTCCCGATTTCAGTTGCAGCCTCTGCTGCTTCAGTCCCCTTTGCCGACAGCCCTCTTGCTGCTGCCACTTTGGCAGCATACTCCTCCGAGGCAACTAAAAGCCCGCGTGGACGATGGCTGCTACCGCTCCTTGTGCTTCTGGCGCTGTTCGTGTTCCTGACTGCACTGTGTGTGGGTGTCCGCACAGGTACAACGATACCTCGCGCTCGTCCAACGCCGCCATCACTTTCCATGTCCGTGCCATTGTGGCTCGGGCCGTCCTCTTTCTTGTTGTCGCGCGCGGTGTCTGACGATGCGTCGCTGAGTTTCCGCTTGTGCGATAGCTCACTTTCACAAACAAGGGCCATCATGCCGCGATCTATCTCACTATCCGCCTCGCTCTCAATGTCATCAGTAGTGGGAGCTGAGGAGGATGGTTGCTCTTGGGACGAGGTAGCATTGCCTTGCTCCGACGACGACGAGTGGCCCTGCTTCCCTTCCTTGGCAGTGGAAGGCTGCTTCTTTTTGACAATGCCAAAGTACTTTGTTATCTGGTTGCCGACTGGCTCTGCCGGCGAAGCGGGCTCTGCGTCTTCTGAGCCCGGCTCCGCCGCCGTCCTCGTTGCTGCACGAGTCGTCGTTGATCGAGTCGACCGCGGGGCACTATGAGTGCTCACTCGCCGTGTTCGAACCGGTGTAGGTGTTGGAGGGGCCTCCTCGTCCTCAGAGCTGTCTTCACCATCTTTCATAACGGTGTCGTCTTGCTGCACTCCATGAAGCGCAGTTGTGAAAATGCGCTGGCGTCCGGCAGACTGCGCCATGCGCGGCGGAGGTGGTAGGGGCTGCTGCATGCTAGCTGGTCTGGGAGCCGTGGCGGGCGCTGCTACACGCCCCGGACCACCGACTTGCTCGGCTGGGGGAGTAGTCCGCTGGCCAATTGATGTGCGGTATGTCGACCGCGGGACAGTCGAGGGGCCGGCTGCGCCCACCGGCCCGGCACCACCAGCGACGCGGGCATAGTCTTCCCACATAAAGAACTTGCACTGCCGCCGGCGATCTTGAGGGCATCTGTAGAACCAGCGTCCTTTGTTTTGACCTTTTTGTGTTTCGCGCAAGACAGCCTGGAGCCGGGGTACGCAGTCGCACATCCACTGACCGTTGACACACTGACCCTTGGAGCCAAGTCCAGAGGAGGGTGTCCCCGGGGCAGAAATAGCGGAACCGCGCGGGGTTCTTGGCGTGGCCTGGCGCGGTCGACGCCCGCCCGACCTACGGGGAGGCATGGGAAGTGTGTATGTAGGTGGATGGTGTAAAAAGAACTATGGCCGATGGCTGTATGAGAAGCGCGCCTGGGATGTGCCAAAGTGGAGGATAACGGGATTGACTCTTGAAAAAAGAACAGCGCTGGGGTGCTTTTGAAGTTTGTAAAGAAGAAAAGCGAATGTCGGCTTCGCCTATCAGGAGACAGGTGAAATGCAAACGCACCAAGCTGAGGGGAGTTGGGCGTTCTCGGACGGGCTCAAAGTGGCTGGGCGACGAGAAGGCTGAGACACCCCTGCAAGCTGCAAGTATCTCAGGATAATATGATGCGACACACAATAAGACGTGGGATGCTGCAGCGGTTACAGCGGCATGTCTAGTGGCCGCGTCCCCACTTATCTGATTGCTCAATATAAACCGCGGGCTTCTGTTCACAGGCTGTGTAGAGCTTTGTTTCTATGCCGAGTATCGCAATAAGTATGCATGCTATGCTATTCAAAAGTGGTCACCAAGGAAATATATGCCATAAACCACAATAAATTAGGCCGTCGCTTCCCCTCGCATGCTTTCGCATGCCTCAGGCCAATGTCATAAATCATAAGATACATTGCTTCCGTCTTCAACAAGACAGCCGACATGCCTGCAGTCTGTCTGCCAGCCGGGAGAGAGGGCAAGCCTAGCCAATATTGCCGACACCCTTGAGTCTCAGATACACATCTGTGCCCCATCCGTACAGACTCTGCACGGCAATGCCGCCGCCAAAGTACTCAGCATATGCGCGGCTCAGAGGCAGGCCGTATCCCAGGCCAGCAATCGAGCTGCCGCCGCTGTTGGTAGACGAGATGAGGTTGAGCCCGCCGCCGCCCAGGTCGGTCCCGTCGTTGGGCATGTCGTCGTCGAGGTCCGAGAACGTCGTGAACGAGTACGACCAGATGTTGGGCAGCACGTCTGCGCTGATGCCGCCGCCGCGGTCTCGGATCCGGATTGTGACGCCCGACGCGTTGTCGTCCAGTGGAAGGATCTTGGGGTCCTCCTGTGTGGTATCGGCGCGTGTCTCGTCGTTGGGGTATTTCTCTTTGTTGCTGAGGCCCACGGAGGGCTCGGGCGCAATGGTGATGACGACGGGCTCGCGTTGCATGCGGTTCTCGACGACGGCACGGAAGGCGTTCTTGAGCAGCTCCGTGACAATATACTCGAGGTGCATGGGCACGTAGGCAAAGGTGGTGTCCGGCTCGCCGTCGATGCGCCACTGTGGACGCACGCCGTACTTGAGCTCGCAGATGTCGGCCACAAACTCGGCGCAGCTGTCGATTGTGCGTGCCGGCTTGAGCTGGGTATCAATGATGCCAATGTACGACGGAGGCAGCCTGCCCTCTTGCTCGCGCTCTTGTGCTGTTTCTGAGGATGATTCTGACCCGGTAAACGGGCGGCTGCTGAGGTGCAGTGCAATGTGCTGCTCGGCAATAAGGCGGGTGCCAATGCGGGCCCGCAGGTGCTCGTCGAGGAACGCCGTGACGTGGGCCGGCGAGATGTACTTGCGCGACTCGAGGAACCCCTGGGCCAGGATGGGAATCGTGTTCTGGTGCGACGTGACAAGCTCGGCGAGCTCGTCTGTGAAGGCGATTTCCTGGTCGAGCGTCGAGACAGCAGAGCTGCCGCTGTGGCCGTTGTGGCGCTGCCACAAGGGGAGCAAGGCTTGCAGGCTGTGGCTGTAGTTGTCGTAGATTTGGCGGATGTTGCTGTTGGAGACGACAATGTAGGGGAGATTGCGCAGTGCGTGGAGGCGGCGCGCGAGACGGACGGGAATGAGGTCGAGGGAGAAGTTGGCGCTCTGCAGCAGGGCCTTTTCACTCAGCGGCGGCCAGCCATGCTTTACGAGATCGGCGAGGCGCAGCTGGTGCTGCGGCTCTTTGGCAAGTCGTCCGATATCCTCGTCGCGCAATGGCGGCGGTCCAGCGTGTGCAGAGCGGCGGCCATGCTGGCCGCGGGCAGGGCGCGAGGTTGAATAATGATGCCGACAGGCAAAGGGTGAAACGAGAGAATGCCGTGATGGCAGGTGTCTTGAGTGTGTAGAGAGCAGAGGAGCGCGTGTACACGAAGAAGGGGTCAAGGAAGAGGTCGACGAGGACGAGAGCGTGCGACGCGCCGTGGTCTTGGCCGGGATGGCCTGTAGTGGCCGTATAAAGGGTTTCATATTGATGGCATTGCGATATGTGCGCGGAGAGTCGTAGTTCGCCAGCAGCAGCTATTACTGAGCGTAAGTATTGACTATGAACTCAGGCCGGGCTCGCGGACATCAAGACAGATGAAGGCTGAAGCCAGAGGAGTCACTCAATGCTATCATGTGACTGGCTGACGAATAACTGTATTTATTCTCCCCAGGTTTTAATAGGAAGGCACGCGAGAGGCCTAGCCCGGCCATAATGGAGTAGCCACAGCGATAGAAGCGGACAGCTCAGTGGGGCAGATCTCAAGCCGATGGAAGCCAGCTGAGGGGTAATCGTGCAGCGCGTCAGTGGGTGCACCTCTGTAGTCCCCGCAGCTTAGAGCATCGACACGACAGAACCAGAAGAGAGCGACCAGGCAGCAGGTTCGTAGTCAAGGCATGTTTTTTGATAATCGAGGAGACGACGGCACGGCAATTTCACGAGCACTCAAGACAATGGTTTACAGATGCAATCGACGTAATGTGTTTGATGCGAGCTAGGTACAGAGGCGCTGCTGGCCAGTCGAAAGAAGTCTAAGCTGTATCAATGTATCTTAATCATCGCGCGAGAGCTGCATCGCTTCCTCTGTGCGTGCAACGCGTTTAGATGCTGACCTTCTGGTCGAGCTCGACGTCCTTGATATGCTCGTGCTGCGACAGGGTGTTGACAGCGTCCTCGGGGAACGTGACACTGCGAGTGTTAGCCGTGGTCGTCCTCAAGAGCGCAGGATCTATATGTGTGCGGGAAACCTACGAGAAGCCCTTGATCAGGTTGTACTCGTGCACGATCTTGCCGCCCTGGTCGGTGGCGTGCTTCTTAGCACTGTCGAAGAAGCTGGTTAGCAAAGAGTTCCATAGCAGGGACTGTTCGATGCAGAGATGGAGAGAACTCACGCAGCCACCTGGTCAGGGGAGGAATCGGGCTTGCAGGAGACCTAGGGATGTCGCTGTTAGTTGTCGGCGGGATACTGCATCTGTAGGAACAGGAAGAATAGGAAGAACAGGAAGAACAGGAAGACGGCGGGCTCTTACAATGTAGGTAGGCATGTTGGACAGACGGCGAGGTGGGTGTGTCAGATGGGGGCTTGGTGTGTGAGAAAGGGATGGTATTGTGCGGGATCGTAGCTGTTGAAGAGGGACAGAAGGGAGAAGAAGAGGCAGAGCCGAAGCGGAAACCGTCTGTTTAAGCATTATTTAAGCTGGACGATCCGGCAGAGGATCTCGTGCCGCAGTGCATGTTATGTAATCTTAAGATATCTGAAGTACGAAGTACGCCATAGTCACTGGCTCTAGCATGTGCGAGCTTGGCTCCGTTCTTCTCTAGCCCAAAGCCAGCGCCCAGTCCCACCATACCTGGCATGCAGGGAGGCAGCACGGTATCGCCAGTGACGCAGCCAGCGCAGCAAGGCTCAGGAGCGGCATATCTATCCCCAAACAGGAATGACGCAGCAGACAGAGGCAGCGGAGGAACGCGCGCGTGCTAGCGGAGGCATCCGATGGAGAGGTGGCTGTCGAGGCTGTCTCGAATCGATGTTCGCTACTACGAGACGGGGGCCGGGTATTCCCTCGCCCTCCTAGCCATTCTTCTGTCATCACATCAGTTCTGGTCAGTTCTGCTGCCTGCTACTGTCCCATTCTATTCCGCTCCGGCCTCGAATACACCTCTACACATGTGTGTGCTGCTGATTTGCGCCAGACACGGCTCATGCACGAGTACCCGCTTGTCGATGACGTCACAGCCAATGAGCGGCCAGTGACAGCTCTTTGTGCATCTCACTGTTGACTCTGAACAACACCAGATATGCTCCTGCATCCTATCATATTATCATGTCCCTTTCAAAGTGAACATGTCACCATCACATTTCTCTGTTCACTCCTGTCGATTCCGTGCTGTTCAGCACACGATCTCGCCTATACTGGCCCATCCTATCGCCATCGTGAACACGCCTTGTGTGCTTGTTCAATGCTGGGAACATGTAGGAATCTATTGAATATACAGGAATATATAAGAGAGACGCCTCCCGGACTGTTGTAACGGTCCATCTTCAGGCCAACATCATACAAGCTCTACAGATCCAATCCCGATCCTCGACTCTCAACTGCCCCCATCTCGTAACTATCTCGTAACGCAAACCAAAATGGACGCAGACTCTGGGCCAAAGATTGAGCGGGCTTTCACGAGCTCTACAATCGACTTCTCCATCGTGGACGACGGCAAGGACCCAAAGTCCCTCAAGATCAAGACGGCCGACGCGCAATGGATAGGCCAGGTCCGCGAGAGTGCCCGCAAGATCTACCTGTCTGTCAAGTACACCAACCGCATCAAGTGTGCCAAGCAGACAAAGGAGCGCAGTCCCATCGCGGAGGACGACGATGAGGAGGAGGATGTCCCCTCGTCTTCGTCATCTACCCTCTCTTCTGATTCCACCTGTGTAGAGCATGGTGATGCAGATGCCACGACGACTGTCCTGGAGGCAGATAATGCCCGACTGCAAGGCAAGCTGAAGCGCATGGAAGAGCGCAACAGAATGCTCGAGGACGAGAACTCTCTTCTGGCCTGGTATGCCCACTTCACCAGGGGCGGCTCTGCCGAGTCTGCCCCCCCTTCCATCGACTCCATCCTCGACGAGGCCAAGACTGCTGTCCTCCAGCAGGCGGCGGCCACCATCAAAGACGCTGTGGCCATCCACGAGCTTCGTCCAGAAGCGATTTCGTAGAGCCCTGTAGATTCCCATCGTAGACGTAGACTTTGCCATTGCTTGGTATTGCCAGCCTTTCCTCGGGCGAAACTCGCAAGCGAAACGTCAAGAAACCTCTCACAATGCAAGAAACACCGAGACCCATGTGTGCAATACCAAGCAAGATGAACTGTTTCGCGAGTAAGTTTTTCTAGTTTTATCCCTTTTTCTTTTTTTATCTTATTTCCATCTTTTCCATACACCACTCGAGTGCCCAAGCCATCTCAATATATACTTTGAAGCATTTATAAACCTGTAATAATTCTACTTGATACTGCTCTTGAACCAAATCTTCAAGCTTACGAGCCTCGATTACAGAGCTCACGATGAGAACACCTGTCCTAATACTGCCATCCGTCGAACTCTGCGCCTTTTACTGCGACCTCGGCCTATTCTGCGAAACATGCAGAGAATAAACCGGTTGCAAAGCTTCTCTGTAAAACATCACTGCTGAGGTCGTTGCATACGTGTCTGCTGTTTGAGATGGCAAATGCGAGGACAGTGCGAAGCGGCTGACGCAGGCGACCGACAGTGTAGATGTACTAGCGCCACAGTGCGTGCTTACTAAGATGCACTATCGAGAATGCGCTAATTGAGTGCACCAAACCAAGAACACGGCGCGATCCCCAAGCTCTAGTTGACAACAGACGACAGACAGAGCCCGGTCTTCATCCTCTGTATCCGTCAGTTGCAACTTGCAATAGATCGCCGCGTACGACGCACGACGTATGATCCCAGTGCAGGAGCGCACAGTACGAGAAATCCTCGTGTAAGATGCGTTTGAGTGGGCATTGATGTGCTCCTGCCACAAGTAGTAATTCTCGTACTCACTAGTGCGCACCTTCCGCCTGAAGGCTAGTGGAGATGTCCTTTCTAATCGCCATTCGCTACTTCTATTCCTGTCAGTGTGTTGGGTGATGTCAGCTATTTCTTATTATTCTTTAGCATATTCTTTATTTTGCGTCGTCTACGACGTCTCACCACCTAAACCCCTTTCCGGTGCTCGACACGTACTTTTTCGAGTCTCGCATCCTTTTCTCTACCACTATCCCAACGGCTTTCACACCTTTCCATTCTTTGTCACTCGTTTAGACATCTGTCGTTTCGCTTCTTCCTGCCATCTCATAGCTCTCTTTTAATACATATCGTCCAACCTCGTTCGCTCGCTTCGCCTACCGCCCTCCGTCAACGCGCCAAGATCTTCTTTTTCCATATTGGCGTTCTCCTAATCTATGTGTTCGTTATCAGACTCGCACCCGATCTCGACATCCTAATACTAGTTTCTCGTTCTCCGCGCATGCGTCCTTCACCTCAATCATATTCGACCTCCGTCAGCTGTTCCTCGATCTGTCCCTCTCACCTCCCGACGGCAGCCCCCCATCTCAACTCCCATCCCGAACTTCTGTGCGACGCGACTCAGCCTTGCATCTAGCCTCGATACGATCCAAAGACCTCGTTAACATGGGAAAAAAGCGTACGTAGCCGTTGACTGCCGACTGCTGATGCATCGGTGCCAAACTAACACTTTGCAGACCGCTGGGGTGTCATTGTCGACGCCGGCTCCTCGGGCAGTCGTCTGCACGTCTACCGCTGGAAGGACCCGTCTAGGGCAATCGAAGGCGCCGACGAGGACAAGCTCGCGAGACTGCCAAAAATAAAGACGAAATGGACCAAGAAGATCCGCCCCGGCATATCAACCTTTGGCGATAAGCCCACCACAGTCGGTGCCGACCATCTGCAAGCCCTCATCGACTACGCCCTCGAAGTTGTCCCCGCAGACCAGCTTGCCGACACGCCCATCTTTCTCATGGCTACCGCTGGCATGCGCCTCCTGCCCGAGTCACAACAAAAAGCCGTCCTGCGCGAGACCTG
Source organism: Ophiostoma perfectum (assembly GCA_029298845.1). Classification (NCBI taxonomy): domain Eukaryota; kingdom Fungi; phylum Ascomycota; class Sordariomycetes; order Ophiostomatales; family Ophiostomataceae; genus Ophiostoma; species Ophiostoma perfectum. The sequence continues at coordinate 114,047 of JANSLV010000066.1, forward strand.
CTCATACTTGCGCCAAAATACCGACTTTGCTCTTCCCGACTGCGACCAAAACGTTCAAATCATCTCCGGTGAGACCGAGGGCCTCTTCGGCTGGCTGGCGGCAAACTACCTTCTCGGCGGCTTTGATCACCCAGAAGATCACCAGCACGGCAAGAACCACAACACCTATGGTTTCCTCGACATGGGCGGCGCCTCGGCCCAGATCGCGTTTGCGCCAAATGCTACAGAGGCAGCGGAGCACGCCGACGAACTGAAACTCGTGCGCCTACGAACCCTCGACGGCAAAGCCTCTGAGCACCGCGTCTTCACAGCAACCTGGCTCGGCTTTGGCGTCAACCAGGCCCGCGAAACATACGTAACAGAGCTGACAAGCCGGTTCAAGGACGTGCTGGCCATTGGTGGCGACATTCCCGACCCGTGCATGCCCAAAGGACTGCGCACAACCCTGGACGGCACACTCATTGAAGGAAGCGGAGGCAGCGCAAAGAGCGCGCGCGAAGAAGAGTCGGCACTGGCACACGCGACAAGGGCTGGCGTGTCAGCTCTGGTTGGCACGGGCGAGTTCTCGACCTGCCTGCTCAACACAAAGCCCATTTTGGCAAAGGACAAGTCCTGCGGCAGCGAATCAAAACCGTGTTTGATCCACGACTCAGTACCGAGCATCGACTTCGACATCAACCACTTTATCGGCGTGTCTGAATACTACCATTCGACTCATGGCTTCTTTGGCGAGGAGAAGGGCGACATTGCATACGACTTCAACACCTACCAGCGCAAGGTGCAGGACTTTTGCACCCAGGACTGGACCAGCATCAGAGCAGGCATTATGAACAGTGACGACCCCAAGGAGACGCGGAAGAGCAAGGAGGAAAAGGCAGACCGTGCGATCCAAGATGCAGAGCAGGCATGTTTCAAGGCATCGTGGGTGATCAATGTCCTCCACGAAGGCATCGGTATCCCACGCGTCGGCCTGGAGCCTTTGCCGCCAGTCAACGTGTCGAGCGATGCATCAGAAGAGTCTAAAAGCAACGGATATACTGTCCCGTTCCGGCCCGTCGACAAGATTGATGGCACCGAGGTTAGCTGGACACTAGGACGGATGCTCCTGTACTCTGCAGGCCAGATTCCTCCCTACGGTGCCAACAGCAGTCCTACTGGCCTTGACGGAAAGGGCGTGGCGGTCGGATTCGGCAGCAATGTCAAGGACGGCAGCATCCCCGCCGACTTCACATACGCCGGCTCGATGTGGGAGCCCTTCAAGGGCGGCAGTAAGGCACACGACGACGACGACGACTGGGGCGACGCAGCCGAAGACCTGCTGGACAAGGCGCGCGAGAAGTCTGCTATTCCCGGCGCTTTCTTCTTCCTGTTGATCGTCATCCTCTTCGCGTGGCTGCTGCGCAAGAAAGACCGCCGCGCGCGCTTCTTCAATAAGGCTGGCAATCTGGTGCGGCGGACTGGCCTGTTCGGCAGCCCACGCAAGCAAGGCCGCTTCTCGACGTCGATCGGCACTGGCTCTAGTTCGGGCAGCGGCAACGGTGGAGGCTCGCTGGCCGGACTTGCGAAGCGGTTGTTCCGGCGGAACTCGCACGAGTATGAGCGTGTGCTCGAGGAGGGCAACCTCAGCCAGTTTGAGCTCGCCGACATGGACGACAACGATGAGTTCATCTCGGACAGCAGCGAGGGCTCGGCATCCGCAGGATTCCGCCTGACGTCGACGGCCGGCGGCGCGCGCACGTCGGGCCTGTCCACGCCGACGGGGAACGTGGACCGGCTAGGTGACCTGCGGCCATCAGCATCAGTAACAAATGTTGCGAGCTTCTCGGCCATCGACCGGAACGGGCTGGTCGTGCGGACCGAGAGCCGCGAGCGTCTGGGAGGCAATGCTGGACGGCGAAGCCGCGCCGCTAGTCCTACGCGGCTGAAGAGTGGCATGACTCCCATGCAGGGCGAATAGAGTCGCCTCGTACCGAGGCAAGCATGCTAAGCACTCTACACCGGAGCTTTCTGCATCTGTTTCTTCTCTCCCGTCTTGGTTACTCTACGATCTTTAATCTGTTGCAGCGAGCATGATTTGTTTTGTACAACCTTTGTCAACGATTTTCATATAGGAGTTACTGTTTTTGCCTTTGTTTATATTACCCCTTTGCCGCCATGTTCTCTACAGTTACGGGCGACGTACTAGCTACATCTTTGGATATCAATCTTGAAACGACGGTGCTGCGATAAGTAGTCAATATAATGAACCTTTGATTACGCCATGAAAGCTATAATGTGGTACCAGCTGAAGATATAGTACACTGAAAAACACAGACCCGACCGAACCCGTCCATTCGATGAAACATTGCTATAAATACAATAAAAATTGATAGATCAAGATCACAAGACCACAAGACCACACGATCACAAGATCACTCTGCTGACCGCTCGAGGAATGTCGGATCACTCCGTACACGGCCTTCAAACTTGCGCCACCACTCCTCAAACGCCTTTAGTGGTACTACCTCGGGACCGCCGGTGCCGCTGCTGCCGCTGAAGCCGACCAGGAAGTTGAATGCGTTTTGGATGATCCGCTGCGCCAGGACCAGCGTGGACGGCTGCGTACTGCTGGAGCTGTTGGCGCCGGCAGAAGAGCCGGATAGTACGACGGCCTTGCTTGAGGACCGCACCTCCTCGACCCGTGCGCCGACGCTGCTGGCATCCTCGACGCTGATGCCGAGAACGGTGGGTGCAGACTGCTGGCCGCCGCCAATCTTGAAGATGGCCGACTCTTTGCCCGGGCCGATGCCGCCGAGGAAACGTGACTGCGGCGTGGTTTGGCCCGGGGCAGTGGGTGGTGTGACCAGGTAGATGGCGGCAGCAGTGCCCTGGGGCAGCTCGACACCGGGTAGCAAGAAGACCACGACGTGGCTGAACGTGCGTTGGTCTGCTGGAGGTGCCTGGATAGAGTAGAGAAAGGAGGTGGGTGACGGGGCCTCGGTGGGTGCCGTGATGACTGGCAGGCCGGCTGGCACGATGCCGAACAATGGCTGTGCCATGGTAGTGAGAGATACAAGAATCTCAAGTCGACCTTTGGCAGATGTCTGGTGATGAATTCTTCGGAGACCGGAAAGCCGAACTATCGTCGGTGATGCCGTTGGATGCAATAAAAATATGGATTGATATGAATGAAGATGATGAAATATAATTGAGAGTGTATATGGCTGTCAATTGTTGAAATATCCAATATCCAATGCCTTATTTAACGAAAGTGATGATGTTGTACGCTCACGAGGTATGACTGGCGATGCCCGCCCTAATTTGCTAGTGCCTTCTACTTTGTTCGCCAGTCTTCCGTCCTGTATTTAGTTGAGATGGTAAAACTGGGTCCAGCAATAGGCTCATTTTCTTATTTATTTTGTGAATATATTATATGCACCACTGGCGGGGAGAGCACTGATCTTCATGGAGGGGAAGAGTGTTCAAAGGGCAGCCGCGACCCGCGACCACTGCACTTTCCTTGGAAGATGGCATGAACAGGCATTGAATTACATAAGATTGAGTCCAACCTGCTGGCATCGAAGGCGTCGATGTATACAGACTGTATGCGTAGTATTTTATAATAGTAACATATCAAACAGTTCAAAGGTGCCTAGACAATCTATTCTTCAGAATTGCTGGTTCCGAGTATGCAGCCCTGGCCTCTCAATTTTGACTTTAAAGCTTATCTAGTGGTCGTAATCTTGAGCTCACTTTTTGTCTCATCCAGTTGCATCTGCCCAGACAGCTCACAATACACCCGCCCAACATGGCCACCGTCTACAGCAACCTCGATCTCATTAACAAGCTTGACTCGTAGGTGGTTGTCTCTTCTATGTTGGCTGAGTTTCAGCTACTAAACAGTACAGGTTCCCCGACGAGAAGAAGCAGCCTGAGCAGTATGCCGAGTACTTGAAAGGCCTGTACATCGTCGAATGGTCCGACGACGGTGGCGCAACTACGTATGCTATCGGTTACATGCTCAAGGCGGTCTTTGCTAAGCTTGTGGCCGTTCCCAAGGCCGAGCTTGAGTCCTTTGGCTTTGACTCGAGCGTCGATCTCCATGCTGCCGTTGCTGCCCCAGGAGGTACATTGCCGCTGTACCGTCTCCTTGCCCGCCAGACCACTGAGCCAGAACGCACAAAGACCATTGAAGCCCTCAACCAGTACTGGCGCAAAAAGAAAACCTTCACGGTGCTCGCGGGCTGGCGTGACGAACTGTGGCCCGTGTACGGCCGTGGCAGCGGCGACAAGGCAAACCCAGAACTGTTGTTCAGCATTGAGCGGGCTGCCACAGGTCTTCTCGGCGTCGTGCGCTATGGTGTGCACCTCACAGCCTACGTCACGGATAGTGTGACATCTGAACTGAAGATCTGGGTGCCCCGGCGCGCGGCCACCAAGTCCACTTACCCCAGCATGCTCGACAACACGGTCGCCGGTGGACTCATGACGGCGGAGGATCCCTTTGAGTGCATAGTGCGCGAGGCCGACGAGGAGGCGTCTCTGCCCGAGAACGTTGTCCGTGACAATGCCAAGGCGGCCGGTATCATCACATATGCCTACATTACAGACGAGCGTGCAGGCGGTGAGGCTGGCTACATCTACCCCGAGTGCGAGTGGATCTATGATCTGCCGCTTCCGGAGAGCATCGTGCCCCAGCCCAAGGACGGCGAGGTCGAGTCGTTTATGCTGTGCACGGTGGCCGAGGTGCGGGAGCAGCTTTCGCAGGGACTCTACAAGCCCAACTGCGCGGTTGTCCTCATTTACTTCCTCGCCCGCCACGGCCTGCTAACGCTCGAGAATGAGCCACATCTCACTGCCATTATGGGCCGGCTGCAGCGCGTGCTGACGTTCCCGGGCCCGCACGAGGCTGAGCAGTAAACACACACGCAGACCATTGACAAAATACTGATGCTATATGAATGCGATTCATAACTGACATAACTGAGCCAACTTGTGTGCAAATAAATGAGTATAAAATATGGAATGTGTCCAACGCCGCAAACGCCGTGAGAAGCTCCAAGGCTTTCTTTTCGCAACCCCTTGATGTCTCTATTCAACTGCTCCTCCCCGTTTAAGCGCCTATTTCTTGACAAGGAGGTAGGTGTAGTCGACGCGAAGCGGCGTCAGCTTCTTGAAAGGGCCTACTAATGACAGCAGAAGACCGCCGAACGAAACGTACACCTTGCTGTGAGGTTGTTAGTGCCTGTCTCTCCCTCGTCGTCTCCGGTGTTGCTTGTACGCACATTGTCTGGCCGTCGGGGCCGTCCTCAAACTTGTATATCTTGCCGTAGCACACGTAGTCGTACATGTCCGCCAGCGTCGACTCGCCCGAGCCAGGTGCGCCCGGCTTCGACACATCGCGCCAGCCCTTGCCGTCGACGTCGTCCGCCTGGCCGTCCAGCGACAGCGTCGTTGCAAGAACCACAGTCAGCGTCTCCTTCTCGGAGCACGGGTACAGCTCGGTGTTGATGTCAAGCGTCATCTTGGTCTGCTTGTCCGTCGACTCGGCAGTCAACCGCGCAACACGGTCATACTTCTTGTGGTCGACCTCGGTGATCACAAAGGTCTCCTCGAACAGTTGGCTGTCACCGGATGAGCCCGACATTTTGAGTAGTCTAGAGTGGTGCGTGGTGCGTCTTGGAAGTCGGAGAGAGTGCGCAGGAGACGAGTTGTCGACGGGCTGGTGGTGTTGCTGGAAGTGAAGCTTTTCGGTCGTGCTTTTCTAGCGGAGCTTCACCTAAAAATTATTTCGGTCGTCCATTAGTGGGGCATTTTCTGTTAACAAACGATGCACGTGACTGAGTTTAAGCATATAGTGCTAGGAGACGTCATTTTTACTCGGCGTGCTGATATTTATTATATAAGAGTAGCTGCTGCATCTATTCAAACATATCACAGGGAAAGTAAAGCAGAGAACATAACTATCATCTTAAACTCAAACAGTCAGGAACTTGCTACTGTCATGCCACTCTCTCATATATAAGTGCATAGTGTGAATAGTTAATTTAGCTGGCAGACCCGCAATTAAGCACCGGGTTTGGCAGCGAAAACCTTTACCTGTACCAACTAGAGCCCACAGCTGTGCGCGACCAACGCCACCACCTACACCAGTACCGCCATCAGATGCTTCTGCACCATCTACTTCGCATTCAATAGCCTTCTGTTGACACAATAACAGAAGCTGGCACCCCGCAATGTCGTTTCGCAAGCGTAATGTTGTCCTGTCGAGCTCGGCTGCTCCTGGCGAAAGTTCGCCTCAACAGCGTTCCCAGCCTGAAGCTGCGTTGCCTATGAACAGGAATGCAGCCGGCGCTGCACATTTGCGAGGGGCTCCGGGATCTGCAGCTTCTCTGCGGACACCTGCGGGCGCTGCACGGCTGCCAATACGGCCTAGCTCTGTCTCCGGTCCCGGCCCTGCTCGTGCTCCTTCTGGCACCACACAACCATCAGCGCCGAAGGTGAAGCTGCCGCCTGTCACATGGAAGACAGCTTCCACCCCTCCAATTTCTGCTGAGGAACTCGCCAAGCTGGAGCCCGAGATGCATAAGCTCAATGCACAGCTGGAGGCCGAGAGATTGCAAAGGCGGCACCCCAAGCCCGTGATTCCCCTCGACCGCGGTGCGCGGCCCTCCCCCTTTGATGGCCGGCCCATCACATCTACTGGCACGGCTTCGGTCGACCAGCTGCTGGCAGGATATGGCGGCCTTGTTTTGGGACACTCTATTCTCATCCAGGAACTGGGCACCACGGACTTTTCCAGCGTGTTGCTGCGCGCATATGCGGCCGAGGGCCTCGTCCAGGGCCACCACGTGCATGTCCTCGGCTTTGGCCCCGGATGGAGAACTGAGCTCCCGGGAATAGCATCTGCATCATCTGGCTCTTCCAGGTCAGCCAAGGCTAAAGAAGCAGCTGACTCGAATGACAAGATGAAGATTGCGTGGCGGTACGAAGCGCTATCGGCCCGGCCAACACCAAATGCTGGTGCCAGAGGTGGCCCTGCACCAGGTATGTTTCTCGTTTCTTGTCTGCATTGATCTTGAAGTACCACAACTAACTTACAAGGCCCTTCCTCTGCATCGTCAGCCGCTACATTTTGCCACGCGTTTGACCTCACCAAACGTCTGGCTCCTACCGACATCAAAGGCACCTTGCACGCCTTTCCCTTACCGAACCCCTTAAGGCCGTCACCACAGCCAGAGCATGTCCATTCCCCTCTGCGGAAGTTCTTGGCGTCAATCAAGGCCAGCCTCGACTCGACACCGCCGTCGTCCATCCACCGTGTCGTCCTTCCCAACTTCCTCGCGCCCCCCCTCTACGCCATGGACGGCTGGACATTCCCCTACGTGATCGCCCTCATGGCTGGCCTGCGCGCCATGCTTCGCGACTACAGCCGACGCCTGACTGTCATGATCTCCATGTCCACGTCGCTCTACTCGCACGATAACGAGTGCGTCTTCCGCCTCGAAACACTGTGCGACAACATTGCCGAGCTGATTCCATTGCCACCTGGCCCGCCCTCGGCCGTTACTGCCAGCAACAAGCCCAGCGGCGAGAAGGCCTCGCCTGCCGACAAGATGCAAGGCTGGTTCAAGGTGCACAAGCTGCAGGTCTACTCGGAGCTTGGTGGTGGCGGCACAGGCCCCCAAGGCAAACCCTTGACTGAGAACCTCTGCTTCAGCGTCAGCGGGCACAAGGGACTCGTCGTGACGCCCTACAGCCTTCCGCCCATCGAAGACATGAATCCCAAGGAAAAGTCATCGGCCGACTCCAAGAAGGACGATATTGAATTTTAAATCCGGCTCGACAACAACCTCTCTCGATGCTCCATGGCCATTTTGCTGCGCGGCTTCACCGCCTTCTGTATCGGGGAGCGTCTGCCGCTTTGTGCGGGACCCACCAAAACGGCCACGCCTGAAATTTCTCGCCCAAGCTTCCTCCCCATTCCTTTTTGTCTATTTTTTCTCTTCCCTCTTCTCTTTCACACTCTCCCTCTCTCTCTTCTTTCTTCTTCCCTCCCTACCAACCATCCGCCAAAGAGTGAGTCTACACCCCCGTCTTCCTTGGGAACCCAACAGCAATGAACCGACAAAGACAAATGCCTACATGATTATACAAACGTTTATATCTGTCAATCCCCTGAGCATTTTGCATGCTGATAAACAAACTTCAATCCAAAACTATGACACGGCATTTGTCTTTGTCCTTCTGTCTTTGCCAGGGACATCTTCTGATTTGTTGAACAATAGCTAACCAGTGCTTCTTGTTGAACCAGGGTTAGGTCGAATCGAAAAAAAGAACGCAGCGATGGACTCGTCTGTGGCTGTTGTGGGTGCTGCTGGCATCCCCAAAACCACCGACACATCCCCATCCTCTCCCTCGCCGGGCAAGATTCGGATATCCAAGATCGGTGGCCGGTTTCTCGTGTTTAATGTCGTCGATGTCGCTCGCCTGCGTCGCGAACAAAGCATGTGCTCCATCCTCGTCGGCATCACACCCCAGGCACCAAACCAAACCGTCTTCAGCAGCTTGCCTCTGGAGCTGACTGCGGACGAGGTTCGGTGGCTAGTGTACGATCGCAATGCCGCACGCGTGGTCGATGATTTCCAGGAGCATCTGAAAAGCCTCGCCTCCCATTCTAGCCGTCGTAGCTATACCGCCAACGTCCTGGGGCAGCGCCGTGTTGCACAGACAGTCGCCGACGAGATGGCAGCCGAGCGCGAGCGGCGTGGTGCGGAAGTGCGCGCAAGCATGGCCGCCAAACGAGCTGAAAAGAAGAGTAAAAAGGCTGTTGTAGAGGAAGCCATAGAGGCTGCAAGTAATCCAACAACGTCAACTGCTATCGAAGTGACCAAAGTAGACGTCGCCACGGCGCAAAAGGGCAAGGAAGAGACGCGACAGAAAACCCATCAGAAAGAGCCACTTTTGCGGATTACACCGACGACCTCGGCAGGCCTCGTTGGCAACGGTGGGGGCAGTGAAGACAGTGAGGTCTCTCTGATATCGCGCCATTCGCCAACCTCGCCTTCTGCCACAGCACTGCGCGCGCATCTGGCTGACCAGGGCTACTATACAACGCCCGGTCTGCGATTTGGTGGCAAGCTCAGCGTGTATCCTGGTGACCCCTTCCGGTACCATGCACACTTTGTGGCCACGAGTTACGAGTGGGATGAGCCCATCTGCCTGCTAGATGTCGTGGGCACGGGCCGTCTCGCAACAGGTGTCAAGAAGGGGTTACTGATCGGTGGCGCGAAGCCGGTTGACGAAAGTCCGGGCAGGGAAGGCCACGAGCAGAGACAGGCCGACAATGTTCGGACATTTACCATGGAGTGGGCAGCTATTTGAGCCAGGCCTGCATTTGCATTTCTCACATATGATACCCTATTTCATTTACATTTCTGCATACTGCACTCGCATCATGCTCTCTACACATAATCATCACATAAAAGCAGGCAATGGTAAACTCGTGATATGAGAAACCACAAGCAAGGCCCCAACGAGGCTGTGATCAAAACAAATAGAATGGCTACAAACTCGAGAGAACAAGGTAAAAGGTCAAAATAGCAAAAAAAAACAGAATGCAAATATGCATGGTTTGGGTACCGTATCTGGAAGTATATAGACTGAGAAGAGAAGACGAAATATCAACAAAAATCAAAATAGATCAAGGCACGAAAATCCGGCTGAAACTGGTTACCTCTCTACGGCAGCAGACACACTTGTCAAAGTTGTTCATAGCCAGAGACACGCGGCAGTCGTCGCACAGGCTGAGGCACCGGCAAGGCCACACAATGATGGTGCGCGGTGCGCTTTGGCAGACAACACACTGCGGGCCATCGGGTCCGAGGCCGGATGCGCCATTCGCCCACGACGGCGCTGCGTCCAGACCAGTCGAGGCGCCATAGGATTCGTCGTCGTCGGGAGGACACATCGCAGCACGGCGGGACAGGAGAATCTGCTCCAGGAGCCCGGCCTCTTCGTCGGGCGTCATGCGCGTGTTCGGCAAGAAGTTGGCCAGCCGCTGCCGAACCGAACCACCAGCCCCGCCCAGGCCATACCTGGACGAGGCCAATACTTCAACACGCTGGCGCCGACGGTATCTGTTGTATGCCGAGCGTGTGAGGATGCCGTCACTGTTGAGGTGCGCCGCAAGCGCCTGTGCTTCAGAGCGTTCCTCGGGGCTCTGTGGGTCCAGGAGACGGGCCAAGTCGGACGGCTGCATTGTGATGTCGTGCGTGGCCGGTGAGCTCTCGCGCGATCTCCAGGGAGAGCGCTGCGTGGGGGTGCGTTGGCCATCGTTTTCGTCCGCCGAACCGCCAACATCGTCCTCCCATCCCGCCTCGCGGTCTGCAGCGTCAAAGGCAGAGATAACGCTCGACACGTCGTCGTCGGATGCAACACTAGGCTCGTAGTCACCGCTTGCGTCTACTTCGCCCCACCAGCCGTTGTTAAGCCACCACCGGTAGAGCTTGTTGTCAATCTCCTGGTCGTCGTCCAGCCGTGACCTAGACAGATCCTTGGCGGCCGCGGCAGCATATCGTTTGCGAACTTCATGCTCTACATCAATCTGGCCTTTGCGCTGGATAGGGACACGGGCCGTATTGGATACGAGCCATTCACGTCGACTGTCCTCCTCCGCCGAGGCTTGGTCGCCGTCTGTTGAGTTCTGGCTACTAGTACCATCGGACTTGCGACGCTGGGCAATACGGCGCAGCCATTGCGGCTGGTTTCCGATGCCGATCCAGGCCAGGGCCTTGAAGACATACAGGGCACTAAAGGTAGCAATCAGTTTGCCAACATGTGCGAGGTATTCAGCAGCCATCAGCCAACGGCTGCTACGCTCTGATGCACCGATGCCTGAGCGGGCTGGCCTGATACGCTCGGGTTGCTTTCCTTGAGAGCCCTTTTGGGCAGCTCTCTCGCGAGAGTAGCCAGTTGAGAACCCGCCCAGCTTGCTGCCGGGAACAGGAACAAGGCCCGTTGCACCGATAGCGTCAAAACGAGAGCCCGGGAGGTCAGAACCCAACCACCGGGAGCGTAGTTCTTGTAGCTCGTTGTATCTCTCGTCTTCAAGCCAAGTGTGGGAGCGCAGACTAACACGGCGGTCTTCGTTGAGGTAGACGGCCTCACTTGCCATTGTAATTGCATCAAACCCGACACGAAGAAGCGCTGTGTAAAAGTCCATTTCCATGCCTACACGAACATTGCCCATGGGTAGGTTCGCCTGCATATTAGCATGAGCGTGTGCAAGTCGCTCACGGAAAGACACTTGCTGGCGACCTCCCGTGAATATATCCGGCTCTTGTGAGATGGCAGATAAGAACAAAGCGAAGAAATAGATGGAGCAGCAGATGACGATGCCGGTCAGAACGAGCATGTGCGGGATGAATCCAACAATGGACACGGTTGGGAATCGCAGTAGGCTCTGAGCCGCTGGGTCGTCCAAGGAGAAGGATACAACACTCCAAACTATGCTTCCCATGAAGCACAACGCCCAGAAACCGGTGCTGATGAGGCGGAACCGGGATTGGAGGTTGAAAACACCAAGAATATGACTAGTGACGTGGCTCATGCAAGACAAAAAGGCCAGGAGAAGAACCTCTGGCGGCGTGTTGACCCTGGCCAGGATCGCAGAACGGCTCATGGCAATGGCAGTGCCGCTAGCTGTGCCAGTGCTGGAGGCAGCACCGGTAGCGGCCGAAAACACCGCCGCAAGAGTAGAAGAGGTTGTGGACGACGTAAATGTAGAAGATGCGGGAGACGCCGATCCAGGAAAGGCACTCCAGCCAAGCTGATTGCTGACAGCTGCATCGGCCTCGGCAAAGGCCAACGAGTGCTCAAAGATGGTCATACCAGTCTCGGCAACTAATGGACGGCCCTGGATGGCACTGATTATCGTCTCGATAAAACTGCTTATGCAAAAGAAGAGGAACAAGGGCCATAGCAGCGATAGGGAGCCGCGCAGGTCAGATGTCGGGGCATATCTGTCCTGGGGGACCATGCGTATGGAGCGGCAAGAGGCTTCATCGGTAGGGTTGAGAAGGAGATTTGAGCTCATGCCATGCAAGAACGCACTGGCCTCGGTGAACATGAGGTCTGAGTGCTTCGAGGCATTGCCCCAGCGCAGCTCGGCGAAGTCGGGGGATGTCTGGCATTGTATGGACTGCAGCAGACGGCGGCCCTGGAACAGAAACGAGAGGATAGGGAAGCTGCGCAGCAGCAGCCGAACAGGCCAACGCAAGCGGACCCGGCGGCGTGTAGCGGCAAAGATGTATGTGCGGTTGAGGATCAAGGCGACAGCGACACAGGAGAGAGCCCACTTGCTGGTGGCATAGCTGAAGAGACTGCCGAGGCCCCTGGCGCCTTCGAGAGAGAACCGGGAGGCCGATGCCGTGATCGAAGCCACAAAGTCCTGGTCAACCGCTGCTGCACCGGCGGAGGTAGTGACCGCCGCAACCGTAGAGAACGCAGCCGCATGGGCCGCTGGCGCTGTACCCTGCAGGGCGTTTCCAGCAGCGTCCGTAGCGTCTGCGATGACATGCTGGCCGACATTGCCGAGGCCGGCGAAGCCGCCGATAGCATCGGGATTTGATATGAGCGACCCGAGGCGCCCGAGCTTCTTGACCATGCGCGGGCCAGCCCAAACAATGTCATCCAGCGACGGGGTTATCCGGGTCATGTTGAGGAACGCCAGGTGCTGGGCGGTCCAGAGAGAAAAGTTGTGCCATGCGTTGGGGTTATCGAGCGGCATACCGGCCGGGGGCACGAGGGCCTCAGCCATGGCCGGTTGATGGTATATGCTGTCGTTCGGAGGAGAGGGCTGTTTGGTAGATCGAACGTAGAGCAGGTACGAAGAGTAGGGACGCAGTACAAGGCGGTGTAGTCGTCGATGAAGCTTGTCGGTGAAGCGTCGTCGCTGGGCGATAACGATCAGCAGGCCGTCATCGCTCAGTATCGACCGTTCAGCAACAGGGGCACACAGCAAGATCGGCGATGGCGCTCGATGGACGACTATAGAGCAGAAGAGACGCGGCCGCGGAGAGAGTCGAGAGGAAGATGCTCGGAGGAGGAGGGTGTCGGAAGATGCTATCCCGTGATGTGGCTGCACCTCGGATGTGCTGGACAGACAGGAGGCAGTGGCGGAACCATAGGAGGTAGGAATGGCGGAATGAATCAGTGATAGTACGACCAAGAGCGATTAGGCCGTATTGAGAGCTTTGCCTAGGGTGAGTGACGGATGAGTGGAGATGAATGGGGTAAGGTGAGATTGTGCTGTTGGCATCGACAAACGGTGAATCGAAGCACTTTGGCGACAGGGCCGTATTAGTCAGATGAAAATGCTAAAAATACCAATATAAAATACAATATGCCAGAGAAACCCGGCATCTTTGTTACTGAGGAAGGTCCGACGGGCGACGATGCAGCTCCTTCCTCAACACCCCCAGGCGCGTTAGTCCTGCACTATTGCATAACGACGTCGCGTGCGAGCAATCTGGGCGGGGAAAGAGCGTGTTGTGCTACTGTGGGGCCGGCCAGGCGTTGCTGCATACGGAGTATTTTCAGAGATAAGATAACCTACTGGCATTACATCTCACGGTCGCTCCTTCCGACTTCATCTCTTGCTGCAAATAATATAAAGTATTATGTAATACTGGTTTCAAGCAGTACGGCAGTGGCCCGCCCTGCTGCCGATCACAGCATCAGTCTGTCCTCCACAAGCTACCGTTTTCACGGTGGTGGTAGTCCACGCATGCGACTGTAGAAATGGGTATGGCGTCTTTTCGTGATATCATATATTCGTAATTTGGGTTGGTTTCATTTCTTATATGCTTATTTCAGGAGATCTGCGATCCCAATTTCCACTTTGCGTTTCCGGACCTCCTCGATGGCGCCGGCAGGATCTGTCTCGTCTGGGTTGCGCAGCTGCCATGCCATACAGATGTCCATGGCGGCCGTCATCCACTTGCCGGGCTTGATCCCCAGTGCCGCAGCGACCTGCTTGCCATCGAGCAGCCTCTTAATGTGTGGTGCGTCCTGAACATCAAGGTCCTCGAGGTGGTCCAGGAAGTCCTGCCAGCCACGCAGCAGGGCATTGCGCGCCTCGTCTGTGATGGTGCCTTTGCCTGCTGCTTGCGCCGAGGACAGGACGTCAAACAGTACTGCAAAGAGAACCTGCAGCTTCCAGTTGCTGCCCCTGGCCTCCCACTCGCGAATAGCCATGCCGAAACGGTCACGCTCGTTGAGGTAAGCTGCCTTGTCGCACACGGCTTGCTTGAGGCTCGTGATCTGCTCGCGGTGGCGGTATGCGCCGTTGACGACATCGCAGAGTTTGTTGGTGCCGCGGATGCCCTCGCGGAGGGCGAGAACGGCCGGTGGCGGAGGCGGTCTGGAGTTGCTCTTGGCCGGTGGTGGAGGCGGCGCGATGCTGCCCCAGGGTGTGATGGCCGCCAGCATCCAGGCGAAGAACTGGGCTTCCTCGGTGCGCACCAGCACATCATAGATAGACCCTGGCGTCTTTGTCTTCTCCAGAAAGTCCAAGCACTCATAAGTGGCTGCCCAGCCTGCCAGGTCTGGTTTTGTGAGTCCTGGCTGTGCCGGATCTGTGAATATTGTGTGGTACAAGCCGAGACGGTCGATCAGGTGCAGAGAATCGCGAGGGTATTTTCCTTTCAGCATCTTCTCGACCTCGATGCCAACACGCTCGCGGCTGATCTTCAGCAGCAGTGCGTCGACCACCCGCGGGTCCGCCATGTACTTTTCGACATTGGGGTCGATGGAAAACTGCAGTCTGCTGGCAAACCGCACCAGCCGCAGCACACGCAACGGGTCGTCTGTAAATGTCTGGAGAGGCTCAAGCGGCGTCTGGATGCGCTTGTCGTCCATGTCCCGCAGGCCGCCTGTAAAGTCCTCGACAAGGCCGGTCTTGAGGTTGTAGAAAAGAGCATTCACGGTGGCATCGCGGCGCAGTGCGTCTTCTTCGGCAGTGCCAAACTCCATCTGCGGGTTGCGGCTGTCGGCAGCATATGTCTCCTTGCGCAGGTTGACAAAGTCGACGTCCATGTCGAAGATGCGGACTGTGGCCGTCTCCAGGTGCTTGGACTTGTCCGGGTTTGCCTCGACCTTGTGCAGGCTGCCGAGATCCTTGGCGGCCATACCATGGCGCTGGGTGTTGGCCGGGTCGGCGCAAAACTGCTGCATCTTGAGCGCAAAGGTGAAGCCGGTCATGGAGTTGATGGCGGTGTCGATGTCGTGGCTGGCCTGTCCAAGGAGCTTGTCGCGCACCCAGCCGCCGGCCCAGCGCAGAACCAGGGGCTCGGCGGGGTGGTCCTCGCTCTTGTCGATAAACTGCGCGACATCGAGCAGCAGGTTCTTGAGCTTGAGCTCACGCTCGGTCAGCTCAAGCGTCGTCGTCGCCATTGGGGATTCCAGGGCGCTTCTGCCGGATGGTATTCTCTTGCTGGGCGTCGGATTGTCTTCGAAGCCGGGCGCAGTGCTTTCAAGCTTTCTTTTCATATGAAAAGAGGGCCGCGAGATATATAAGAACCGTGAATATGACGACGCGGCTGAGATTGGCAAAGCGAACGATAGAGATGGGGAGGGCCAGGCAGAAACAGAACCAGCCACCACAGCTCTTCCGCGAGATAGAAGACGAGAACCGGGTTTAAAAGCAGACCATAGCATGAGTCACTCTATTGCTCGTCTCGGGAGATGAGTCCCTGCAGTATTCGATGGGAAACCAGAGAAACAGGAAAACAGGAAAACAGTCACGCCGGCACGGTCTCACCATGGCGATGCTGGCGCATAAGAAAAATTAGCAGCCTTGTGTGCGGCGATCTACCCCACTGTGACAGCTTTCAGTGGATGCACGTGACGCATAGCGTCTGCTTATGCCTCACCACACTGTAACGTGCTTCATCTCAGCCTTACAGCCTTGCGGACGTGCACAGCTCACGATGATTCTGATATTCGTTTAGTTTCAGTAATATATCATCAGCATTTGGTTCATGGCAGGTCAACTGCGAGTCATAGAATACTGATAGATACCGTACAATTTGTTCCATGTGGCAGTATCCTCTCATCGCATTGATTGGGTGTACTTGGTAATTTATGGCTTTTCTTTTCATCTTCTCATCTTTTTATTTTATTTCAACGGCTGCCTGGTTTAATCGATATTTATCTCTTGACTTCAACTACTCAACGTATGTTCTAGAATTTCTCGTCATTTCTTCGTGTTAATGCATTCAACACCCTACGCTTTCTTGTGTTATTATTTAGCTAGTATTTATTCTCAAAGTCGGATTTATGTAGAGATCTCCTTGCTTTTACATTAAAATTTAATCTTATTCGTATTTACTCCTACTTTAGATAATGCGGTCGTGGTATGAATAAGACAACTGGGAGCCGTGATGGCCCCGGAGTATGTGTTAATACTATCCGGTGGCGAGCGAGGCCGAGACGGCGGCGCTTTAGTTTGGATTGTTTGTAATACAGCAACTAGTAGTGATCTCAGCCTCAAGCTAAAGCGATAGCTCGCGTGCATTTGTGTCTTTCTGGTCTCGCCAAGAGGCACAAGAACTACAGAGTCGTCAGCCAAATCTGGGCTCTGATCAAAACCGCTTGGCCGCCAATGCATGCACTGCCGACTGAACACTCCCAATCGGAACACTGTCTTGGAACTATCTTGGATCTATCTTACCTGTGAGTCAATGAAATTACTTGTGAACTACTTTTGTTAGTCATTTCCGACGTGCGGAATTGCCGGAAGGGCTGTGCACCTCTGCGAGATCGATACAGACACGCTGGCCAAGGTCTCGGCCTGGAGTTCGCGCAAGGCTGAGGTATGTGCTGTATGCCAGTTACAGGAGGCGACAGGCGAAGGATCGAGTCAAGAGAGGTAGAAAGCAACATAAGTCAATGGCAAAAGTGCTTGCCGGACCGGAGGAGCTCTGAGTGGCGATATGGATATGATGGCCAGTTGACATCCTCGTTCGGAAGACGCTGGCGTGGGCTGATGATATAAGCAGAGATGGCAGTGCAAAGCGATATGGACGGATTCCACGGGCTATTTCACCAGGCCGTACACCCTTGGAACCCTTTGCTATGCGAGGGAATCTGTTGTGGTGGTAGTCGGAGAGAGGTAATTAAGAAGAAGAAGACCAAACAACGACTGGAGTGTGATGGCCAAGACACCCAACCTTAAATGCCAATAATACAGAGCAGAACACAGCACGAACGGTGACATTGCAGATAAACCCGCATTGTGCAATGTAGGTGCATTGCAGGTGCATTTATGTGCATGTCTGTGGTCCATCGTCACGGAAGTCGCAGTCTGACCTACATGTTGACTGCATGCTTGGCAGCTCCTACGTGGTACAGGACGGCTGCCTCCCTTTGGATTTTGTATTGTACTTTTGATTATGGATTGACTGTTAATCTAAAGATGCAGTTGCATAATTGCCCACTCTTGCTGTGGTGTTGTTGACTCAACCCCCCGAGTGACCAAGGGAGGCTGTGCAGAGGGATATGAGCCCAAGAGCACTAGCAGATACAAATACAAGTGCTAACGTATATATGAAGCCTGAAGCAAATGTAGTTGGTAGTACATAAGATTACAAGAGCAGCGAGCATCGAAGATCTCGGATTTTGACTGTTACTTTGCGGGAGATTCTTCTACTTGAGCTGCTCTCCTCATGCTGCTCCATCTCGAATTCCTGTTTCATCAGACGTGCTTGGCGAGAATAAACGAGAAACGTCCCGAGGACCAGTTGATCAAGTCTAGAATGCGGGAGCAGTAGTGTGAGGCAGCCCAGGCAGTGAATCCCACGGAATAAGCATGAAATAGGAAAGGCAATATAGGTAGGAATTGGAAGATGGGTGCGTGGCTGACAGAAAATATCGCATACATTGGCATCTCCTCACCCGCGATAGACGACATCTCTACAGGCACGAGTTCTTCTTGTAGGGCCATTCAGATCCTGGGTTGTGCTCTGATTTTCTGTACTTTCTACAAAATAGAACTACTACAAAATAGAAAGGGAAGTTCAGGAAAACCACAAAACCAATTACTACTGGCACAGCCTCCCTGACTGGGTTTGAAAAGACATCACAAGATGCGCCACTATATGAGGAATGTGAATACATTGGCAAGTAAGATGCAAATGCCTCTTGGCAAGTATCAATGTATTGGCACTACTCGCACGAGATAGGTCTAGATCTTTGTTTCTGGGTTTGTGTATCTCTGCGAGCTGTCGCCTATGCAGTCATGTGGCCCGAGTGTGACTGACGTGCATGCTGTAGCTGCATCAGTGTTCTGCTTTGTTCATAGCTTTCAAGCAGAGAATAGGCCTGGCCATCACATACCGGCTCTGGGATGGAAACGTTTGAATGTTTGTAAAAGAAGACGCCGAAGAGCCCTACGGTTGATTGGCAATAGTGATCAGCAATGGTGAATGGTGAATCGAGCTGAGCATTCAAGAGATTCCAAAAAGGAAGAGATATACATCTGAACGAGTAAACAACACCGGACAAAACTGGGAAGATTTGCATACAGTGACGGTGGTTGGCCTGGCTCTGGATTGGGAAACGAGCGACAGAGACGGGATGAAAGAGCATAGTCTACGAATGCAGGCCTTAGTAATGGTCCTATTCCCAAGGGAAATACCTTCATCGAGTGAGCTTCTGATCAACCGTACCTTGCTCTCTCTTCGCCGGAATCGTTCGACTTTGATTTTATTACTCTGCATGTGTAAAGGACTGGAAAAGTACTAACATGATCTTGATACGAAATGATCTTCATGCAACTGGGATGGTGGCTATGGACCTGCGGCAGTTGGCCATGTTTTCATAAATAGGTACTACAACACGGCGACGAAAGTGACGAAAGTGACTACATCATACATATGATATCGGCCACGCGCTAGTAGCCGTGAGGGATGCAGCGAAAAGGGCGGAGAGCGAACCCCAGAAACGAGAGGACGGTACATTGAGCTACTTTCTGGACGGGAGCCAGCCAACAGAGAGCTAGAGGAGGAATATATAAAAAGAAAGCAAATAGAATACAGAAATGAACAAAGGGGGTGCCGAAGAGGAGACAGGCGAGGGCGTCTGGCGAATGGGGAGCCATCCTCGCACACCAAGAGGACATCACGTTGACAGAGCTCGAAGACGCCCCCTTTGATATGTTTGATGTGTCTTTGCTATTTTATGAGCACACCCTCTTCTGTATATTCCGGCATTGATTTGACTCTGCTCCATTGGCCACGCCTCTCGCCTTTATCTGTGCGGTGATCGTTTACATGGTAACCTTCTTATCAGCCGTTCGGGCTGGGCGTTGAAGGGGGAGGAGGACTGCAGAGAGGACGACAGAGGAGGCTTGAACAAAGCGAGCGGAACTGACGAGGATGGAAAACAGCTGTGATCAGGCAGAAGTCGATCCACGGAAACGTTAGACACGGGACCAACAAAGAGGCAAAGAGGCAAATCCGCTAGAGACGACGGAGGATGCAATATCAAATACGATAATGAAAGAGACGAGAGGGACGGGGGAGACAAGCCGTCGAGGCAGGCGAGCTGATCACTTCTCTTATTCCTCTAGCTATGAACATGGTCTGTTTCATCATAGATCTATTCATTTGCATCACTGCCAAGGGCCAGAGACCAAAGATACCAACAGCCAGGTAGTAGGGCTAGACTGCCACCCTCAAGCTGCGCAAGGAGGCTTGCTGCGGCCTCGTCCCGAGTATATAAGGCCACTCCTATCCTTCGTTCCTCGGCCTTTTCGTTATCTGCCCTTCAGCTTGCATACCAACTACTGTCAGTCTGTTCTATCTTGCATCTGTATCACTGTATCCTTCATCTTCATCACCATCACTATCTTCGTCTTCGTCTTCGTCTTCTCCTTCTCTTCATCTTCCTCCATCACCTCCTTGACTCCATCGTCCTGTACCATATCAACAAGCATCATGGCTGGTCAGTCTCCCTCCCCACAAACATCACACACACCTTGCCCACTATGACGATAGTGTATCATCACCATATTACCGCAACGGTACTAACTGTATAGACCCCAAATCCGCTGCTATCGCCATCGGCCCCAACGCCAACGCCAACGCCAATGCCGACCAGAACATGGCCAGCTCGCCGCCCGTTGGCTCTTACTCACCCCCGGCCTTTACCTTCACAACGCCCGAGGGCATGGGCAACGACACAGACCACGTGGCCGACACCACGGCCAGCGGCCTCGGCTCCATGGACATCCCGCCCCGGGACCGCCGTGCCAGTGATGAGTGGGACGCCTCCAAAGTGCCGCCCAGCCGCTTCCAGAAGCGCAAGGGCTCCATCTACTCGACGCCCAACTCGCGCGACGGCCAGGTCGACAACAATTACGCTGCCAAGTTCCATGCAAAGCATGCTGAGCTCGGCTACAATAAGAAATAATGGGTATTACAAGAGGTTCTTGACAGGACAACCTGTAACAGTTGACACGAAAAAGAAGAGAGAAAAAAAACAAGACAGCTGGACATCTTCCTCGACAAGACCCGCGTGGGAGACTGGCTCTGTCACGAATTTACGCAATCTGATTTTTATTAGGCGACGGGCTTTTGCTACCTCCACGTTATATCTCACCTCATGTTTGGTAACCACGAATCTATTTGAATTTGAACATATCCATATCCTGATCATGGGCAGGTGAAACGTTTTGATATTTTTAGAATCTTAAAAAGATTGGTTTTGATGTTCTGTATAAAAAAAAGGAAGCCGTAGAGGCATCGCACCCGTACTTGGAAAAGAAGAGGAAGAAATGAGCAAGGAAAAGGCGAAGAGAAAAAGAGGAAGAGAAAAAGAGGAAGAGAAAAAGAGGAAGAGAAAAAGAGGAAGAGAAAAAGAGGAAGAAGAAGGAAAGAGATAAACAGAAAACCTTTCCTAAGTAATGCCTTTCGTTTGACCAAATGATAATAAATAGAAATAGAAATAGAAAACCGACATAGGAAACAAGTGCTGAGCGTGGAAATAGCAGAAGATAGTAATGAAGATGGTGAAGCGAGGAAACATGGACGAAAAGACAAACGAAAAGACAAGAGGACAAAAGGACAAAACGAAAACGATAACATGATGAACCCGCGACAACAAACGAACAGCAAACCGAACAGAGGAAAGCATTATACAATCATGAGCACACGCCTGTCTTGGCTACCGACCTGCGCAGCCAACGTCAACCCCTTGTTCATTCGTCATCGTCGTCCATGTCGTCAATGTCAATGGCATCGGGGTTGGCAACCGGCGGCGGCGGCGGCGGCGCCGCCGCGCCCTTGGATATGGCGGCAGTGTCTGTTGCTGCGACAAAGCCGACCGGTGCGCGTGCTTGCCGCTCAAGAGCCGCCATTGCGTCTGCTGTCTCGGCATCCATCTCGCCATCGTCCTCGCCCTCGCCATCGCTGCCCGCGCCGCCATTCGCTGCAGCCGCCCGCTGCTGCTGGCTCTTGGCCAGTGCCTGCGATGCCACAAAGTTGACGTCTGTGTTGTACTGCGCCTGCACACTGCGCTTCACACGCAGCATCTCCTTGAACGTGTCCTCGTTGCCGTGCTGCACTTCAAACACATTCCACTTGGCCCAGAAGTCGGGGTTCGTCCGTGGGTCGCAGAACTGCGACGCGTGTCCGTAGATCGCACGCGCACGGTCAATCTCGCCCAGCCGCTTCTCCATATCCGCAAACTTGAGGCACATGTCCCGTGCCTCCGTGTCGGGAAGCGTCGAGATGGCCCGCTCGTAGATCGGGCGCGTCGACGCCATGCCAAAGTTGGACGCCGACTTGGTGATGTAAAAGTTGAACATGTCGGCGCGGTCCTCGTCCGACACCGCGCGTGTTGCTCGCTCGTAGATGCGCATCGCATGGCGCGCCAGGCCGCGCTCCTCCTCCAGGTTGCCGTACATCAGGTAGATCACCTTGGCGAACTTGGGCGGGCAGTCCTCGATTGCCTGCTCAAACAGGTCGCGCAGGCGCTCAATGCCGATCCGCCGGTCGACTGCCTTGGTCAGGTACAGGTTCCATAGCTCAAACGCCACCGGGTAGCTGAACAGGTCCAGGCCGCGCTCAAAGATCTTGAACGAATCTTCGTAGTACTGGTGCTCCTCCAGCAGGTTGGCGTAGTTGACCACCGTCTGCGGCGTCGCAATCCGCAGCTCAAAGATCCGCTCGTACACCTTCTTCGTCTCCTCGAGTGAGCTGACGCTCTCGACTAGGTCGACATAGAAACTCCACAGCTTCCAGCTCTTGTGCACTCGCTGCTGAGGTGACAGCGTGTCGTCAAAGTAGTCCACCGTCGACCGCTTTGGTGCCTGCACAGCCTTGGCCATCACCCGCACCGCATCGTCAAAGTTCTCGTTGCGCAGCTCCATCTCCGCCCACTCGATCCACATGTCTGCGAGCTCGGCAACCGACCGGAATGGCACCTTGACAGCCTTCTCCATGATAACCCGCGCATTCCTGGTGTCGCCGCCCTGGTCGTAGAACTTTGCATAGTTGGCCCACAGCTGATGGAAGATACCGACAGCCTTCTTCGGCTCAATCGTTGCAATCGCCTTGGTGTACGTGTTCACAACCTCCTGCTTGTTGTCGCCCCACAAACCCACGCGCTTCTCCCACTCGGCGACGTTGTTGGGGTTCTGGCGAAGAAGAACATCGTTGAGCAGGAAAGGTCGCCGGTCCATTAGGTGCTCGAAGCGCAACATGCGGATATCTAGGTCAAAGTCTGCCGCTTCATCGACAACGCCCTTTTCGGCCCGTACCGAGGCCATCTCCATGAGCGCACCGATGACGGATTCTTCAAACTCCACGTACGAGTCAAAGACGAGTGTGAAGTCGCGCACCGTCATTACAGTCGTAATCGCCTCCTCAAACACGTCTCTTGCGCGCTCGAAGCTTCCTCGCCGCGTCCAGTAGGCAGCCAGACCCGACCAGAGTTTACCGCGTTGGTCGGAGTAGCGGTCGATGCCGCTGCGAATGATGCGCTCCACGTTGATGCCCGTCTCCTGGCCAGTCTGCACTTCGTTGGCATGCTCGACAAGCAGGTCGATCATCTCGCTCCATAATTCATAGTGGCCCTTGGCTTTCTTGCTTCGGAAACGCGCATTGTTGAGCACGGTGATGTACATGCGCACAGCCTCCGTGTAGAGGCCAGACTGGACCAGAAGCTCAATGAAGTCCTCTGCATCCTCGGGGTGCACTTGCATGTAGCGTCGCCAGATTCGAACAGCCGTCTCGCCGCCGGCCGAGTTTGCAAATGGCCTGTACAGCGCCCATATCCGGTTGTGTTGTGTAATAGGGAGAGCCCGAAGGGCGCGGTCAAAGGTGTGGCGGGTGGCTGTGACTAGTGGTTGTAGCATGAGAAACTTGAGATAGAGCTCCCAGATGCGTGGCATCTTGTTGAGAAGAATCAGAGCCCGTTCGAAGAGCGCATTGACCTTCCGGTACTCGGCGCCGTAGGCAGAAGCGTTGAGCTTCGAGATGTGTTTTGTGCGAAAGGTAAGATACTGGATGAGTTAGCATTTCGAGATACAACAACATAGCATGTGTATATCACGTTCAAGCATAGTACGTACCATTTTCCACAGCTTGTACGAACGAGGCAGCTGTGTGCACGCCCGCTCCATGACGTACGCTTGCTCCTGGGCGGTGCCGTGCTGTGTCTTGTATCGGATGTAAGAGAGCCATGGCCGTGTAGTGCCCGGGTTGCGGTAGATGTCTTGTTCGTAGGCAGCGTCGGCGTCGGTCTGAAGTGTTAGGAGGTTGTGGAGAGTAGCATGACAAGAGAGACAACCGGGGAGACCTACCAAGAGGTTCAAGTCCGGCCTTGGGCCCGAGGCCACGGCCGCCGTCGGCATAACGACAGCAGCCATTGTTGCGGAAAGAGAGTTGACTCGGGGAGGACGGCAGAGTCGAGAAAGACGCAGACGTGCGAGTGTCGAGAAGATATGAGAAGGGATCGAAGGGAGAGTCGAAGCGAAGCTGATTCAAGCGCGTCCTCACACCATCACGGTCGCAGCCATGTCTGGGATGAAACAAGAGCCAGCGACGAGTACCTGGTGCAAGCAAGAGTCCGCCCTCGGCTGCCGCAAAGAAGCGAAAGTCGTGCGATGAGGGGGCTTGATGCGCGGGCGCAGGTTTCGAGGTCGTCGTCGTCGTCGTATGTTGAGGCTGAAGCTATGCTTGTGTGGCAAGCGGAGTTCTCACAAGTTTTCTTGAGCGTGTGTTGTAGGTGCAAGCGGTCCCGGTCACGTTATCTCGTCTCAGACTCAGTCCCGAGGAATTCTGGAGCAACTTGGGCAGGTGGGCGGCTCGTTGTTGTTGTCGGTCGCTCCTTCTTCCAGGATTCTGCGTATGGGAGTTTAGTATGAATTTTCCCGCGTCGCCGTTGCCCAAAATGCTGGCTCATGCGTCCGAAAAGGGAAAGGACTACGTGACAGAGGGTGCAAGGCAGGAGCGGCTGCAGCCAATAGCAGGGCATACTTCGATGAGTCAGCAGCGCCTTAATCAGAGCTAGTGCAAGGGAGAGCAGGAGCGATGGAGCTCGGCCTATGGGCTGGTGGCTATCATGCGCTACTGGCCGAGAGGCTGCGGCGTATCTCAGTGCAGCCAGTGCAGTCAGTGCAAGCTTGAGGCAAAAGCAACGACGGCCAAATCCACGCATCCTACCTTGAGCTTCATACCAAAGCCAACAAGCCCTGCCACCGCCTCGACTTCGAAGACATTCTACGACTGTCCAGCGATCGCCTCGTGTCTACCATATCGACGGCACCATCAACGCCGCCTTACTAACCGAACAACAGCTCCCACCAGAAACCCAGAAAAGCCCTCATTATGTCTGGCGCCGCTGTACGTCACAAGCCATGATGGTCATGATGCAATGGTTGGACGGATATAACGACTTCCTGTGGACATCCAAACTGACAGCTTCTTTTTGGCTTGTGTAGGATCGCGAGGCGGTGTTTCCCACCCGCCAGTCGCTGGGTATCATGAAGGCGAAGCTCAAGGGTGCCGAGACGGGCCACAGCTTGCTTAAGCGCAAGAGTGAGGCTTTGACAAAGTGAGTAGCTTTCCCTGGCGATGCGTTGGCGGATCTGGGATGGCCAGGAGCCCATGTGTGTACTAGAACTAACAATTGTGTACAGGCGTTTCCGAGGTACTTACCATCACATACTTCCCTGCCGAACGACGACGACGACCTCACGAACATCACGAACTTCGATACTAAACCTCGTTTTCATATAGACATCACTCGCCGTATCGATGAGGCCAAGCGCAAGATGGGCCGTGTCATGCAGATTGCTGCATTCTCACTTGCCGAGGTGACGTACGCCGTTGGCGGCGACATCGGCTACCAGGTCCAGGAGTCTGCACGGTCGGCTAGATTCCGCATCCGCGCCAAGCAGGAGAACGTGTCCGGTGTGCTGCTGCCGACCTTTGAGAGCTACCTGACCGAGGGCAACAACGACTTTGCCATGACGGGTCTGGGTAAGGGTGGCCAGCAGGTGCAGCGGTCGCGGGACACCTACGCAAGGGCTGTCGAGGCTCTGGTCGAGCTAGCCAGTCTGCAGACAGCCTTTGTCATCTTGGACGAGGTCATCAAGGTCGTGAACCGCAGAGGTGAGTCAACTTCTCTTCCATATGCCATTACGAGACTGAGCCCGAGCTAACAACACTAGTCAACGCCATGTTTGTCTTACCCTCCATCCAGTATATAGACACCACTAAGTTGCAGTGTTTGCTAACCCACGCAGTGAGCATGTGATTATTCCCCGTACTGAGAACACAATCAAGTGTAAGTTATAATGCAACTCCCTCGTCACAGCCTCGGGCTCCCAGGCTAATCTTGACAGACATCAACTCCGAGCTCGACGAGCTCGACAGAGAAGAGTTCTACCGGCTCAAGAAGGTGGCCGGTAAGAAGCAGCGTGACACGGCCGCCGAAGACGAGGAGCTCAAAGTCCGGAAAGAGGCGCTGGAAGCTGCCAAGAACGCCTTGTCGTCCAAGGACAGCAAGAAGCTCGAGGAAGCCGAGGAAGCCAAGAACGCTGCCGAGAACGCCGCCGAGCCTGCTGACCTGCTGGCCGAGGGCGACGACGACGTCATCTTTTAAGGGTGGACGTCATGGCAGGGTCCGCGAGCTTCTTCTACCTCGCAGGCCAGCAATCAAGTTTGACGCAAGTTTGATAGCGCTGTATATCTCTTTGGCTTTTGTTTATTCGTTTTCTTCCACTTCCAACTGTTTGCGTACTGCATTTTGCTTTGGTATATCATCCATGGCCACAGCTGACGGTCATTGCCTTTTCGCCTTGCTGCTCATCTCTTTCAAATCTAATCATTTCTCCGTATTCATACAATATTCACACGACTGTGTTCTTCCTATTCCTGTGTTCTCTTATATACTTCAGTTTCCGGTGTGCAATGGAACTGGTGAGTCTCAAGCCGCCACCGTGACGCCGTAATATAAAACAAATTCCAAGACTTCGCCGAGTAGACAAGAAGTAGAGTGAACGCCGAATTGCAAACCGTGATGGCCCGTAGGCCCTTTACTGGCGCTGGTACGTGACCTTGATGCCCTTCTTGCGGCCCTCGCCGCTGTCCTCGCCCAGCTCCATGCCAGCTGTGCTCTCCTTGGCCTCGATGGCGCCTGTCTCGTCCTCGTACTCGACGAAAGCCAAGCCGCGGCCTGGCACCACACGCACTTCCCGGAAACCGGGGAACCGGCCAAAGATGTCGCTGAGTGCGTCCCCATCGACGCTCGACGGCAGGTTCTGCACGAACAGTGTTTTGTTGGGCGGCAGGTATTCGTCGGGGATGTGGGCTGCTGCTGGGGCAGCGGTAGCACCAGCGGCGACACCAGGAGCAGCCGGGCGGGCCAGCGCCCGCTTCTGCTCCTCTGCCTTGATAAGCGCAAGACGCTGGTCTAGCTTGTTAGTATTGCAGAAGATTAAAAAAAGAAAGAAGCGAGAACACAAAGAACGTACCTCTTTCTACGATGCGCTGCCGGCGGTGTGTCTCGATGTCCTCGGTGGAGCCGGTCTTTTGCACGGTGGCATCGCTGCGCGAGCGAGCCAGTGCCAGCACCATGGGCTTGTCGAAAAGGGTGAACCCCTGCACCTCCTTGACGGCCGTCTTTGCCGACTCGGGATCCTCGTACACAATGAAAGCCTGGCCCTTTGCGCGCAAGTTCGTCTTGGCCACAATGTCGACGATGGTGCCGAACTCGGAAAAGATAGCATGTAGGGCGTCGCGCAGAGGCGCTGGCTTCACGCGCTCCTCCAGGTTGCGCACGTAGACACTAGACACGCAGGTTAGACAGGCAGGTTCTTATTCGCGATACTCAGCTTTCTTCGTCGGCGCCATCCCATAGGACCTCGTTGCGGAGTGTCGGTGAAAAGCAGAGGGTTTTTCAATGTGCAATGACACAACGTACGTGGCTATGGGTGCATCGGACATGGCGGGCAAGCTTTTGGGTATTTCTCCTAGGTGTCGTGCTTGTTGTCGCAGAGGTTGACTATCGAAGCTGGTGGGTGATGCAAGTCAAAATGGTGCTTTTTGGTGCTTTTCGCGATTAGGAAGTTAGCGACGTCAGCCTTGCACACCCGCATTTTGATTAGTCAGCGAATCAAATCAACTTCACGCCCTTGTGGGAAGATATGCTTCACAAGTAAGATAAAATCGATACTTAGTAGGCGCAAACTACTGTAATTATTTTGCTAATATGATGCGCGTCTATATACTACTATTAAACTTCAGGGTTTTGATTGTACAGCCTCCATACACCATCATCGGTTTTGTATTCAGTCCACCCCCCCCCCCTCCCAAGCCATCATAATTATGATGATGCCTCTGTTTTCGACTCTGCGACCTTTTCATCGTCGGCCGACTCGGATGATTCATCCTCTTCTTTTTCGGTTTCTTCCTCTTCTCCTTCTTTCTTCTCGTCATCCTGCGACTCGGCGGCGGCGGCTGTTTCCGCGTCGGCATCAGCGGCGGCCGCAGATGCGGGAGCTTCTTCGCTACCTTCGCTGCTACTGTCGCTAGGGTCCTCGAGTGCGAGCTCGCTCTTGAGATCAGGTAGGAACCTGTCGATGCGCTTCCACGTCTCCACCCAGAGCTCCTCCTTGGAGCTGTCGATTCTGGGTGACACCAGGTAGCCGCTGCTCGCCATGAACAACAGCACGTTCTTGAGGTTCTCAGGTACAGCCTCTTCCAAACTGTCGCCCTGGCCACTGTTCATGAGGCGGTCCATGATGGCAATGATCTTCAGCCAAAGGTCCAGCATGCCGTCCCAGGCGGACAGAAGTACGAGGTACTGCAAGAACACCTTGCACAGTAGAGACGCTGCCTGCACACGGGTCTCGCTCATGCCATCGCGGTCCAGCGAGTACACTTCTGGGAGGAGAAGTTTCAAGATCAGAGGGAACAGGACTTCGCTGAAGATCGCAGTCCACTCGCGGTGGTCGCTTGAAGTGAGCTCGGGCGAAAGCAGGGAACGCTGCAGGGACGAGAACGCCAGATGCCTAACTTCGCGGCACGGGTTCGTGCACTGGGTGGTCAAGGCTTGGAAAATCGGCAGCCAGTAGGCAGACCATGCTAGACGCTTGTTAGTCGGATGAAACAGTGAATTGTAAGCGTAGTTTGCAATTATAGACCTACCCTCGTTGCTCTCCAGGTGAGACTGCTTCATGAGGTGGGGAATGCGCGAGGTCATGTCGTAAATGATATTGATGGCCTTGATACCGCGTTGCACAGCAGCATTGTCACTGCTTGTGTTAGTATGTACCTCTCGTAAGAGACGCAGGGGCATTTGAGAAACTCACCTAGCCTTTGCTGTAGAGCGGCTCACACGACGGTTCTTGCGGTCCAGCTGCTGCTCTGCAATTGCGCCCACCTTGGCCGTGGTAGCAAACTCGTTGCACAGAATAATAGCAGCCTCGTAGTTGTCGGCCAGGATCGCCGGTGGGCTGCCACTGACACCGCTTTCCAGAATTTCGAAAACAGTCACGGCTGACTTTTCGTACTTGGACAGGGCTCCCAGTACTGCCCAGAAATCAGGCGATGTCATGATTTCACTCCGCAGCGGCCCAGGCGTCGCAATGCACAGTTTGATTCCCTTGAGAATGTCCGATGACGTAAACTTGAGCGTGTCCTTGGAGAAGCTGGAGACAGCATGCAACAGCATGGGCACCCGCACAAAGTCAAAGTCATAGCTTGCGTGTAGCAGGGTGAACATGTAGTAGCTTACACGTCCAATGAAGATGGGATGGAACCGGCTGACATCACGCAAGATTCCTTGCAGGGTGTCGACAACACGCTTGCCAACGGTCTTGACACTCTGCTCGTCACGAAGAGCCAGCACAGTGCAGAACTCGAGAATGTACACCGGGCCAGGCTCGTACGGCGGTGTCGCAGCTGCCTTGTTCGCAGGGTTGGCCGGTGATGTTGGTGGCACGTTGTCCGACTTGACCTTGATCACGACACCGTTCGCATTATCTTCGGGAATCTGATCAAGGAGCGCATCGACAAGAGACTCCAGGCTGTCGCCGGACAGCTTCGAGATGTTGGTGAAAATGTCATTGACGCGGCAGGACTTGATACAGTCAATAGCGGCAAGTGTGCTCTCCAGCTCTTCGTCGGACGGCTCGGGCGGATCGTCGGCTGCATAGCTTGAGATGTAGGAGGTGAAAGCCGAGAAGAAGCCGCTCTCGTTTTGCTTGGTGCCGCGGTCAATGACCTGGCCGGGGCTCTGCAGCGGGATGGCGGGCAGATCGATGGGGCTCGTGTCGTTTGAAAAGTACGCGGGGATGAGGGAGTTCTCAAACAGGTTGAGCCAGATCGGGATGACGTTCTTCCAGCTCTTGCGCAAGATATGCTCATGCTCTGCCACGACACGGAACATGACCAGAGCTGCAAGCTGGGCACGGAAGTTGCGGCCAAGCTTGACAGCCAGCTCGCTGACCATGACGCTTGTGTTGTCGACCTGGACCTCGGTATTCAGAGCCGTGTTGGACAGCAGGACCTGCGACAGTGTGGACATGTGGCTCAGACAGTACACAATCTGATCGAGCGCCTCAGTGTTCCCGTACTTGGCAGCAATCTGTGCACACTCATGGAAGCCCTGGATGACTCGGCTGAATACCGTGTCGTCGGTCGCAGACATGAAAACATAGGACAGCGTAGCCACGATAGGCCGCCATGTTGTGGCAAACATGTCGGCATCGTAGATATTTGTATTGGAGATGATGAGACGGCCAGCGCCCTCCGCCTTGACCAACAGCTCGCGCCAGGCATAGTCAAAAGCGTGCTTGTTGTCGTGCTCCTCGGGCAGGATGATCTCGTTGGATTTGATCGAGTCGAAGATATCCTGCAGGTACTCGGGCGCAAAGTCTTTGCCGCCGTTCTGGCCACGCAGATTGCGTGCAAAATCTGTCACGGTCATGCGCTTTTGCGTCTTCACGTTGGGGTTGTGCTGGTCGGTGTTGAGCATGATGATGGCATAGGTAAGGATGAAAACGGCATCCTTATCAGCAACATCATCAGGCATTGTACCAGCGCAGTAGCTGTCAACAAAGTAGGTAACAATCCGCTCAATCAGAGGAGACTCGCCGGGCAGACGGAATGCCTCCAGTAGTGTCCGCAGGGCCTCGTCGACGCGCTTGTTGCTGAAATCGAAGAGGTCCATATATTCCTTCAGGATCTCCTCGTTGCCCTTCTTGGCGAGGAACTCGCCCAGGACTTTCTTAGATACACGAGACGTTCCCTTGAGGAAAGTGGCCACAGACAGAGGGTTCTTCGCATCATCAATAATGCCCTTGTCCTCCAGCAGAGCAAGACCACCCTTGGGGCTCTCGTTGAACTTGGCTGTGCCACGGATGATGAGCTTCTTGCGTGTGCGTGACTCCCGGAGACGGTCAGCGTCTGGGTTGCCTTCATACACTGGCGGCTGGTCAAGGCGCTGAGCCATGAACTGGACAAAGCGGAGCAGTGCATCTAGGCACAGGGGCGGGACGCTGGTCGTGCTCCAAGTTGCGGAATCAGGGAGCGCGTTGCGCGAGAGGAGGCCAATCATGTCTTCACACAAGTCTGCGCGGTCGGCGTTACAGTCATAGTTGATAAATAGTTCGATCATGAACGTAGGCATCCGTGCCAGCACGCCGATGTTTTCAACCATGGCCTGGCGCGCCTCGGGTTTGCGGATACCACCCTCGAGGCCCAGATTCTGCCGCTCCCTTGGAGGGGCAGGCGAGGCACGGCCACCACCAGCCGTTGGTGGAGGTACTTTGGCCAGTTTGGGCGCCTGCGGGATGCCCTCATACAAAGAAGGGTCAATGTTGGCCTCACGGGGGATATCGACCGATGGGTGGAGGCAGCTGATGAGGTACGCAAGATAAAGCTCTTGCTGCAGCTTCAGCACACCACGGCAAGTGGACAGCAGAGTTGCAGTCACAATAAGCGACTCCTGGAGGATAGCCATATTGTCAGAACGCACCAGCTGAAAGAGGTAGGAGCAGAGACGATCCTGTGCCACGGACACCAGCGCCGGGTGACGAGCAATAGACGGTCCAGCCACCTCGAGAGCCACGTGAATGATGCGCAGCGCCATGACGATCATGGCGTCGGGCTGCTGCTTGCGCTGGTTGGGGTTCAGGAACTCAACCAGAACACGGAACAGCTCACGGACGGACGGCAGTGAGTATGGGCGCAGGTCGACAGACTCAGAGTCCCCGACGGTGGACAAGACACTCTTCTGATCGATTTCTTCCGGAGGTGTGTCTGTCGAAGGCCGCTCGAGAGTCACAGAGGCGATAGGTACAGCGTCGCCTTCGGCAGGCGCTTGCAGAGGTTGCGTTTCCGCGGCCTCTCCCGACGACGCAGAAGAACCAGCTGCATCGCCGTCACTGCTGGTGCTGTCACGGCCAGCATCTTGAGGCACCACTGGCGTCGGCGCCTCGGATTGGACTGGCGTCCCAGACGCTGGCGTTTCTGCCAGTGTGGGCGTTGCCGAGCCGGGAAGGGGTGAGGGCTGCGCATCTGCACCAGGAACCATCTTAACACTATTCATGTCGGCATTGGTCTGCCGGTCGAGAGCGTCATCCTCCTCGCCCGCTTCTTCTTCAAGGTGCTTCAGGTCCTCGAAGATGATCTGGCACATGCGAACCATGGTTGCTTCGGCAGTTTGGCGGAGAACCTCCGAATAGCGAGGACGCGAGCAGATGGTCAGGCCGCGGCCCATCATGTCGCATACACTCTCGTCGCTGAGGATGTCACCGCCGGGGCCAGAGAGCATGTCCTCCATGAGGTTGAGTATCATGAGCAGAACCACCTCCTCTTGTGCATGGTCGCTGATGTCGAACTGGCAGTGTGTGATGGCCTGCGAGAGGGCCTGCATAGCCAATGCAAACCGAGGAGACTCGGGGCTGATGAAGCCGTAGGCAAGGAACTTGCGCACAGCACGCAGTGTGAGGATCGTGATCGGGGCAGCCGTGCCTTTTGCTTGGATGATTTGGAGGAACGGGTAGAGCAGCGTGAGAGAATCGAAGCTATTAATATCTATGGCAAAGGGGCGATCGTTAGCAAATGTGCTCAGATGCATTCAGGAAGTAGGCTACATGAGCCATGCGTGCGTCCTCACCTTCAACGCCTGCCAGTTCTTGGCGCAGCCGGCCGAAGCCAGAGATCAGCGGGTTGTCTGCCATGCTTTTGCCCTTCTTGCCGCGCAGTCCCCAACGGTTGGCGGGGCCGAAATCGCTGTCCATGCCACCGCCAAGAGAGCTCTTGTTTCCGCGGGATGTGCCATTGCGACGGCCAGAAGTGCGCCGCGCAGCAGAAGCGTCCGAGGTGGATGCACCTAGACGGAAAGACTGCGCTATGACGGGACTGGGTGCGCCGCCGCCGAGGATGGCAGACACAGACAGGTGCTGCGAGCGAGCATACTTTTGGATCGCAGATGTGATGTTGATGCACTCCGAGATGACGAGAGAGATGGGGTCGACGGCGACAGAGACGGGGCGGCTGCGGTACTGCATGCGCGACGACGCAGCAGCCGAGGCAGCAGCAGTAGCAGCCGCACTGCGGTGGTGGCTGTTGTGAGGGATGCGCACGGGCACAGATGTCGAGGGCCCGGAGGAGGTAGAGAGGCCTGCCGTCAAGGGCAGGTCGTCTGTTGAAGCGTCCATTATGCGAGATGTTGCCAAGGGGTCTCGCGCATTACTGCTCCCTCTCGAAGAGAGAGGGGACGAAGAAAGGAGAAGGACGGCAGAGTCTGTCTAACAGGAGACACGACAGAGAGAGAGGCAAGTTGTCCGAAGCTTGGGTCAGAGAATCCACGCGCAAATAGGCGGGGGAGATGAAGCGGCAAAGGGTCGAGGTCCAAGCAGGGTAGCAGATCAGCGACGATCCCCTGTTCTGTCGATGCAGCTCGATCGCGAAGTTGTGGTCGAGAGTGGCGAGGAAAGCAGGATTGCCGCAGCCGGTTTAGAAAATACCGAGAAGCAGGTTGAGACGAGGGATCAGAAGAGATCAAAGAGAACGAGAGCGCGAAGAAAGGAGAAGCAAGCCGCCAAAGTTCCCAAAAAGACCGATTTCCGGGCAGCAAGGTCCTACACGTGCAAGCCAGCTAAAAGGGGCGGTCAGAGGCGGTTTCGCAGTCTGTCGCCAACAAGGAGGAGACAGGGGGGTAGAGGATGCCGAGAGGGAAGCAAAATAGAGTTATCTCGGCGCGGCTGGCGGGTCGATGCGAAGGTAACAGAGATGGAGGTGGAAGTCGTTTCGAGATGACAGCTTGTTCGCCGATGCAATTGGGGGTTAGCACGGGCGCTGTGCTGACTTAGCAGAGAAGCTGCCAGCGTTGCAGTTGTCACGGGCGAGGAAAGAGCGACCAGTAGGTGGCAAATAGATAAGATAAGAGGATATGCTTAAGTCGCAGGAGCCAAGGGCCAACTCTGGAAGGTTGGGTGGCATTAGTATTACACGTCCCCTGGAATGCCACATTCTAACCCCACCCCCTGACTACATCCAACGTTGACGACACATCTCTGTTCACAGCTTGTGCCAGTTGTCGTCGCTGCATCTGCAGCGCTGTACTCGTGGTGTCGATTATTCTATTGCTTTTCTATACGCAAATATGGATCAAGCCATTTATCAGCCTGGGTTCGGATATATCTCATGTCAAAATAAACAAAAGAAAATACGATATATAAGATGAAACACCAAACGCCCCGTCCATGGCCTCTCTACCTCCTCCAAGGCGCTCTCCCGTACTCTAGTTGTACAATAGAATTATCAGTCTTTCCTCCCTCCATTCCCGTTTTTGTTTAAAATGTTGTACTATATAGGATCACCCGTCCTCCCCGTCGTTATGGCATGTCTGGACGCCAGTAGCCCGTGGCCAAAGGTCGTGTTATGGAAGAATCGAAGAAAGTCCCCAGGGCTCTCGCCGGGCGGCAGCCGTGGCGGTTGTCGTTGGGGGGGAGTAAAGAAGCGGCGTTTGAAGAGGAGCCGCTGCACCGACGGTGCCGTGGTGAATGAAAGGGGGTGGCGCGCTGCCGGATAAGAAGAAATAAGGTAAAAGGGTGAGATGAAAGAAGAGATGACGATGAAATAGCGGGCAAATAAGAAAAATGAAAGAAAAAAACAATATAGTCCAATAAAGCAAGGAAATAGTAAGCAAGGGTGCCTAGCAGCAAAAAGCGAGTAAATATGTAAAAGGCAAGCCAGCAAGGTGTCGTATGCGCAAGTGGGTGCGATTACAGAATGACCTTGGCAGAGTCCTTCTTGGCAGTGTCGTCGGCAACGGGCACGGCCTTGTTGGGGACAGCCGCGTCGACGGCGGCAACACCACCAGCCGGGACACCAGCTGCCGGCGCGACGGCGGCGGGTGCAGCAGCAGCAGCGGGCGCACCTCCAACAATCTGGTCGACGGCGACAGCAGCGGGTGCGGCGGCGGCGGCGGCGGCAGGGGCAGGAGGGGCAGCAGCAGCACCGCCAGCCACAGCAGCAGCAGGAGCGGCGGCGGCATCCACGCCGACAGCGGCGGCTGCAGGGGCTGCGGGGGCAGCAGGAGCCGCGGCAGCCGCAGCAGCCGCAGAGTCTGCACCAGCACCAGCAGCCGGCACGGGAGGCACAACAGGGTTGCCTGCGGGAGGGTCATCGATGATGATGTCCTGCAGGGCGGCCTTGTCCTTCTCCCACTGGCCACCAGCATCACCAAACGTCTTCTTCATCTTCTCGGCCTTCTCAGCCTTCTCCTTCTCCTCTTCTTCACGAGCAATACGCTCAGCCTCCATTTCCTAGAGATCGTTAGTATTTCCTGTTGGTGTAGACAGTTTAGCTGGGGATGATGCGTACCTCCATGTGGCGGATATCGTCAAGACTGGGCTCGTACAAATGCCAGATGGTGTAGTGAGGCAGTCCGACAACGGAGAAGCCCATGCGTTTTGCCATCTATTCTCATGTTAGCATGTTTTCGTTCGTGAGAACAAAAAGTATATAGCATATATAGCACTGACCTTTCCGAAGCCCTCGGTCTCGGCGTGCTTCTCGAAACTGAATGCAGGGAAGTGAACACCGTGACGGAAGACAAGAGCCTTGGCCAGAATGCTGACACCGCCAACACCGTCAATCTCCATCTCCATGTCCGGGTCGCCGTAGGGGTCGCGCAGGTAGGCAAGATGGGGACGCCACGTGGCGTACTCGGCGTAACCCTCGACGATAACGGCATCTTCGTCCAGGGTGTCGGCCAGGGCCAGGGCGGTCTCAGACTCCTGCCACGAGTTCAGATCGTACGGCTGCTCGCCGCCAAGCCAGTCGGGGAGCGGACGCCAGACATCTAGAATTGTTAGTTAGAACGCGTACATAGGTATGGTTTCTGCGAATGATGGGAAAACGTACTCGGCACGATGACATCCTTGTTGTGGCGCATCAGATCTTCCAGGATGGTAAAGGGAGCAGTCTCGACGTCGACATCACGCCAGTACACCCACGAGTGGTAGGGGCGCAGCGAGGCGCTGAGGAGCCAGTTGCGGGCCTGGGCCATGAGCTTACGACGGCTGGCCTGGGCGGCGAAGCCGTGACGGCTCTCAACGTCCTGGTTGACCTTTTGGCCAAAGTCCTTCTCGATGATGGAAATCTCGCCGAAATGCTCGGCAGCGTCAACATCGCCCTGGATGGTCTCGAGGTTGTTGATCAGCACCTCGAGGGTGTGGTCCTTGGAGTCGGAGACGAGGAAGGCCAGGTCGATCAGGTGGTGCGGGTAGGTGAAGTTGCGCAGGTGCGAGAAGAACATGTGCAGATGCGCTTCGGCATCACGCAGAGGCACGCACAGCAGGATGCGCTCCTCGCGCTCCCAGCCGCGCGCGGTACCCTGGACATTAGACAGGTCGTAGTAGCGCACAGTTTCGAGCTGGATGCGGTCGCCGCCAGCGAGGAAGCTCAGCGAGATAAGCGAGGCCACGGGGGCGGCAGGCCAGACGAAGACGGCAAAGAGGACAATGGCGGCGACGATGGCGAGACGCGTGAGCAGCTTCCGCCGCCGGCGCAGCGAAGGGGGGGAGTTGCGAGGTTGGAACCTAGAGCGGGTAGAGTCAGAAACATGGTCCATTGTCCATGGCAGAGCAAGCACGTAGCAGAAGCCATATACGCGCGGTCGTGGAGAGGCGGAGCATACCGGTGCGGTGAGAACTCGAGTGTGTTGGCGCCTCGCGGGTAGCCGTTGGAGTAGGACGCCGAGTTGGCATTGTGTCTTGGGGTCACCTTGGACCCCGGAGCAGCGTACGAGGGCAACATGGCATGCGTTGGTTGGGTGGTGTGTAGGCCGGTGCGAAGAAGATGGTGGTCTCACGCACGACGGTCGAGTGTGCGCGGGAAGCGATGCGCAAGAGCCTGTGATCCCCGTATCGTGTCCGAGTCTCGTAGTCCCAGTCTTGTAGTCTCGATCTGTCCAGTTCGGTCTCGGTGAGACACCCTCTTGACCGCTATGTTCGGGGGTGAATCACGTTAGGGGTTGGTGGCAGTAGACAGGCCTCGTCGAGGGTCGAGGATGGCTGTCGATGGAGAAGTCGGGGGGGACCTCGCGGGAGCTAGGCGGTCGTGGATGAGCAGTTGGAAAAGGGTCGAAGTCGACGAGTAGGGGTCGAAGACGAAAGTGCCGAGTAGTGAAGGGGCTAAAAGCGAAAAGGGACCAGAGTGTCAACCCGTCCGGTGCGGGAGTCCCAGAGAAAACGAGTCTCAAACTGTGTGGAAAAGAGGAGGCGTGCGCCAACAAAAGAGGGGAGAGAAATGAAGCAAGGAAACGGCGTGGAAGAGGCTAGGAGCAGAGGTCCGGAGCGGCAGACGACAAGACAGGACTGCTCGTGGAGGGGAGCGTGAGGGTAGATTGGAAGATGGTCGACGCTGGCCACTCTGTCGTATCGTGTGGAACACGAAAAGGATAGGTTGCTTGTCGTGTGGGA
Organism: Ophiostoma perfectum; assembly: GCA_029298845.1. Lineage (NCBI taxonomy): Eukaryota > Fungi > Ascomycota > Sordariomycetes > Ophiostomatales > Ophiostomataceae > Ophiostoma > Ophiostoma perfectum. The sequence continues at coordinate 151,539 of JANSLV010000066.1, forward strand.
GGGTGATAGCACTAGTTGAGAAGGACGCTGGCCGACAGGGAGACAAGCGTGCATCCAGGGGAATTAAATCAATATGGGAATTAAATACATAAACTGCATGGTGGGGACTGGCGTTCCCGCAGTGGGAAATTCGGTGGAAAAGGCCGTCTGCATCAGCCTCGTGAAATTGGGATTGGCTGTGCGCTGGCTGGCGAAGTGGACTGCCTGTCGTCGTGTTTCGTGTTTGGGTATTTGCCTTTTTGCTTTTTTTACTTGTGTGCTTTTGTGCAGCTCTATGACGATGCGACCTGTTCGTAGAGTTGGGCCAAACGGAGTATCGTGTGATTACATAATACATACCATAATACAAGCCGGCCCCTATTGTTCTTCTGTTCTTTCGAATTCACGCACGAGATAGCTCTTTTCTCTTCGCCATGGTCGCCCTGTCTTCCTTTCTCTCAATATTACACGTGTGCCTCCCTCCCTCGAGGACGCGAGCAGTGCCATCGTGCAGCTCCTTGGAAGGAAGAGCCCCTTGTACCAGTGCAAGTAAGATATCTGTAGTTATCAACCTGGCGTGCGCCCCTATTTCTAGCGCTGGCGCGACCAATGTCTCCCAATCACAAGCAGCGCAAACACTGCCAGTGGATACAGAGCCAGATAGCAAGTATCCGTGTCAGTTGAACCTGTACCAAGCGTCGGTAGACGCCCCTTTAAACGGTCCACACAATCACGTGACTCGTCTTCATGTATGTGAAGCATTCCTGACCGCTATCAATGCGTTATTGCTCTTCGATTTTCTTCGATTTTCTATCTTGCTGCATGTCAGTGCAATTTCCCGCAGGTTTGTCTGCATCGATGTGGAGCCGGATGCAGGACTTGTAATTGTTCTCACTTCACAGCTGGCCAGGTTTCAGAATATTGCGGCATATGGTTTATTTAAAAATTGTATTATTTTAGTCTTTACTTTTCCGCAGTTTCTTCCTACCTTACCAAAGCTACTGGGAGAGCTCTTCATGTTCTTCAGCACACCATAATATATGCGCGGATCTACGCAAAGAGCATTACTAAGCTTCTCCCATGTAGAACGTCGGCTCGGTCACGAGTGTACATCTGCACGTCTGTTTTCATGTCAGCAAACAATCCCGGATTCAAACATTGAAGTGGAAAATGTGAGAGATGTAATAGGTTCAGGCAAGCCGGTTGTAGTCCTCTACCTAAAGCCGGCCAAGCCTCACAGACATGCCAGGACGGCATGCCAGGAGTCCTGGCACTGTAGCCAAATGACGAGAGCCCAGTGACGGAAAACTCGACTCCACCACTAGTCCTCGCAGGAAGACCCCCCCAAACGGCGAGGCGTTCCTGCTCCAGTGTGGGAGGATAGCACGGCTCCGGATATAATTGAATGGATAGACTGGTATCATCATGACGGTGTATGTTGGTTGAGGTGCGAGGTATGTGTACGCAGTGATGGGGAGGTATTCGAACTAACCCTCTTCAGATGTGCATCGTTGCCAGTGTGTCTAGGCCCAGACAGAAAGGACATAATCATAGAAGCCTGTGAGCGAGTTAGATTCGGTGGTTCCCAAATAACTAGGCTCCCGCGACAAGAGTCGGTAGAAGAAGCAGCGTGGCAGAGTCTCGTGTATATCAGATATTTTGGTAAGGTATAGGGTATCATCAAGGGGTTCAGAAGCAGAACTGTAATTGATATATGTGTATCATCATATGAACACGAGACTTGCTGCTGGCTTTCGAGGTGGCGACGGAAACACGTACATTGTAATAGGAAACAGAGAGCGATGCTGGAAACATTCACGCAAAGACTAGAAGGGCAACCTTTGCAACAGATGTTAGCAATCGACTCGACTTTTTTTGCATGGAAAGACAATGTGTGTGATCGAGAAAAGCTTCAGATGGTAGTGCATGTTGTTCATAACGCTCATAGAAATCGCGGGAACTGTGGTAAGAGATCATCACCAGCTCGGGGGATGAAAGGGGTCCAGGTACTGGATGTGTGCAGGGTGAGTGTGTGCTTACCTTGTGCCTCGACTGGCGATCGGGCTGCAGCGCGATGCGATGCCACAGAACTTTCTGCAAGCAGGTGTCGCGCCGCAGCGAAACCAAAGAAACAAACTGAAGAACAGGGACAGACAGCTATCGAGTCTGTAGCCAGAGCTCTCCGCGGTGTAGGAAACCGCGCTCGAAGCTCTTGCTGCCATGCAGCTCGAGATGATTGTTAGCAAGAGAAGAAGAAGAAAATTTGGGAGGAAGAAAAAAAAAGTGAAATATTTATGGGTAGAATTTTATCCACCACGGTGGGGAAGAAGGTGAGGCTGGTGCTGTGGCGTCATTTGAACTAGCCCGGATTCGAGCTGATTACTTAATAGAATTGCTCGAGAGTGCAGACGACGGACTCCACCAAAAAAGAGCCTTGCAGAAAGCTTGAGATGCTTTGCAGATGTAAAACTTCATGCATGAACGCGCAAACACACGACAACTATCAGTAAAGACTGTATTTCACAATCCCACAGGATCTTCTGCATGAGCTAGCCGTCTCCTTTTCATAATCATATACGCCTGTCGCATCCGCAAAAAGGACAAGCACAGCTCAGAGGCAAAATACACTGAAATTTTCATTGTCAACGACATCGCGAGCTCAACTGAGGTTCTGCCTCTGATACTACACCTATATTTATATCCTACACACATCATCTCACAATGGCCGACCGGAGGCGAATCAACGGCCCCGTGGGCGCAACATTTGCCCCTGTCTTTTCTAAAGAGGACCGCGAGAAGGTCGCCAAGGTGACAGAGAGATCAAGGCCCAAGGACATAATAAGAAAAATCTGTAAGTAGTCCCTGCTCAGGTAGACCTTGTTGCCGCTGCTAACTCGCTTCCCGCTTCAGACCTCCAGACCGGCGTCACACCATCGGCATCGGGCTCGGCATATCTCGAGCTCAGCTCCGGCGCCGTGCCCGGCGCCTCGGGCCTCAAGCTCAGCTGCACCGTCCACGGCCCGCGTGCCCTGCCACGGTCCATGCCCTTTTCGCCTCACTTGATTCTTTCCACACACGTCAAGTACGCGCCCTTTGCCACCAAGGAGCGCCGCGGCTACCAGCGCGATACGTCGGAGCGCGACCTGGCGATCCACCTAGAGACGTCGCTGCGGGGTGCCATCCTGGGCGACCGCTGGCCCAAGAGCGGTGTCGACATTGTCGTGTCTGTGATCGAGGCCGACCAGGACCGCTCGGCGCCCCAGCAGAATCCCGACGAGGAGCTGTGGGGCATGATGAACGTGCTAAGTGGGTGCATCACCGTGGCCTCGGCAGCTCTGGCAGATGCCGGCATCGACTGCGTTGATACCGTGGCCGGCGGCGTGGCTGCTGTTGTTGAGCGGCCAAAGTCGTCAGTGCCTTCGTCAGAAGAGGCAGAAGGAGGCGAGGCCTCGAGCACGCTTGTGGTGGTTGACCCCGTGCCAGCTGAGCACGGCAAGATTGTGGCCGCGTGCTGTGTAGCATACTTGCCGAACCGCGACGAGGTGACCAACCTGTGGCTCAAGGGCGACCTGCCACCATCCCAAGACGGCACTCTGCACCTGCAGCTTGTCGACAAGGCACTCCATGCAGCACGGCAAGCCGACCAGGTGATTGCTGCCGCGCTGAAGGAGTCTGCCGGAGAGGCCTAGAGTCTTGCTTGCAGGCGTTTGACGTATAGCAGATAGCTGCTGTATTTAGCTGTATTCATTTATCATAGTTCAAGGTGTTGGGAATGGGTTTTTTATTTTATTTTTATATATTTCATTGTTTCAACACTGTTCTTTTTGTACCTTCTTTTGTAAATTCAAAATTAATTGTCTATCCAAAGATTTGAAAAGTGGTATTAATATTTTACTGATGTTTTGTCCACGTTGATTACTTTTATTTTTTTTAACTGTAAATTAGTGCTCTACAGTGAATTACTACGAAATTTGCTCTTCACTCCCATGATTTAATCTTTAGTTTCGGTACGTTGAAGCTCTGATCGATGTTAGGTATATTCACTAGAGCTGTGGAAAGTGCGTTTTTAGTGAAGATCGCGGAGCGCGACCACTAGCCCGCTATAAGTCAGCTTAGCTTCTGTCGTCACTTTGGTGGCCTTTGGACTATTTTCACATCTAGCCTACATCGCGCTTCTCGACTTCTAGCTTCCAAAGCACACGCCCCTCGACTACGTAGACAGTAGATCTCATACCTGACACACAAACATGTCGTCTGGGCCTCCGTCGTTTGCAGGCCTGCGACGGGCGGCCGACCAGATCAAAGGCAGCCTGCTCCCCTCACACTCGACGGCGACGACGTCACTATCCAAACGTGTGTTCTCTGCTGATCTGTTGCTATGGGCCATTCGTAACTGACCTAGACTAGATATACCCGCATCATTTACATGGGCAGACTTGGCGAGAGAGTTGGTGCCCCCAAAAGACCAGGTATGCGGCTCTCTTTGCGTCTCTGGTTTGCGTCCCCGTGTGCTGACATTCTCATCTAGGACAATGCAGGGCGCGTCCTTGCACTCAAAGTTTGTCTTGATGCAGAACCGATCCGGCTAGAAGCTCTGGAAGGTGACCGGAGCGCCGAAGAAGAAGATGCAAGGCGGCAGATCCGCCAGTTCGTGGCCGGTGTTCTGTCTCCCACCTTTGTGCGAGAAGACGGCGACGACGACGATCTCACACATGGCGACGACCTGGCTGGCCGCCGAGCAAAAGCTGTGCGGATATGCAAGGCGTATTGCAGCAGCGGCATTTCTGTACTGGAGCGCGTTGGACTGCCTGTGATGGAGAGCCCCAAGGGCAAAGTCCACGAAGCCATTGAGGGCGATGACGCCCAAGTCTTTTACACATTAACCGCTCTCGCAGACGCAGGGCAGCCGTGGACGACGGAAGAAGCAGCAGAGAGTGCTACCTGCCTCCTTGCTGGCGCATTCACGCACGGAGACCCTGAGAGTAGCGCCTCACGCGCAGCAAAGAGTCTCTGGATCGTTGACGGCATCCTCAAGCAGTACCTGCGGCCATTGTTTGCACGATCTCGACCTGCTACGGTCACTGAGTCCGGACGCAAGACTGAGTTTGCCAGCGGTGGCGGCGGTGGCGCAATGACAGACATTGCCAGCTCCGAGTCGCCCAGGAACAAGCCATGGAAATACGTGGACCTGCGCGCCATCTCCGTCTTCTCCTGGGCCGTCCACGAAGCCGATGTATGTATACCCCTCCGCCTTATCCTTAGTGCCCAGAGCCGCCTCTAACAGGACAGGGTGATCTCATCCGCGGGAACTGGCCGCTCTTCATTCCCGTGCTCCTGGCTCTTATCGACGACCCGGACACGACGGTGCGCGCACGAGGACTCGTGCTACTGAGGACTTTTGTCGAGGCCGTCCCCAGGCAGGGCGGGGCCGAAGGCGATGCCAGTCTGTTGCATGCAACGGGGCTTGATAGCGTGCTGGCCGATGCCATCTTTCCTACACTGTTGTTCCTGCCTCGGTTGACGCCGGAGAAGGAGTCGCTCCAGCTCCTGGGGCCGGCCTACCAAGCATTACTAAGCCTGGCATCAACAGCAACGGCAGCTGGCAAGGACAAGCCACTGTCGAAACCAGCCGCCGACTTGCTGGACCGTGCCCTCCGTGACGGCATCTACACGGGCTACTTTCATGCAAACGAGCACATCCACATTGTCGAGGAACTGGTGCGCCAGGCGGGCTGCATTGTGAAGGCCCTGGGCATATATGCCGTCAAGCACCTCAAGGCATGTTCACTCATGTTCATGGGTCTTCTACGCCAAAAATGTACGCCGCCGTTGCTAACAGTTTAGGATCTCATGCCCCTGTATGGAGGCGTCATGACCGACCCGTTTGCCATGCGCTACATTCCGGCTGTAGCTGCTACTGTTGACGCACTGCAGACGACGATCGCCACATGCTGGCCACGACTGGTCAACACTCCGTGGCAGGAGGAGACGCTTAGAATGTTGATGCTCTGCTGGCTGAATGCGGATGAGGACACATCGGGCGGCGCGGACGCAAAGAAGCATCGTGCCGACCTTCAGATGCGTCTCGTCAAGACGGCTGACATGCAGCTTGCCGTTATGCGGGCGGCCAAGGCCGACCTGGACGCTACAGTTGGCCCTCTTATCGCCAAAGAGCCGCGGCTGAAAGCACTATTCAAGTTGTAACTATTCAAGTTGTAACAAGAGGTATATATCATGGGGTATATAAAGTACATGGATATCTGCTATCGTATCTCACCAACGAGTCATGAAACAATCAAATCAACAAATCAAAAAATCAAAAAAAATCAACAAATCAATAAATCAATAACCACCAAACCATGCCAAACATCAAACAGACAGGTAAACGCCGTGAATGCTGCGACACACCAGACTATGCGTCAACCATGTGCTGTTTGAACAGCGACTTGCCGCGCAGCCACTTCCGGTACGCCTTGTAGCGCTTCTTCTGGGCGTCACCCTCCGTCACAGTCAACGGATTCTCGGGCACGCGCAGCAGCTCGCCGTACAGCTCGTCTTCGTATGTCAGAATCGGGTTGGGCTCAGGTAGGCGTAGGCCCAGGCCGTCCGTTTTCCAGCTGCCGCTCACGTACTCCTGGTACTCCAAGTTGCTGGCTGCGCTCACCCCTCCAGCCCCTGGTCTGGTAGCCGCATTGGTAGCATTGGCAGCATCGGCTGCAAACGTGTCGGCCGCCGGGACGTCTGTTGACACGACAATCTGCAGGTTCTGCGGGTGGCTGATGTACTGCTCATAGTCGTCTGTCTCTTTCACCGATGGGTTTAGGGAGTCTTGCACCATCTTGGCGAATGTCAGCTGCGCCTGTCGCGACTTTTCAAGGGTTGACTGCTTGGGCTTCTGGCCCGGGTCGCCGTCAAACAGCAACCCCCCGTACGAGACCACGGTGGTATCGAGTGTCGACGACACGCCGTCGCTGGGCCGCCCATAGCCGCCTGCGGCATGGCTGTCGGTGCCATATCTGCCATTGAAGGCCTGGGACGCGCTGTCGACGTTGGAACCATTAATCCCGAGCCCGACACTGCCCCCTGGTGCCCGGGAGGGGGACGCGGTGACTATAGCTGCTGTGGTGGCTGTCGTTGTCGCTGACATGGATGCCATGGCACCGTGCATGCTGGACACTGCTGGAGACGAGAACGGCCCAGCATGAGTATGACCGTCTGCAGCCGAACTGCCGCCTGCAAAACTAGCACCGCCGCCCCCGTTTCCAGGGAATGCACCTTTCTCCGCGAGGCCCTGGAAGCCGTGCTGCTGACTGCCGCTTATTGAAGCAGCGTCAGACGCAGCTCGATCCTGCCCCGACGGGCTGAGCCAGTTCCGCAGCCCAGCTGTCGGGCCGCCAGTGACGGATTGGCCAGAGCGAACCGATGCTGTGTCTTTCTCGTTTTTCTCGTTGATGTCAGCGAGACTATGCGTATCGGCCGGAGGGAGACGTGCGCTGGCCACATCTTGGGGCGTTACAAATGAGACCTCCTTCTTGTGGCCAGCACCGCGTCGCCGGCTGGTGCTGCCGCTGGCAATGGAGTCAGTGTCACCCCCGTGGCTGCCTTGCTGGTGATGGTGGTGTTGGTGGTGTGCTACCTCACTGCGCACTTTGAACGGACTGAGGTCGTATTGGCCGTCACGAGTGGATTTGATGGGAATGTACTTCATCGTGGACTTGATCTTGAACGTGAACATTTTGGCAAAGGACGACAAAAAGTACGGCCGGTAGAACTCGAGCCAGTAGTCGTCAAAGTACGACAGCGGCTTGCTGCTCATCGCCGATAGCGTGGTCGCATTTGTACTACTGCGGCCGGTGTTTGTGCGTTTCATCTTGGGATGGCCGCTTCTCTTGCGCTTGAGATGTCTCTGTTGCTCTTGCAGCAGCTGTTGCCGGCGGGCTGCTACAATAGCTGCCAGGTTTGGCCCAACAGGGGTGATGGACGGCAGTGGAGGCAGTGTGCGCCGGCGGAGGTTCTCGGGCGTGAACCAGTGGATGTAGTCACGCCGCTTTCCGTCATCCTTGCGCCGGCGCGGGTCGGCATGATGCAAGTAGTAATCCGTCGGCAGGTCCCAGAGCATAGGCTGGCCGGGCGTGTAGATGTAGTTGCCTAGGAACAGGTTATACGCCTCCTGGCGCTGGCCGTCTAGAAACGAGTTGTTGTAGTACCGCTTCAGCGTTTCTAGCATATCACGCGAGTGACTCGTCCACTGGTTGATCTTGCGGTATGTCTCCATCGTGTTGACCAGCTGCGAGCCACCGTACTGCACAGCAATGGTGTCGCCGTGGTCGTGGTACATGTGCGTGAAGAGATTGACAGCGTCTGTCTCCCACGCAAGCGAAGGATTCTCCAGAATACCCAGTGCATGAAGCTGGTGCCCAAGGGCACACTTGCCGATCACAAACTGGGCAGCATTGGTGCGATCCAAACAGTCGATGCAGTTTGTGCGCGCAATGCCGTTTTGGACACGCGTTCGCTGGATGTTTGGGCTGCCTCCTTCGCTCTCTTTGTCGCTAGTATTGGTGTCGCCGTCTCCTTCGCCGTTGCGGAAAAATCCGGTAGTCGAGACGACCGTCTCAGCAATCTCCTCCAGCACCCCAATGACGCTCACATCGCGGCTCTTGTTCGCACGCGACATGTCCCATGCATGGTGGATAATCTTCTTGTCGTCAGGCAAGAACTGGTTGAGGTAACGGATGCAGCGTGTGAACTCCTCCAGCAGCTTCGACTCTCGTGGTGTGGACTCGCGAGCCTTGACGAGGTTCAGCACATAGATCGGTGCTCCGTACCGCTCAAACATGTCGTCAAAGTGCAACGCAGCAGCGCTGTAGAACGGGTCGACGAGGTTGAGCTCGATGGGTGGCTTTGGTGTAACACTTGTGTTTTCTTGCGTCCAATAGAGCGGGATACTTCCGCGGTGTTGTACATAGGAGGTATACTGGGGGTTGGCAAACAGGCGGCGGCCCGGCGAGTGGAATGACGTCGTGCTGGCTTCGGACACAATCTGCTCCGTCTCGACGTCGTTTGCTACGTATCCCATGTCGTTGGCTCCGCGCTTGAGGAACCGAGCTCCGGCAAAATAGCGCGAGCGCCGTGCAATGATGGTCACGTACGCGGTGCGGCCGTAGATAGAAATGGATGCTTGGTCGATATAGCCATGTGTGATGGGCCGGCACCAGTCAAACGGCGAGGCCAGCGAGTCCATGGCCGGCTGCAGAAGGTGGCTGTTCCACACAAACATCGAGTTGTGGCCTTCATCGCAGAGCCAGCGCCGCCCCTCGGCCAGGGCTGCACGTTCCTGGGTGATGTTGTGCTGGAGTGTATTGGTGATATCGTAGGAGTAGCTGAAGTAGAACGACTGGGTCAAGTTAACGTGGTTCAGGATGGCCAAGAAGCGTGCCTCGTCGGCCTGTGAGCTGTGTCCTGCTGTGTGGTGATGGCTACCGTCACCACCGCCGTTGCCTGCTGCTCCAGCGTTGCCGCCTCCTCCACCGGCTCCTCCTCCGCCAGTATCAGCTCCGCGGCCAGGCGTCAGCGGGATCAGCTCTGTACCAGTTACCTGGTAGACCACATGGCCACCAATAACAGCTACAGTGGATCTCTTTGTGATAAGCATCATGTAGTAGGGGCCTGTAAACCGGATGAAGCCCAGGAGACCCCATGTGGTGCAGCGCACCTTGATGCCGCCTGTGCCACGGTTGCCGTCATCGATGGTATCGAGCAGCTGGACCATTTCCTTCTGGCTGTAGACGATCTTGTCATCAGTGATGCTCAGCTCAGCATCGTCGGCTGTGGTCGTTGTGCGGTCGATCTTGAGCACGCGGAACCGGCGGCCGGTGACATCCTCGCCGACAATGTAGTATCGACTGGCTGTCTCGTAGAGTGTGTACTTGTGCATCTTGTGGCCCATGCGATCGTGCGCAGCCGAGACGCGGGCGGAGCGGGTATAGCGGCCCGAACGGACGCGTGCGCTAGCCTTTCGCTCGCCGCTGACCTTGCTCGCACCTCCCAGCTTTGCCTTGACGCCGCTGCTTGCGTCGGGTACTGTGCCCTCTGCCACCTCTTCCCTGTCTCCCGCAAACGTCTCGTCGTCATCATCGCCGTATTCCTCGGTCTCGATGCCACCGTCCACATTATCGTCGTCTTCGTCTTCGTCTTCATCGTCGTCGTCGTCATCGTCGTCGTCGTCGCCTCTGTGTGAGCTTTCGGTTCCCGATCGCGAGGGGCCATTATCGGGGCTTGCAGTGCGTAGGAACGGCCGGGCTACAGCCAAGTCTTCGTCGTCGTCGTTGTCATCGCCAGCCACAGAGGCACCGACGTCTGCTGCCTTTGTTGATTTGGAAGTTTTGGAAGCTGTTTTGGTAGTCTGCGCGGTGGCTTCTGCGTCAAGATCGCTATCGGCCTCGGCGTTGTTGCGAAGCTGCGGAAATGGCTGGTTGGCTGGGATGTTGTTGATCGCGTCGCCGCCCTGGACCGTGGCCGTGCTGTGGCTACTTGCTAGACTGGCAGCATCAGCTGTGCTATCGACGGCAGGGTTCAGCACAGCCATTTTGCGAGGCTCGGTGGTTGCTATATGTGCATTGGTCGTCGAGTGTGGGATGGTGTCGCGGTTTATGTAGCACCTGGACCCGTACAGACATACGTCAGGAGCTTGGGGTCATAGCTGCCCCACTTTACATATACTAAACGTACGATGAATAGTACGAAATGGGCCATGGGTTTTAGCCTCAGAAGCAGTTCATAAGTCAAGTCACATCTACACAAGCCAGACATTGTGTTCAGCATAAAGTCCAAGTCCTCATTCTTCTTAGTTTATTTAGGAGAACCAGAGTATATAAATTGTATAAAAGGTATATGGCGAATGTTCAGACACGCCAAACATGTTATCCCAAAGGCGATCTATAATAGCAGAAGCATCAAACAGGTTCTAACGCTCGAAACGGCACAACATGCAAAATCGAAATCAAAACTAAATGCAAAGACAGTGGAATGCTTAGGCAGTTGCGGCAACAGGGAGGGGGCCCTCGGGCAGGTGGCTGGCTGCAATGTTGCACTGGCGGAAGAGGCGGACCTCCTCCGGCGCAAATGCACCGACAACTGAGTGGATGACACCGCGGTTGTGGAAGAGGACGAGGTCACCCTCCTTCCAGTCGTGGGGGTAGATCAGCTCGGGGGCAATACCGGGGCGCTGCAGGCGATGAATGGTCTCGCGCACCTCGGCCAGATCCTCGATGACAGTGCCGTCAGCCAGATGAAGGCGACGGACAGCGCTGGGGTGCACCTGCAGGGCCAGCTTGCCAGTCACAGGGTTGCGCCAGCACATGGGCAGAATCTGAATCTTCTCCTGCTCAATGGGAGGCAGCTCCTCGGGAGTCAGCTCGCGGCCCTCGGACACCATGCCCAGGCCATCAGAGCGCGACTTGGCACCGCTCATCCAGATGTAGGGGTGGGCAGCATACTCGACACGGGTAGTGCGAGCAAATTCCTGGTCCTCGGGGCTCAGAATCTCGAACATGGTCTCGCCCGAGGCGAACGCGGTAGTGCCCAGGGGAACATCAAGCACGTCACCAGTGCCGTCGTCGTAGCGGCAAGTCTGGCGGCGGCCACCGGGAACCTTGACAGCCAGCAGCGTCGTGGCGATAGGAGGAGCCAGGCCGTACAGGGCGGCGTCAATGTGCCAGCGGTAAAAGCGGGTATAGTCAAGATCCTCCTCGTCGGGAATGACAGAGGCGTGGAAAGTACGGTGGTGGGGGTGGCGAAGCTGGATGTTCTGCAGGCCCTCATACTCGGAGACAAGGCCGTTGCCAATGACCTGGACCTGAGGCTGGTGAGGGATGGTCTTCAGATCGGGGTGCAGAACGGACTTCTTGGCATCGAGTGTCTTGCCGTGGCCGTACGAGTTGCCGGCGGGATCAAAGCGTTGGGTGAGCTCGAACTGCTTCTTCGGCGAGACGTGGCTCTGGTTGGGGAAGACGAGGACCTGGTTCTTGAACAGGGCGTCGCGGATGGCGTCAAAGTCGGCGTCTGCAAGGTTAGCAAGCCATGGTCGTGACGGGCCCGGAGCAGAGGCAAGCTGAATCAACAAGAGAGTTTTATCTTACCGGGAGGTTACCGATTGCACGGGTATTCTCCCAAGGTTTGTCCGATGGTGCGAGTCCACCTGACAAGACGCAAGGATGTGTGTGTACAGAGACAACTGGAGAGCAGACAGGACAGAGATCAAACGCAGGGTTTCCACCCGGTCCATACCCTAGTCCCGTCATTCTCTCTCCATTCTCCGGTTATATTTACTTACCCGTAAGGTTTTCGATGTCGATGCCGGAGACGACGGCGCCGAGCTTGGCTTTGGAGCCCTCAGCGACCGGGAGAGGCGAGATCTGGATGGAAGACATTGTGCGAGCGTGTGGTAGTTTTTCTGTGTCCAGTTCTGCTATGGAAGAATGCAGATTGAGTGGTGATGTGTTGAGGTTGAGGTTGAGTTAGATGTTGAGTTGATAGTGGACAAAGAAGTTGGAGGGCTCTACGCACAATATATACTTGACCGGTTGCGCCTTCCGGTCTGCATTTTTTATCGGAGGCGGCCGAGTATTTTTCTTAAACAGGAAACCACAACCCCCAAATGAACTTCTGGAAGGCACGAACGGGCGCCAGGACAAAGGTGTGAGATAGAATCAATTGTCCAGTGCAGAACTAATAGCAAAAGTGCGGACGTGTCTATGCTCTCGCCCGCGCATCGCCATTGAAATAGACCTTGAAGAGCTTATCCTGGAGTGCAATTGGCTACTGCCCGACAGCGGCCCCGCTTACCCACCATAGCTTATGACGCACTTGTGCTGACCCGCCCGACGCTGGTCGCTCTTTCCGCAGAGCTACAGAGGCTAATAATTATTGTTGACCATTCGAAACAGGCAGCTGCGATTTGCATCGCTCTTGCCTGCTGGACAAATCTAGTTACTAATGAAATATCCACGACCTTGATAACACGTGAGTTTTGCGGGGGACTTTTACAGCTGGAGTATCACGACAGGCTGCCCCACACCACACGTTGGGACGGAAGGCTCCGAGAACCGCCCCTGTAGACAAAGCTACGGAGTAGGTGTCGCGATGCACCCCACGACGATGCACTACCACGCTCGCGGGCCAGTTGTAGTTTACTCTGTAGAGCGATGGAACCACGCTGGCCTTTGTGGACAAGGGGCCGGTATATAGTCCCCGGCCAATATAAACGATTTTGGTCTTGAGGTGACCGTTGCGAAGCATCGTGAGATGGCCTTTGGCTATCAACATCTACAATATCAACGACACCAGCATTGGTCTTAGGCTGATAAAGAGCTACAGTGAACCAAACAGGAGGCCATGTACAACACCCAGGCCTCTTTCGGACGTGACAAGAACTCATCCGCCATCGTCACCGCCAACTTGAGGTCGTAATATCGCTGCCTGGAGTCATAGCACGGGTGGTTTGGCAAGCCAACTAAAATATGAGTAGTAGTCGTGTCTTTTCGTCAGATTTATTTTACATGTAGGGTGGGCTTGATCTGCCATGTCGTGGGGAATAAAGATCTAGAAACGCATGCAGAACAGCGCAACAAAGAAACGCCAGTATGCGACGGTCTTTTGGGTTGGAAGCACAAAACGGTATGTAGAATGTATGATGCTGGTTTAAACTTGGTCGAAACCAGCCTCCTTCCCTTGGGCATCGGCGGTTGCCTCACCGCTCTCGCTCCGATGTTCAGACGCAGGCGACAGCCTTCTCAGGGGTGCCGTCTCCAGCCCTGCCTGGCCTGCACCGCTGCCCCCCATCAGGCTGTCATGCCGCGAGCGTCGACGGGCATTCTTCAGGCTCGTTTCGTCAACCAGCAGCTCCACCACCTCCTCCACGTCATCCACTTCGCCTGCCGCCTGCCCTGCTACCGTTGCGCTCTGGCCAACACCAGTGCTAGTGACGGCCCCGTCCGCGGAATCTTCTTCACCGCTTGCAGCTTTAACGGTTGCCGCCGCCCCCACTGCTGCTGCTGCTTCAGTTGCATCTGGCAGAGGTGGTGACGTAGCGTCAGCTCCTGCGGCTGCCTCACCCGCAACCACCAGCCCCTGCTTGATTTGCGACTGTAAGCCGAGCATAAAATCGCGCGCCCGTGCAAAACCGTCGATTCCCTCGTCGCTCTGGAGCATGGAGTACATCTTCCGGGCCTCATTGAGGCAGCGTTGTGCCTGAATGAACTTGCCCTGGGCGACCCACGCCTCGGCCGCGAGCACGCTCCAGAATGCCGACTTGCGCCGCCAGCTACCCCACCCGGCAGAACCACGCCCGGCACGAGTTGCACAGCAGACGGCCATGCGCTCACGAAGGAGGGCATCGCCTATGATGCCAACCAGACGCGCCTCCATAAGACGTGTGCCCCAGCGCACAGAATCGTCAACGGCAGGGCCGCCGCGTAAGCGCTGCAGCTCCAGGCCGAGCGCAACGATTCGGGTAGCACCATAGGCATTGCCGCAACGGGTATGGTAGGAGTAAAAGCCTTGCTCGAGCATGCTGTTGATGGACTCGAGCTTTGTGCGCGATGAAAGATTAGGCTGCATGATCAGCAGCGAGAGAGCACACATCTCGTTTGCGGCCGCGTGGTACTTCCAGGCCTTGTCGGTGTTGTAGTCGGCGCGCAGGATGTCGTACGTCGACATGGCGAGCTTCCAGTCGCGAAGCATAAAGGCGTAGTCGGCGAGCTTGCGCAGGACAGCCTCGCTTGCCTCGGCATTGTAATATCCATGGACGGCGTCGTAATTAGAATTGCTGTTTCCACTGCCTCCACCGAGACTGTTGCGGTTGCCACTGCCCGAATTGTTGTTGCCTCCACCGAAGCCACCCCAGCGTTTCGACAGGCTCATGAACCGGCCGCTGAGGCCTTTTCTCTTGGATGCGACCTGGTCGTTCCATACCGAGACACTGCGCTCCATGGTCGGCACAAGAGACTGAGTAACCAGCTCGCGTACAAACGTACGGATTGCTGTGGCATCCGACTCAAAAATGTATCGTGTAGGGTCATAGAAACCGTCGTCCGCGTCTTCGCCTTCGCCTTCGCCTTCGCCTGCATCGCTTGGCGGTGCCTCTTCGTAAGCTTCGCTCCGGGACAGGTCTGTGTATTCCTCGACTGCTGTCATCCAGTCGCTGCGTGGCAGCATCAGGCTATCGTCATCCGTCTCTGCGCTTTGTGAACTCCGGAGCCGTAGCAGATGGCAGTGCAAGCCCAAACTGCGCTTCATCTTCTCAAATAACGCCATGGACTGCGCAATGTCGCCGTTTTCTTCGTCGTGTACGAGGACATAGTATCTCAGGAAATCCCCATCCACCCATGGCGGCAGCCGCCGGTCGCCTTGGCTGATGTCACGGTACAGTTCCTGGAACGTCTGGATGGGCGACGGGTTTCGAGAGCTGATGGCGATCACACAGGCTACTGGGTGTGCAAAGGTCTCGTGACACGCCAATGGAAGGCCAGATAGCAAGCGCCGCAGGTAGAGACCATAGTAAGGCGAGGTGCTGCCGACATCTAAAAGCCCTGCGGCATTGCCCTGCTGTAGCTGGTGCTGATGTGGTGTTGTTGGCACACCTGAAAATGCACGCTCTGCGTATGTCAGGTGCTTTTCGACGATTGCCTCGACGAGTGGAATCCGTACTGATGTTGCATTGCTCCGTGACGCATCCGTACTGTCCGCTGAGGAGCCCGTCTTTTCCCCGTCGCTTGCGCTGCCGCCGTTGGGGTTCACCAGGCGGCCATTGACAAGTTGGGGTGGTGGGCTGATTGGTGGCTGGATAATGCCCTGGGCCGACTCTGGCGCCTCGACATTGTCGCCAAAGTTGACAAAGCGTACAGAAAAGTCGTCCCACGGCCGGGGCGCGCCATTGCTATCGCGCACCTGCACACGGCCGGGCATACGCTCGCCAAATGGCCGCAGGAGCTCCCACAGCCCGTTGGAGAAGCCCTTCTCACGCACCAAGTCATCTGTATCCTGGGACGAGTAGACGGCAACATGGGGAACAAACGCCTTGAGTAACAAGCTAAGCGGGTCGCCGGGGTTGTCCGCGGCCGGGCTGTCGAGCAGTGACCGCGTAAAGGCAGCGCCTGGTAGTAATGATGGGTGAGCATGAGAAGACGACCCCGGTGCTGTTCCTATTGTAGATGCTCCGGCAGTCCCAGAGGCTGCTGTTGCCGAGCTTGTGTTGGATGTCAAGGACATGGTACGGGTGGAAGGAGAGGATGCGCGGCCGAGGCCGACAGGCGACATGGAGCGGGAGCCCGGGGGTGTGAGGGTCGAGGCATAGAGAGAGGCGGCATTTGTCGGAGTTCCGCGGCGGAGTGGTAGGCTAGCTTCGGACTGGGACAGTGGGAGAGGCCGGGTCCGCAAAGGAAGCGCGCTGCCGGAGCCGGCAGGTCCTTGTCCCGCAGATGTCTGGCGCATCTTGGGTAGCCTTACGGAGGATGCCGCGGGCGGCAGCGACTGTATCGACTCGGGTGGTGGCGAGGCATCGTCTGGAGACGGCATGGGAGCTGCAGTGGAGGTGGCACGGGGAGTTGTGGAGTATGTACACGGCCAAGAGCTCGGTTCGTCGAGGAGGGGAGAGACGAGGGGGGTGGTGGTCGGTGTAGATGGCGAGGTCGGATAATGTGCGTGAATCGTGGATGACAACAACTGTACTGGGCGGGTTCTGGAGACGAAGAGCCTGGACACTTGGTTTTCGTAACCGTCAATGTTGAAGCCCGAGAGTCAATGGCGTGGACAGACGAGGGGAGCTCATCGAGTCAGGGTGAAGGACGTCGTGGATTCCTAGGGGTCGTTCTTATCGGTATCAGTCACGTGCACCTACTCGCCTTACATACCCCACTGTCTCACGAGCTCACCATCTCACGAGTAGCTTCATCTCACGTCTTTCATCCTATGTTTGGACCTGTGGCAAAGTGTTTCTAGGTGACGCACCGGGGTTGGAATGCGGTTGACCACACTGACACCCGTTATTGCGAGTCTGATTGAAGTTTAATTACTGCTTGTTTGATTTTTGATTTTCAGTCTATTCTACTCTAAATATTGCATGTCTTCATTTCATCGTCATCATCGTCACTCCATAAGCATCGATCACAACCCTTACTACCTCTATCTCTATCACTGCTCTTTCGCACCGTCAATCACAATCCCACCGCCGACGCCTAGTAGGATGGCCTGTCGTGACCCCGGTTCCCGCGATGCTGGGCGGCTCGCTGGAAGATGGGCTCCGTCACCATGCTCTTGATGGTGCGTTCGGCGACCTGGCGCATCGCGGTGTGCCGTATGCCATTGACTCTCTTTGGGTAGTTCTGGCTCATGAAGGTGTCGACGAGAGCCGCTCCTAGAGCTGCTGTGGCCACGCGGGAGCCCTTTTCGCCCAGCCAGTCGCCGGGCATGGCGGCATTGCTGAGGGCTGCCATGGCGCCGGCTTTCATTGCATGTTTGGCAGCGGCAGATATAGTCGACTTTCGTTCTTGCCGTTGAGTGTGGTCTTTGTGGCCTTTGTCCTCTCGGTCCGGTCCCTGGAGGTCTACTGAGTAGCCGCGGCGGCTGCGACTGCGGACGGACCTGGTGCGTGTCGATTGTCTGTGCGGACGAGTATAGTCGTCGTCCCATCCATTGTCATCGTCGTCACTGTCATCACCATCGTGTCTACGTATGGTTTTGTTGGTGGATGGCAGCCTCGACCCGTGGGAGGGCCTGTCGGCATATGGCGAGGAAGCCCGAGTGTGGTACGAGCTTGAGTTGCTACTTCCATGGTACCGTCGGTGCGAGCGAGAGGGCAACTCCCACTGATCGCCGTCGTCGCCGTCGTCGCTATCGTCGCCATCGTCATCCTCCCAGCGAGACTGTATCCGACTAGTGTCGTGTTGCCGGCGGTGTCTCCTCACACGACTGCTGCTAGAGCTGCCAGTCGTATTTGACTGGCTGTCGTGTTTGCCAACATCGCCATTGTTATCGTCGAATATGCCGATACGACGCAGCCAAGAGGAAAGGCCGAGGAGAGACGAGCTGTCTCGATTGTCGCCGGTGTCATCCCATGCAAGTGCATCGTGATTGCTGTGTCGTCGCTCGTGTCTGTGTTTGTGGCCACGGTAGTGGGGGCCATGCGTGTGTCGACTGTGGCTGTCTCTCGAATAGGAACGACGTGAGCCGGAGCTGGGATATGAGATGGACAATGACTCAAGATGAGGGCTCATCTCCTGGCGGTACTGAGGACGTTGTTTGTAGAGCGTCGTGAGCTGGCCATCAACAAGTGTGTCTCGGCCGGCAAGTGGCTGGTTGAAGGTTGAAACATGTGTGTACGGACGCGATGGCTGATCCCTGCCTTTACCTTTGTCTTCTCTTCCATGTCTGCCATGTCTGCCGTCTCCGTTGTGTCTATGGCTAATGCTATCCTTGTTTCTGTCGCTCACCGCTCGACTGTGCGATGGATGGGGTGGCAAGGAGTGAGAAGGATCGCGGGCATGGCCAATGTTTGCTTCGATGACCTCCTCCTCTTCCTCTGTGCTGTCGGGGTCTGTGTCCAAGGCGATCACCCTTTGACTCGGGCCTTTCCCTTGGCCTGGCTCATTCCGTGCTGCGTTTTTGACGGGGACTGTAAATTGGCGTTGAACATAACGGCCACCGTCCGAGGGTTTATCATCCCCTTGCTCCCAATCCCAACGAGAGGCCATTGTAGAGATCTGAGAAGCTGTGGCGTCAACAAATAGAGCAGTCGATGGACATCACCATGGTGAAAAGAGAAGGGCACAATCTGACACGCATCGTGGTATATTTATACACAAGGCCATGTCTAGTGTTGATCATGTTTGATCTGGTGTATTTACGGCTTGTCTCTCGTCGTCGCCTTGCAAAATGTGATACAGACACGACATAATCCCGTGTTATTAAGTTTTATTGTTTGTGTTGTTTTGTTCTGTTTCCCTTTGTTTCGATACCATGATGAAGTCTGGTCGACATCATATCAACATCATACTTTACGCAACTCATGTCTATAACCTACTCCGTACACATTCCGACAATGACACAACACGGTATCTGTTCTACAATGTATTGCCGTTGGGCATCGAGCACGGCATCCATTGTGCATTGACTCATTGTAGCCCACCTGGCCAATGCTCTGCTCTTGAGGTTGCCTTCCTCGACCATGCACGCCGAGAATGTCTTGATGAGACATCTACGTCTCCATTTCCCTCTTGTCAGTTCTAGTTCGAGATTTCTGTCTCATCGGCACTGATCTCATGTATCCTGGCATCTCATGCTGCGCTCTCCCTATGAGAGAACACAGGGGCTGTTCCGTGAATCTTACACGTCACTAGAACAAATGGATGAAACATGGACGTGTAGAGAGCACCAAGGAACGGCCCAGTGTACAGAATCAAAGCCCAACACTGTTTCCTCTTTCAGTGTCATTGAGTGTCACCTGTTACTAAAGCTGGCTGGAGCGTGCAACGGCCATCCCACGTCGACTGTCTACCTGGCGAGGCAGTGACTCTCACAAGCTGTGGCACAACAAACGCCATGTCATGTCCCACCAGCGCATCCAAGGCAAGCTGAGCTAGCCATGCCTGTCTGCACTATGGCCCCGAAGGCCGTGACAACTATTGTGAACTGTTGCTAAACACACCTCGGCAGATGGCATTGATCTTTCTACGCTCTCTGCAAATTAATGCCCAACTGATATCCCAAAGTGTACACCACCTTGTACAAATAAGACACCACAACGATGTTGGCGCTGCTGTGAAACCCGTTGCGTGTCCTGCACTCTTTTTGCACTCCCTGCTCTCTGCCTCTGCCGCCAGCTCGCTCCTCGGGTGTCTGCAGCTGGCCACGGAAATTTGACGACGACAGCATTAGCCGAGAGAACCACGACAGGAGCAAGCAGAGACTGTCTCGCATATACCGTTTCTTCGAATGTCTCGTTGTCTCGTCTTAGCATGTCCAACACGGGCGATGGTGCAGCTTAGCTGTACACGACACCACCTCGTGTTGTTGCGCTTGGTCATGTCACAGGTAACAGCCTTGCTAGGTCTGTCATGTCTCATCATCCTCTAGCTTCCCGGATGTCTCCGTCTCCCCGTGGACAAAGTAGCCGCAATATGACAAGTTGTATCAACTGACAAATGGCAGTCTTGCATGGTCAAAGCAGCTTCAAGTGGTGGCATTCAGGGATAGTACATAGCACTTCAACTGCCACCGCAAAGTATCCTCAAGTACTAATTATACTAAACTAAGATAAGATTAATCAAAGGCAAGCATAGGAACTCAGGCTGCGCGCCGCTCCTTTCCGCTGAGGAGGTAGATGGCAGCACGGAGATCCAGGAGCGGATCCGCCGAGGGCTCGATGCCGGCGACACGCGGCACCGGGTCGAAGATAATGTACTTTTGCTGTGCTGCATCAGTGGCATCATCTGCCTCGAGGGTGTCCAGAGACACGAGGCCGAGCTCGACGAACTCGCGCGCATCCGGGCCCTCCTCCGGCCAGTGTGCCGTATTGTCGTCAGTCACGTCGCCGTCCTTGGCCACCTGGACCACAAGGCGGTACTGTATTGGCTTCTTGGCTTTGCTGCCAGCGCCGCCAAGCTGCTTCCGCACACCGTCAAACAAAAAGTTGGGCTCCTGGGTCTTGGCCGTCTCGTCGTCAAGGTGGTCTAGGCCCTCGACGGGGAGGAAGCGGTACCGCACAAACGTCTCCTTACCCTCTGCACTGATGAACTTGAACGCATTCAGCCCGTAGAATGCTTCACGCGAGAAGGCGGACGGCGTGGGCTTGGGCACGCCGACAAAGGCCTGGGCAGCTGGGTGGGCGGCAATGTGAGCGCCGAGCGCCTCCGGGTTCGTGCCGGCACCAGCCACAGCCTTGAAGAACGCAAGAGTCTCGTCGGGGGTCGCGGCAGGAAAGAAGGGGGCGCTGTGGGCCACAATGTCAGTGTGCTTGCGGATCGGTGTTTCGGCGAGGACAAAGCGCAAGGCAAAGCCTCTGGGGTTGCCGTTGGCGTCGGTGTCTGGCAGCTGGGGGATGCCGGTAGAGGAGGAGAAGCGAGCAATGATGGGTGTCGAAGGGTTGTTGAAGTGCGGTGCCTTGGATAGGGCGGCAGCAGCAGGCGTAGGGGTAAAGGTGCCCTTTGCAAGCAGGCCCTTTGCATGAGCTTGTTTGTTAGCTGGAGCCCGTATGCAGCGAACACATAAGCATCCTACCTGGACGGAAGCCGGGATGAGGGCCAAAGATGCCCTTCAGGACACCCACGATCTCCTTGCCAGTCTCGACAACGTGTGTATCTTCGGGGAGAGGCATGGTGGGTTGACTTGTGATGGTATTGTAGAGCAGTGCTAGGGTCAAGATGTTGATAATGCAGATGCCTTGATGGTATCTCACATAACGACGGATGCAGTGCTTCTTATACACCCTCACTTGCACAACAGCCACATCTCACTTCCCACACTCCCAGCCAGTGAACGACGGAGTCTACTACCAACGTGCGAAATGTAATCATGCATTATGAAAGAGGAAAGCTAGCCTAAACGCCGGATGTGGCGTGCCCAGCGAGGTTCTTTTTCTGCCTTCACTCCTCTTGATTTTCAACCCTCTTGAACTCCTGACTCCTCTCTTCTGCATTGCTCCCGTGCTTCTTCTCTGTGATGATGAGCAATTATCGACCGCCTATTGGCCTATGGAAATACAGATAACACAGTCTGGTAGAGATGATGAATGTAATTCCAGCTACACGTAGCTGTATACGAGAAGCACATCATATCCGGGGCTAATTTGCAGCTGACTGAGCCGGCATAGATAAACAGCCACAACATGGTGCAATCACTAGGTAATCATCAGTAGTACATCATTACCTAATTAGCTAACACTCTTTGTTGGGCGAATTCGAAAGTATGTATTGTCAGCACTTAGTCTGCCAACAGTGTACTTCCATGCAGGTCTCACCTATTCCACGTAAAGGATGCACCCATAGACATACCGTAGCTACACCATATGCCATGTCCGTATATGCACGGCAGCGAGCGGCAGAGTAACATTGGCCATTCACATATTGGAAAGCAAGACTGCCCATTGGAAGAGTGTCCGGGGAGGATCGTCACCGTAGTCATCTATGATTTGAAATAGTCGATAGCGTCATGCCTACGGTTTTGGGTAGAGGTAGTGCATTATCACGAGGTTGCCGCCTTTGGCTGATCCGGCCCTGCTTGAAGGCGTAAGGAAGATGACAAGGGACGAAAACGATAAAGACAAGGAAATTACATAAACATAGAAGAAACAGATGGCCGGGGACTAGTCGGCGAGACACAGAGGCCCAACACGTCTTTGGGTGAGGCATGATGCGCTGCCGGCTCGGGCTTTGTTTACTAGGCACTCTGTCGGCCGGCTCTAATCTTATAAGCTTTGCGTCGCATATAGGATCCGTCGCTCAAGCTCACCTAGTACCGAGCGCGCAAAGCATGATATCGCTGATAAAAGCACCAACCTTTCTGAAGCTGTCAGACACGAGCTCTACGATGGAATCGAGGTGGGACGTCTCGTACATATCAAGGTCGAGCGACACCACCTGCTGCGTGCGCGTAAGCCCAGAGATGGGGAACCACCGGCTGCTTAAGTTGGCCGCACCGCAACTGGTCTCAGTCTAAAGCTCTAGTATGAGTCGGCACCGGCCGGGTATAACAGTGTGAACTGCAGCCCCGGTAGCCCTGGACCACGAAAGAACAAGAAGAAAGCTTGAATTCTTATGACAGCCGCAAGGCCACCGGGCTTGTACTGGGTGACTCTGCCGGATGCAGATGAAGCAAAACATGCGCACTCGCGGCTGAAAGCGCCAAGAGGTGACACATACTGTATAGATGAAAGTGAGGGTTCCGAAAGCTTTCCAAAGACAGAGACCAAGAAGGAACAGACAATGAGACGTGCAGCAGCTATAATCAAAGGTGTATGCATGCATATCAAGGTGAAGGCCCAAGGACGAGCCGTGTCTAAATCGCAAAATCAAAATACCACGACTAAACGTAAACATCCACCCCGTCAGTCTCATAGACCAATGTCCCGTGCCAGCTGCTTGATCAGCCCGGCGATCTTGACCGACACTTCAGTCGTCCGTGGAATGTCGTGGCCGCCCTTGTGGTCGTACATGACCCGGTTGCGGCACGTGTATGCCAGCTGGATGGCCGACGTGTATCGCGGGTCACGGATGCCAAAGACATTCACCACCGGCAGCGTGATGAACAGCTCCTTGGGAAACCCAGTGGCATAGTTCATGCCAAACACATTGTCGTCGGTCGGCAGCGGCGCGTTCATATTGTGTACAAGATCCGACACGTCGTCCCATAGCCCGACGCCGCGCTGGATCTGGTCGGGGTTGTTGGCGTAGTTCTTGAACAGCGCCGTCTTTCTGTGCAGCACACTGACCGAGCGTCGCTCGATATCCAGCGCTTCAGCCGGCACGTCCACGCCGAGGCTCTCGAGCGACCGGAAAGACAGGCCGCCGCAGATGAAGACGGCGCCCTTGAATGGTGGCGGCACATCCAGCCGCGCGGCCGCCAAGTCTTGCTGGCGGTGCATCAGGTAGCTGGCAATAAACAGACAGCCCTGCGAAAAGCCCATCACAATATCGTAGGGGCCGTGGGCGTCGAGGTAGTCGTCCAGCCACACATTGGCGGCCTGGATGGCCTCGGCCGTGTCTGCCTCCCACCAGGCGTACGCGCCCGACTCAAACATCTTGTCGATACCGGGGGCCGACGCCGACTTGAACGGGCCGTCCAGAAACTCAAACTCGTATGAATCATCCAGCTTCGAGCGAAGAGCGGCTGATTGTTGATTAGTTTTGTGTAGCTTTTTTAAACTTTTCGTACCGTTTTTTTTTTCCCCTCCTTCTTCCTTTTTTTTCTTTCCTTTTCTTCTTCTTCATTTTCTTTTCTTTTTCTTTTCCATTCTATTTGTTTCCGGTTTTCCTCTCCCCTTTCTGATTATCAAACCTACCAGTTTGTGATTTAAACACATCGGCGCTTGCACCACGGCCGTGGAAGCAGAGGACTCTCATTGTGATGGCGATTTAAACAGTAGCGATTGCAAGATGTCGTCGCGCGGTCAACAGTGAGGTCGGCTGTGCATGGAAATGCTCGAAATCTGCGATGCTGGTGTGTCTATATAGCTGCCCACCGCTTTCCCTTTCTGCATTTGGCGATTTACACCCTTAAATAGAGCTCCTTCCATTTTTCGGTTTTATTCGGATCTCAGCCTCTTCGGGAGTCCGGTCTGGCGAGAGTCCGGGTTCTTCTTCTGGAAGGAGCAGAGCAATACGACCTAGCGGTACCTTTAGCAATTCCCACGCGAATCCACGCTCATGCCACTACCCGCACCTCACTTACACCACTAATATATATGGAAATACGCTAACTAAATTGGGATATCAAAGTCCGCTCCCATATAGAAAGTCCGAGAAGTACCGAAATGTCCGGCGACACCTATTTGAGCTTCCTTGCTGCCTTACAACATCGCCAACGTCGAATCCCCGGCATCCGACTAAGAGCGCCAACATGCCCCGTACACCCCATCGACCACAGAATGCTTCGCTTTCACCAAGCGCACAGTCAATGTCGCCGCCTCCCCAGTCCCGGTACTCGTGCCGGCCATGCAGACAGCGCAAGGTGCGATGCAGTCGCCAGATCCCTTGTGCCGAGTGTGCGCGCCTGGGCGTTGAGTGTGAACAGGCCCCGAGGAAGCCATACTCGAAGCGTGAGCGGCTACTTGAATACACCGAGCCCCAAACCCCCGAACAGCGGACAGCACCTATCGTGGAACGACCAGCGCTTACATCCACACCTGCAGCTACACCTGCTGCTACACCTGCTGCCAGCAACCCCCAAACGCGCAACGCCGACAGAAGATCCCAGGAAGGCGCGCCTGCTTTTGGACAGTAGGTATTGCTATCCTCTATTTGTCCAGTGCATCACGGTATCTGACCTAGCAGGAGCCTCTGGACCGGCCTCCAAGAGGACGTATTCCGCGAGCCTCGGGCGATAGAAACACCATTGGCAAGAGACCAGTCAGCCTCTGCTCCAGGAAATGCATCGCGTAATGAGCTGGGCGATACCCTATTTGGTGGCCTATTAGGCTTAGGAAGCACCAGCATCGACCTGAGCAGCGCTCATCCACAGCCTGTACACGCATTTGTTCTATGGCAGACATACCTGCAGAGCGTCAACCCGCTGTCCAAGATCATATACACACCCCAGGTCCAGGATCTCGTCATTCAGGCAACCAGCGACTACGAGAGCCTCGCAGCCAGTGACGTGGCACTCCTCTTCGCCATTTATGCTGCAGCCGTATCGGCTCTGTCCGACGAGAGCTGCCGCTCCAAACTGGGCGAGCCAAAGAAATCACTCCTCGAGCGGTACCTTGCGTGCTCGCTCCAAGCCCTCGCTGCGACCGGGTTCCTCAAGTCAGCAAGCCTCGTCCTCCTCCAGGCCTTTACTGTCTTTCTAGTATGTTACGTCCACCCACTCACTCTGATATAAGGTGCCAAGCCCGGCTGCTGACGATTAGCTCGCGGCCCGTCAAACCTATGACATCAACTCCATGTGGATATTAACTGGCATGGCTGTCCGTATGGGCCAGAGACTCTTAAGCCTAGCCCCTGGCACCACCAACAGCGAGTTTTTTGAGAAGCAGATGCGCCTCCGTGTCTGGTGGCAGATCTTGCTCGTCGATGGACGCATGTCCCAGCTGGCTGGTCAGGCACGCACCTTTACCAGCGACATACCAGAACAGCCACTGCCAGCTAATCTCAATGACAGCGATATCAACCCCAGAATGACGGGCGCACCGCCACCGATCCTCGACCGTCCGACCGAGATGGTATTCTGCCTCCTGCGCTATGAGATGGGCCACTTTCTCATCAGCAAGGGCAAGGCCCTGCACGACCAGTCCGCCACCATTGCCCAGCGTGACGCTGTCATTGACGATGTCGCCAACACGTTTCAAACAAAATTCCTGCAGCACCTCGACCCTGCCATCCCGCTGCACCAGATTGCAGCCGCCGGAGCCCATGCTGCCGTCAACAAGATGCGCCTCATGGTGCACCACCCTGGGCAGTACCCCGACAAAGGAAAATCCATGTCCCAGGAGGAGCACGACATGCTCTTCCGCACGAGCGTCACTATGGTCAAAGTCCTCGTCGACGGCTTTACGGCCGCTCACTTGGAGCACTTCCGGTGGCACATTGAGGTGTACTTCCAGCTCGATGCGGTTGTGTTCATGCTGATCGAGTCACAGACCCAGCCACCCGACAGTGCGCTCGTCGACTCCGCGTGGGGGCTTGTCGGCTCTGTGCTCGAGCATAAGCGACATCTCGTCCAGGACAGTGACGAGCTTGGCAAGGCAGTCCGCCAGCTGGTCTTGCGTTCTTGGGAAGCCCGTGAGCGCCAGGCACGCAAGCATGCAATCGCCATTACATGGGCCGCTCCAAAAGCGGTGGCAGAGATCCTATCCGAGGCGAGGCAGCCGCAAAGTGGAAGCGAGGCGTTGCCCACTCCGTCGGCCAGTGCTACAGAGTCTACCGCAACACCTGCACTTGGAACTGCGCTCGATGGCTTGGGTATGCCGCCTAGCTTTTCATACCCATCAGCAACACAGGCTCTGGATGAGTCGTCATTCCCATCGTATGCTGACTTGGACGTGCTCGGCTGGGAGACGACGGACTGGGACTCGTGGGATAACTGGAATCATCTTATTCAGTCTCAGGTCTAATAGGTTGACTGTATCAATAGCACTATTACATGAATTACATGGAGAGCGAGGAGAGCGAAAAGTCCATTGTGTTGCTGCTGAATTGTCCGCATGCTAGTGTGGAATGGTGTAAGTCGGACATTCGGACAATTGGCACAAAGGCACACGCCAAACACCGGACTATTCGGTCTTTTCCCACTCTATTTAACATCCCCTTTACCTCGCTGCTAGTCTTTTGATATCTCTTCAATTCCACAGCCCTTGGTAGTTTTGTTTTCTCTCTATCCTATTCTAACCATATCCGTCTTCCTCTCTCCTACTGCATACACCGTCTACCCGAACGCAAGAACGCACGAACGCAAGAACATGAAGTCTTCACGGCCGTCGACGGCTGTTGAGGACAGAGCTACTCCATCGAAGAGCATCGATGACCACGAGCACGATAGCTTGAACCAAGCTGCTCACAAGGGTCCTTCTGAAAAGGAAGACCATGCAGAATACCCACCAATGCGCATAGTGGTTCCTGTCATGGCGGCTCTCTACCTCGCCATGTTCCTCGTATCTTTGGTCAGTAATTATCTTCCCCTCCCCCCCCCCCCCCCACCCCCCGTCGTAACAAGAGACTGACAGACAAGGACCGCATCATTATATCCACGGCAATCCCTAAAATCACGGATGACTTCCACTCTATCAACGATATTGGCTGGTACGGCAGCGCCTATGTCCTGGCAAGCTGCTCGACACAGCTCATCTTCGGCCGCCTCTACTCCTTCTTCAACAACAAGACCGTCTTCGTCGCTTCCATCGTCCTCTTTGAGGCAGGGTCGGCTCTCTGTGGGGCTGCCCGAAGCTCGATTGCCTTCATTCTCGGCCGTGCCCTCGCAGGTGTGGGCTCGGCAGGCGTCTTTGCCGGCGCCATCGTCATCATGATCCCCCTCGTGCCACTGCAAAAACGTCCCATGTATCAGAGCATGCTGGGTGCCATCTTTGGCGTGTCGTCGGCTGTTGGGCCGCTGGTCGGCGGTGCGTTCACGACCAATTCGCACCTGACGTGGCGCTGGTGCTTTTATATCAACCTCCCTATTGGTGGCGCGTCCATTGCCCTCGTCCTCTTGTTCCTGCACCTGCCGCAGCTGCCACAGAGCCACTCCCTTTCAGCCTGCGAGAAGGCAAAGCGCATGGACCCGCTCGGCACGCTGTTATTCACACCGTCCATTGTGAGCCTGCTGCTCGCAATCGAATGGGGCGGCTCGACGTACGCCTGGAGCAGCAGCCGCATTGTTGCCCTGCTCGTCCTTGCAGGCGTACTGTTTGCCGCATGGGTTGCCGTCCAGGCCTGGCTCGGCAGCGACTATGCCACGGTACCAAGCCGCATCTTCTACCAGAGGTCTATCATGGCTGGCGTAGCCTACTCCATGTGCATCGGCGGCGTGCTGTTGTCCTTTAGCTACTACCTCGCCGTGTGGTTCCAGGCCATCCAGGGCGTCGATGCGCTGCAGTCGGGCATCCGCTCGCTGCCATTTGTCCTGGCACTCGTCGTGGCATCCATCCTGGCGGGCGGTCTCACCAGCCGTTTCGGATACTACACCCCCTTTGCGCTCGCCTGCTCGTGCCTGCTGGCCATCGGCATGGGGCTCGTCACCTTGCTGCGTGTGGATAGTGGTCACAGCAAATGGATCGGGTTCCAGGTGGTGTGCGGTCTCGGCATGGGCCTCGGCATGCAAATGTCCAGCCTTGCGGCACAGACTGTGCTTGCCGCGGATGACGTGCCCGTTGGAGCATCCCTCATGTTTTTTGGTCAAGGGCTGGGCGGCGCAGTCTTCCTTTGCATTACCCAGAGTATCTTTCTGCAAGAGCTGCTGAAGAATCTGGCCAACGTAATGCCAGACTCGGCAGCCAAGCTCCTGGCCAACACCGGAGCCACCAATATACGCAATGCGGTCTCGGCAGAGCTGCTTCCGGCCGCACTCCTGGAGTATAACAAGGCTCTTACCACGGCATTCTATGTCCCTCTGGCCATTGCATCCGTTAGTATTGTTCCCGCCCTCTGCTTTGAGTGGAAGAGCGTCAAGACAGCAAGGACGCATGCAAGCAAACACAAGGGGGCAGACTCTGAGCGAGGTGGCGATAAGGAGTAGTACCAGGCTGGGGAATTGTGGGTGATAATTAGGTAAGTAGTAGCACGACGGACAGATATAGAAGGGAGTAAAATAGAATCAAATTAAACCATAACGCCGTTGATATGCAATAATGTCCACCAAGACCCGAAATCATCAGCAACTTAACTAGCAAGCTCTGCTTGTGGCTCATCGTTCTTTAATGACATGTTGCGAAAACTCTGCGTCGTAATGGCCTCAAGAGCAGCATCGATCTCTTCAGAGCTGGCTTGATTGGGCACCTTTTCCGGGATTGCACCAGCCAATGCCAGCCGCCGCCGTGTCTCTTCCGCGGCGGCCTTTTGCGCATCTTCCTTCTTGGCGGCCTCCTCTTCGGTTCTCTTCTGGTCCACCGCCTCTGTCTTCTTCTGCTCCTGTTGCTCCAGCGCAGCCAGTTCGTCGTCGATCTCGCCCTCGTCGATGGCAATACCTGACGCGCCAGCGCTTGTCGATGTCGGGCCCGAGTCGATGATGATGCGGTTGATCTCATCGGCTGCCTCCATCTGGTCGCGCAGCCGGTCCACAACACCCTCGACACCCGTCGCGCCACCCACCTGCTCGTTGAGGAACTTGAGGGCCTCGGCACTGGCATCCATGGCGGCCACCACCTGCACCTGGTCCGACGCCTGCTCCAATTTGGCGGCTGTAGCCTCGAGCTGGCCTAGTGTTGCAAACCGCGCTGCAAGTGCAGACTCCGCCTGCTTCTTCTGCTTCAGTGCTGCCAAGGCAGACACGCGGTTCTTGCGCACGACTGCATCCTTGGCGGCCACGGTCAGATCATCGATGCGCCGGCTCAGAACTGACGTCTGGTGTGTTAGAGAGTCTATCAGCTCGCGCAGCTGGGCCACAGCACGGTCCTCTTCGGTGATGACGTTGGCGTTTGCATTGCCAGACCCAGCTGCCCGCAGCTTGACAACATGCCCGTCGTAGACAATGGCATTCTTGTCGCGAGCCAGAAAGGCCAGCAGCACATTAAGGTCCATGTCTGACAGTCGTGGTTGTTGGACGGCTGCTCCCACTGGTAGGTGACTTTGGTCGAGGATGGCACCTGCGGCAGAGAATGTGCGCTTGAACTGGGAGACAGACCATACCCGCTCAAACGGAGACAATAGTGCAGCATCAACGGCCGCCACTTTGTCCATGAAGGCGGTCGCTGCCTGCTCGATATTGGCTAGCACCACAAATTGGTTGGGCGTGAGCCGGCCTTTGCCACCGTCGTAGTATGATACGGGCGCACTCGAGGCACCCCCGTGCTGTGCAACAACACCGCTACCTTCGATCACTCCGGCTTGTCGTAAGCCCCATGACAGGGCATGCCAAGGGAGGCTCACAGCCGTGCCGACTGCCCACGATGCCCACGACTTGCGGTTGTAGATGCTCTCCTTGGAGCGCAAGAAGCCTTCGAGCGGTATAAGATCGTGGTCCTGGACCGCCTCGTCGATGACTGCCTCGAGGGCGATGGGCCGCTTGAAGCGTTCGCTATGCAGAGCATCGAGGAGTGGTTCGCCGGCCGTGAGGATCAAAAAGTTGCGTGCCGCGGTTGATGCAGCACCGGTAGCGCCTAGTTTAGGCTGTGTCTTGGATGCCGTCGACGCTGCTGCCGGTAACATGCCGCCCCGGACAAGCGCGGCGAGAGCGCGTCGCCATGTGGCTGCATTGATAGCATAGCTGTCGGGGTTGCTTGCCCGCAGGCTGCGGAAGTCGGAGTAGAGCGCAGGCAGACGGGTCCTAATGGAGCAGATAGGGTCAGCAGTCTGATAGTTTCCGACTGTCAACACGACTAGCGGTTACCTCGTGAAGCCGTCCTCCTGGTCGATCAGGAACTGGATTCGCTGCGCGTTGGACGCCATCCTTGTTAAGTTCGGGACGCGCGCCGTCGCGGGTTGGGCTGATGGTATTAGGAGGGGGGTATCGTGTATCGTGAGTATCGTATACAGCGTTGTATTGGATATATAGCTCGGGACCGCCCGAGCGCGTTGCCAGTCAAATGTGGTGATGTGCTGTCCCGCGATGACGCAGGAATGCCAGTGTTTACTCTGGGCGGAGAGTAGGGGCGGTTTTAGCGCATGGCCAGGCTAGACCCTAAAAAATAATCTTATCGCACCCTTCGTATCAGCCCTACAGCAAAGCTGCCTTGGCGCCTAACAGCCTGTAATCACATGGCAAATTGGCATCAATCTCATCACTTCTTTGCTTCTTCTTTTATGTTTTTCCGTTTTATTCATTTCAACAATATTATCATAATTTGAACTCCTAGAAAATGGCATACCCATCATGAATTCACAAAGACCTCTATGCGTTATATCCCAACCGTGTAATTTGCCTGCGCCAGTACCCAAACTCCGGTAATGATAATGCCTGAACATAGCAACGCAAATGATAGCAATCGTGAAAGAAATCGAAAACAGAAGCAGCCCTTTACAGCTCAACGACCATGACATCGGCTGACTGGCTGCTGGCTTTTGGTGCGTCGTACCCCATGTGTGGTTGTGCGGCATCCTGGGTGGCCTCCCCTGGGCCGGCCGGCGCGTCGTCTGTTCTGTCGGAGACGGGAGACGGCGGGTTCGAGTCTGGAATCGCAATCCCCATCACAGCGTCTTCCGTTTCCAGCTGTTCGCTTGCTTGTGGCGCCGCCTCCAAGGCAGTCTTCCCCTCCTCTGCTTTAGCTGTCGCGTCTTCCTTGGCTTCCTCTCCCTTGGGCTCGTGCGTCTTCGACCGCGATTTGCGCGCATTCGCAATCAAGTCTTGAAACGACGTGTTGTGTTTCTCCTTCCAGGCAGACGTATCGAAATTCTTGTCCTTGATCATCGCGGCCTGCTGCGTGGCAGCCACGATAGGCCTCGATGTAAGCGTTGCTGCTCCACCGCCACCCGCAACAAGTGTACCGACCGTGCGCTCCCAGACGTCGAGATCGCGCAGCAGCTCATGCTTGCGTTTTGGGCGCGCCGAGTCGCAGTTGGCGTTCCAGATTGTCGACCATTCCCTGTGGCGGCGCTCGAGCAGCAGCCGCGGGCCTATTGAGGACAGCCCAAGCGACGACATCTTCTTGCGCAGCGCCGTGTCCGTGAGTAGCGAGTAACTGATGGACGGCAATCGTTCCGGTGCCTTGATCGGCGCGGCTCCCGAAAAGAGAGGCTTAAAGGCCGTCGAGCCCGTCGGCTTGGAAAAGGCTGGCGTCGGTTTGGAGTTTGCTGTTCCAGTGCTGCAGTTGTTGTCGAGGTGGCTGTTGATCAGCGTCATTTTTACCCGTGTACCACATATCGGACACTCGATGAGGCCATCGTCTGTTCCAGAGTCAGCACTTAGCACACCTGAGCCAGCTTGATGGCAGTGTAGCATAACACAAAGTGCGTACCTGGCTTGTAGTCTGTGTCCGCATCAGCACTATTGCTGCCGCGGGGCTTTGGTGCTTGCACTTCCACTACTTCTTCGTCGCCCTCGCTCTCGTCATGAGCTATGTTTGCCACTGCCTCGGCAGCCTTGGTCTTGCTTAGCCGCGCCGACGTCCGTGTCCGCTTAGCTTGCGGCTCCTCTTGCGACCCCCCTGCGGCACTTGACACCGATCCAGCCGCGGCATCCACCTTGCGTTTCGTTGGTTGCTGCTGTGGCTGCGCAGCTGGGGGGTTGCGTGCAAGCTCTAGTATCGTTGATCGCGCCTTGACAAAGGAGTCAACCGCATCTCGTAGTGCCCAGTTGCCGCGCAGTTTGGACTCCTGGTCGGTCGCGCGGCACACTGGACACTTGCCCTCGACGGACAAACACCGTCGGATGCAGAGCGAGCAGAACGAGTGGTTGCAGGACGTGATCATAGGCGAGTTGTAGAAGTCTTTGCACACATGACAGCGGAAAGCCGCCTCGACAGGCATCAGGCAGGCCAGCTGTGTCCCAAGCCAGTCGGTCGAGTCGGAGACATCGCCGCCGTCGTGTGATGCCATCTTCCGGCTCTCGACGATCTTGGACGCAAACTTGATGGCAATACGGCGAGCTTTGAAATGACTAGGAGATCACAGTTCCGCAGCAAGTCGTTGGGAGCACGGTTGGCGATAGGCACGGGTCCCGTTGGTGGGATGTAGTTGTAGACGGGTTGGCGAAGTAGTCGTATGCAATTCAAATATTACAAGGCATTAGGCCTAGAACAACGACGCGTCTGGCGATTATCTAAGCGTCCAGATTCCTTGGTAGCGCTTTAATGGCCGCCCCAATTCACGTGACCACGCGCCGACCCAATTATGACCAGAGGGGGCATCTCGACACGCATCTCACGAGCTTCAACAAGTTCTCCCGCGACAGACACGGCAACGTACATTGCGCTACTATTCGGAATGGCTGAAATTAACGAGTTCCTGGCGACCGAGGTCCTGGTCGAGCAAAAATTGGTATGCCTGTCGAAACAAATAGCATTTCACTGTGGTGGGCTTCGACTGATACGCGTCTAGATCACCTATCGCTACTTGAGCAGGGCCCTAAAGCTCAATGTCAACGTAGCAAAGAAGTAAGTCCTAAACCAATTCGCTGTTGCCATACCTTACTAATCTCAATCTAAGAGCTCTGTTTGACTTTCACACGTCACAGAATGCAAAGAAGGCCGGGTCGCTACACGCGACCTATCTGCTATATGGTACAAAGCCAGAAGTAGAGCTTGGCCAGCCCAAAACTGCCACTGCTGCCAAGGCGGAGGAAGAGAAGAATGGTGGTGACGAGCAGGATGTGGACATGGACGACGAAGTTCCTTACTACCTCCAGTCCGACCAGGTCCCGAGTGCTGTCATAACGCTTGTGTCTGAGGCGAATCTCGAAGGTATGACTGCCTGCAAGAAGAAAAGCTATACTCACGGACAGACGATGACTGACATGTTTAACATTATAGCGGCACTCGCAAAGTATGAAACATTGGAGGCAATCCATGTCTACAGCATCTCGCCAGAGCCGACAACTGTGAGTTATCGTCGCACATCATCACTAGTACAGATATCATACTTATACCGGACAGGATCTCCAGCTTCTTGCGGACTCGGCCCGCCAGCTGCGTGAGCTGCGCGCAGCCGTGAACCCTGAGGAAGCACCAGTTTCATTTGGCACCATTGCCAACTCACATGTCCGACGCCGGCAACGCAAGGGACAGCCGCCAATTCTGGCCCCCCCTCCCACAACAGCAGCAACCCCGGCTTCCGTGTTTGGTGCAAAGAATGCAAAGTCTGCACCCATCAAGGAGGATGCAAATGCCAAGACTGCCTCTAAGCCGGCTTCGCCTACAGATGCGCCAGGCCCCAAGTCAATATGGAACAAGGTGGCCGCAAAACCAGCCGCCGCAGCTTCGACACCGACATCAGAAGCGAGCAGTGCCGCGGCTTCTCCCGCCCCCCCTGCAAGCGTGGCAAATGTCAAAAAGCCTGCTGCGCCAGCACCTGCAAAGAAGGCCGCCGGTGGCATTATGCAAGCCTTTGCCAAAGGAGCCACCATGCCCAAGCCTAAGAAGAAGGAGGAGCCAAAGAAGGCCCCCGCGGAGGAAGACACAGCCATGGCGCTGTCTGACGATGGCGGCGACGACGACGGCGACGACGATATTCTCCCCAAGGCTCAGCAGGTGACCGGCGGCAAGTCGCGCGAGGAGCGGATGCAGGCGCTGCGCAAGATGATGGAGGACGACGAGGATGAAGATGAGGACGATGAGGACGTCCTTGGCGGGAAGAACGAAGATGACAGAGAAGACACCCCGATGGAAGACATCGAAGAGCCTGCACCCGAACCTGCAGTGGCCGCGCCCGTCAAAGAAGCGGGACCGAGCGAGATCATCTCTGCCAGCTCGGGCGGCGGACGCCGGCGCGGCAAGAAGCGCGTGATGAAGAAGAAGATGATTGAGGATGAGAATGGATATCTTGGTAAGTCGACAGTCATCCCGCATTGTTCCCACGTTGTTGTCATTTGTTCTAACCGTGGCAGTTACTATCCAGGAAGAGGGCTGGGAGTCGTTCTCGGAAGACGAGGCACCACCACCCAAGGCAGCGCCAGCACCAGCAGCCTCAGCTCCGTCGTCACAGGCAAAGCCCAAGAAGGCACCGCCAAAGAAGGGACAAGGCAACATCATGTCCTTCTTTGGCAAAAAATAGACTCGCATCAGGGTTTGGTCAAGCGGCGACGGTGGTTCGTAGTTTGCAATACAAGGCTGGGGCATTTCAGGGTTTGTTTGGTATAGGCATATAATAAAGAACTTGTGTTTAGATGTCCAAACGTATTCTTCTTATCCGTCCAACAGAAATCATGCCCGTTGTCATCTCAGCTTTAAATATGGCCGTGTCGTTGTGCTTCCAGAAGATAGCTTATGTCATCAAAAGCACATGGCAAAGCCTAACTCATGTAAGTCGGCGTTATCCCCTTGACCGCGAAAATATTACGTTTTTTATGGGGCTTTGTTGACATGACGGTACATGGGCTGGCGTACGTGCGCGTCTCGTCGCGACACACCCCGCATAATAAATAGGTGGACTTTTGTCTGTGCATCGCCTCCGTAGACGAATAATAGATGTAGATGAATTCCAGACAAGCCGACTGCCGTCAAAAATGGCTGGAAAAAAGCGAAAAAAATCAGGCGACGCCTCCGTTCAAGAGGGCGAATTGTACGAAAATCCCGATGCTACCGTTGTACTAAATACCTGTCACGACATGTTGACAAGTGGGCAAGAACCGTGGAATCCACGGGTCGTCCACGGGCCCCACTTTTGTTACCAGGACGCCGGATTTGGCTGACGCTAAT